>CAWUFW010006243.1:600000-1185658 GCA_963921515.1 Calotriton arnoldi | reverse complement strand
CTGACATGGACGGGCGGAATTTTGTGTGTTTTTACCGCCGTGGGCGGAGGTTGCTTCGCGACATCATAATTGCTCGGTCGGTATTCCCATTGTGCAGGCGGGTGGTTTTTTCAGGCTATAGTAGATGGCGGATTTTTTACCGCCGGTTATCGTAATGGGCCCCATTTGATGTGCTGTAGGTGTTAGTTATATTTTAGTGAGATGTCGTGAGTTAGTGTTTGAGGCCTAGTGTAGACAGACGATAATATGACTAAATATGTGTTGTTTTGTTAATATAAATTAATGTTATTGTATTTGGGTGTATTTGTGTGGGTGGGTATGCTTTCGACTTTTTTTGCAGGTTACTTTGAATCGACTTTACGTTGGAGAGAAAGACGCGTTTTAAAAAAAAAAGAAGTGTGTATTAGTTTGTTAAATTAATATTATTATCACACTTTCTTTTATTTTTCGGGATTTCCTGGAGCGATTTTTATATTTTTATATCTTTTTCGGGTGTTTGAGGGTTTCGATTACTTGGATTTGGCCAGGATGGATTTATATTGGACCTGTTGGTTTTTGCGTTTTTTGGGGGCTTTTTTAAACATTAACATGGATTAACAGACAGATGCAAGGATTATTACTTGTTGGAATACATCTTCTACAGCTACATAAACCGTAAGTCTATTTTTTTGTATTAATTTGGGTGGGAAATGTTGTTATAATTAATTGTGATATATAGTATATTTTGATAAATATTATTTATTTGTAAATATATATTTTTTCATTAAAAAAATATATATGACAATTAATTAATATTTGTGAAAATATAATATTAATATATGTGTGTAAAGTGTTTGTTTTGTGAACGAAAAAATTTATAATAGCTGTGGAAATGTAGTTTATAATATGCTTTTGGCTATTAAGGATAGGTAATCTAGGCCTCTTGTTGATGGGTATAGGGTAACTTGACTTTGGAGTAGCTCAAACATTTTTTTAGTTTGCTTAGTTAATTGTGGACATATTTGAGTTACAGATTGTTCCATCCGTAATTCTTGATAGCTTTGTTCTTTCTGTATAGATTGTAGTCGTTTTTGTAGGGTAGGTTTACCTCTGCTTGTTGTTGCTTGGAAGGCATTATGCCATCCTTCAACACTATTATTTGTTTTGGCTTCTTTGTTTAAGGTACCTAGGTACACATTCCACCAAGGAATGTGGAACTTAGGTTGCCTTCTATGCCCTGATCTATGTAGTCTTCCCACCCAGGTGTCCTCAAAGTAGTCTAGTAGTGGGCTTATTTTATCTTCGTTCCTTTTGTAATAGGGGCTCTCTATTAGAATATTGTAGTGCTCTGCTACATCAGTTACAGGTACATATGCTAGTGCTATTAGCTTTTTAATTTGGTAGGCGAAAGTACTGTCTGTAGCATATTGTACACTTAGGGTTGATTTTTGCAGATGTCTCCAGAGACTCTGGTTAAATGATAATAGCAACCCTGGATTGCTGTGTGTGGATAATTTTTCAGTATAGCATTTATCATGGCTAATTCGAAATCAATAATTATTTTTAAAGGAAAATAATTATTGCTTTCTTGTTTTATTTTAGTTAGTATATCTATGTAGGTAGTTTGCTGCTTATTTGGTAATAGGGCATAGATGAATGGAATATTTGAATGTTGGTACAATCCATGCACTGTGTACAGCTGGTAGAATGGTTTTGGATAGACTTTGAAAGTTCCATCCATCATCCAGGTGTCACATTGCTGTAATTTAACTAAATTGTTTGCAGTTGCAAACATAATTATTCTTTTATCAGGGCATTTGTTATCAAAAAATATAAATGGTTCTTTAGTGTGAGTAATGCTTAATTCTGGGGGAATAACTACTTCTGCAAACGTTTTAGGGGCAGGTATGGTACTTGTAGTTGCTTTTTCTGTCTGGCAATAGTTCTTTTTAAAGAATCTATGGAGGGTAATTGTCCTGATGCATGTTGAGGTATCTTTAATAATTGCTCTTTGAGTATTTGGGTGGTGGGTTTATCAGTACTAGTGCTTGCTTCTTTAATACTTTCAAGAGCATCTCTAACCTCAATCTCTGTTATATTTGGGGGGTGATTATGTTCTTTTACAGAAAGAACAGTAGTTTCATGAGTAATAGCTCTTCCATAGCATTTGTTAGAGTAGTATTTGCTACACTTCCAAAACACTTTGAGACCAATTTGTTTCTCCTGTGTATAGACATACCCCATATAACATAATAACATTTTATTTTTTTGTGACATTAGAAATTCTGCACCTTCAGTCATGTTGTTTTGTCTTATGCTAGGGGAAATTAAAAAAACAATGTTTTTAATATAATAGATGCTACATATTTATTAAATACAGTTACATTTCAGTGAATATACTTACAATGTTTAGTTTGATGTAAATAAAATCGTCCAGGAAATTATTTCAAGCTTTATTTTCTATTTTCTTGATGTATTTTCTGTTGGGAAGAGAAAACAAAAATTTTAATAATTTGATTACATTGTTTGTAGTTGATAGGGATTTTAGGGGAAAAGGGATATTTGGGTGGGTATTTAAGGGTGTTTAATGATTGAAAATTATATACTTACTTTTTAATTGTATTTAGTTGGTGAGTGTTTACAAAATGATTTTGGATGCTTTTGCAGTTCTCTGTAGAGGAGATAGATAAGAAATAAAATATACATTAGTGAATTACGTTTGAAAAATATTGTTAGGTTGCTTGGAAAAAAATATAATATACTTACATTGATTGTTCTTTTATTGGTGAGGATGTTGAAAATATTTGGTTGGCTTTGTAAGATATCTGTAGAGGAGATATAAATGTAAGCAATGAAAGATTAGTAAATTATGTCTCAGAAATAATTAGGGTTGAAGGCTAGTAGTATGGTTATATTTTAAATACAGTTTTACTTACTTAGTGTAGTTTTAAAGATTTGTTCAGTAATGAAAATTTTCTTTCAGGAAACAGTCGGGCAGAGTTTCACCTTCTTCTTTATTGTAGGTTAGAAGTGTAAAAGAGATGCAAACATTTCATGCTTATATAGTGTTTATTTAATTGGTTGCTTTATGTCATTGGTGTATTTTAAAATGTGAGCATTTGATTCGTTCAAGTTAATTGTTTTTATTGTTTTGGCTGTTTGTTTCCATATAAGGGAAACGCTAATTAAGAACTTGTTAGTAGAAACTGATTATTTTTTCGTTTTTCTTTTTAAAATATATTAAACATTGTTTTGAATGTGACATGATGTAAGCATTATATATTTTAAAGCTTTTATTTTATTACTGTAATTGTTCGTTTTGAAAAAAGTTTAAGTTTTATATATTGATGTGTTTGCAAATGATTATTTATGTTATTTAAGTGTTTTATATTGTTATATAATGTCAATTTATATTTGGTGCTAAACATATATTTAATTGACCTGTTTTCCAATAGTTGATATTGTTAAAAAGTCGATAATATTGATGTCTATATTTTGGTATTCGATATTTTTGATATTTGTATGTGTTTTAAAATTAAACAATATTTTATTTAACGATATTTTATATTTTGATATTGTGGTGTACGATATTTTTTATATACGATATTGTGTACTCGATATTTTTGTACTTTTTAAAATAAGTATTGGTAGTCGATATTATTGTAGTCGATATTATGACGACGATATTTAGTCAATACGATATTTTTGTTGCCGATATTATGTCAGTGATCCCTTGAGAACGCAGCATATGTCCCATCCACCGTTATGTGTAGTGCTGTGACTCTAATGCACTTATCGTACAGCAAACTGAACATCTACTAAGTTCTTACAGAGGATGAACATGGCAAGCAGGTCAAGCATTTACCCATACATGCCATAGTAATTCACTATCGGGTGATGGCGGCACCAATGGGTTGGAATCCATAGGTGAAGATGAAGTTGTGGCATGTGTATCTGTACTATCTTTACTATCCGCCTTCTACCTATGCAATATCCCTGGGAAAGCACATCTACACTAAGCTTTTCACATCCGTTCATGTCTCTGATCTCATCAGAGTCCTGACTAATCCTGTATAATTGCCAAGTGAGCCTATACTAATGCCTACCATCCCTAGCTACTTGAAACTCAAGAAAACGTGTCTTTCATGCACCATCAGCGCACTCACTGTTCTAAATCCAACTCATTCCAGCTTGTGGATGCAAGATGGGGATGTCCAAGTATGCCTTCCTCCAAGAGCTCATTCCTCAAACTGAGCGGGCATATCTACCATTGAAACTAAGGCAAATATGCAGGGGAATACTGCCTAAGTTCCCTAAAGTAATAAGCCAAACAAATGTCCTGTGGGACTCATTTACCAACACTTCTACTTTTGCTTTGAAAGTGTGAAAACTTGATTACTAACTTGTATCATAAGCATAATAAAGATGTGTAAACAATCATCATACACAATATTATGTCTGTACACTTTTTCAATAACATTGGTTGTGATACAAGTTACTAATTGAGTTTGCACACTTTCAAGGCAAGTAGACGTGTTGATGAATAAGTCCCACAGGACATTTCTGTGACTTATTACACTTACTCTAGTACTCGTGGGCAATCAGGGTGGTCCTGGTGTTGTATACATAAGTTCCCTAAAAAGCACTTCACAATCTAGACCAGTCTTTAAAATTTTGCCTCACAGGGCACTCCTGGACAACGTGGCTTATGTTCCGTCCACCATTATGTGTATTCTGTGGACTATAATGCACTTACAAATCGGCGAACAGAACACCAACCACATTCTGATGTCAGATAAAGGTGTCGAGCAGGCCATAAGCAACGCCATGATTTTTCAAGTAGAGGCACAACAAATCTACAGCTGCTTGCCTAGTGAAGCAGTGGCTTATGGAAGGTAGGTATCCATGCACAGCCATTGAAAGGTTTACATAACGGCAGCTCCACCTTAGTCAATTTCCCAGTAGTTCACTCTTGTATGTACAATGTAAAGCAATCAGGAAAACACAGGGCTGGATGAGATGGGCACTGGGGACAGTAAATATGACTCTCCTGCCTCTATCCATGCTTAGAGCAGATTTTACAACAACGACATGGTCGAGGTGTTGCAGAATTGCGATTAGCACAGCCTTGGCACATCCTCCAGAGCATATGAACTGGAGGCTGCAACTTCTGTAGCAGTACCACTTTCAATGATGGACAACAGAAAGTAAAGTAAATTCATGAGTCTTCCTGGAGTTGCTTGATGATAAACAACATACGCATTGTATGTTGCCATCTCGATCAGGCGGGTAAACAGTATCTTGTACCAAGTGCGAGTTTTACGACTTGCATTGTATGGATGAAGAACCCGGGTGTTCTTCTCCACTCTGCCCATGTACTTGTTGTAATCAAGTATACAGGTTGGCTTGTGAAGTTTGGCCGTCTGACCCCAAACTGTGACGGGAGAAGTACTCTCATCATGAATTATAGTGAGCACGTATACATCACGCCTATCCGAGAACTTGACTGCAAGCAGTTTGTTGGAACGAAATTGCAGTGTTCTGGGATTTGTGGAGCTTCTTATAAACTAGCTCCTGCTGGAATCCTTTGCGGCGACAACAAACTGTACCGCAGGCCACAATGTCAGCTGTGTACAGCTCACTGAACAGCTCTAGTCCTGTATAGAAATTGTCCACATAAACAATATAACCTTTGTGAAGGAGAAGCTGGACAAGCTCCCATACAATCGTCCTTTTGACTCCTAGCGTGGGAGGGCAGCCTACAGGGTTTAGAGTGGAGTCCTTCCCTGTATACCCTCTCAAGCTACACACATAGCCAGTAGAGCTTTCACACAGCATCTACAGCTTGATGCCATAGCGAGCTCTTTTGCTCGCAATGTATTGCCTGAACAGCAGCCGCCCTTTGTGCAGGATCAAGGACTCATCAATGGCTATATTCTATATTCTTTCCAGGAGTATAAACCTCTGGAAACCTGGCAGAGAAATGTTCCACAACAGGTCGAATTTTGAACAACCTGTCATGGTCTGGATGGTCCCGGGGCAATGCAGCAGAATTGTCATTGAAATGCAGCATGCGCTGTAAAAGCAAAAGACGTTCTCTGCTCATGAAAGGTGCGAAGATGGGGGTTACCCAAACTATGCGAGTAGACCAGTAGGACAGCAAGGCTGGTTTATGCACTACTCCAATTCTGAGCGTAAGGCAAAAAAATCTCTTCAACTTCTCTAATGAAGTGGAATTACACTTCTGTGCACTAGAATGAGGCCCAAGAGTGCCTCCATGGTCACTCAGAAATTGTTCGGCACTCAAATTTGTTTGCTGCACAATTTGCTCAAGGAAGTTAACATCCAAAAAGAGATGGATGTAGTCATCCACCCAAATGCCATCTGTGCTACTGCCTAAAACTATCTGCCTTCTAAAACACTATCCCACGTAGAAGGCAGATAGGTTGTTCTGAAACAGTTGGTGGGTGTGTGCTTGAGTGTTGTGTGCAACAGTAAGTAACAACGAAGTCACCTTACCTTGTCTTCTTTCCTAAATCAGAAGGTTCTTGAAAGACACTAAAAAAGACAAAAAAGACACAGTATTACTTCACCTTGCCACATACCCATCATGACAGTCTTTAGCGCTGGTGGCACCCAGTTCGACAATCATTTTTGGCGCCCCCCCATGACCACCTTGTTGGATTCCCTTACTACCACCCAGCAAAAGTGCCTCTTATCTCTCCATAGCCCCTCTCTCTCATGCATTTCATTTGTTTTAAAGCACTGGTGACTACTGGCTTTACTAATCCACTCAGCTATCTGTATAAAAACTGACCTGTTTTTTTGCAGCAGGCACATTAACCCTCTGCGTACTTTGTGGCATGCTAAATCTGCCACTAGACAAAACTTCAATCTCTCTCTCTCTCTAGCAGAAGCATAATCACAGTCACAAGAGTTATTTTGACATATAAATATATATATTATCTACTGGCGGTCGCCAGTAGATAGTTATAGTTAGGACCTATTATCCATAGGAAATTCGTAACATTCTATTCCCAATAACTTTGGCGTCGTTTGACGAATCATCGCAAAATTTTCAAAACTAGTGGGGCGCTCCGGTCAGCTCCTGTCTTGAACGTTTCGGGGTGATTCATCAAGCGGGGGCCGAGAAAAAAGGGGGGTCCCAAAACATGTTTTCTCCATGTTAATTCCCATAGGAAATTTTAGACACGGCTACAGCCCGAACTGCTGAACGCAATTACACCAAATTTGGCAAAAAGGTAGCGCTTGGTTCAGAAAGCGACCTTTTTTTTTAAATGGTGTAAATCCGTTCTGTAGTTGCGGAGAAATTCAAAAAATAAGAGTGAAAAAATCAATTTCCCATAGGAAACTTTATGCAAGGCTACAGCCAAAACTGCTGAACGGAATTACACCAAATTTGGCAAAAAGGTAGTGCTTGGTTCAGAAAGCACCCTTTTTAAAAATTGTGTAAATCCGTTCAGTAGTTGCTGAGAAAATCAAAAATAAAAGTTTCGATATTTATGGCCGCTGTGGATCCGCGCACCCTCCCGACCACGAGCTGCATGCTAATTGGCTGTCAACACTCCAAACCAGGAAGTGTTGGCAGCCATCTTGTGACTCGGTAGAACCGAGTCACAAGAAAAGAGTAAAACAAACGCGAAAAAAAAGGAAAGGGGGCAGGGTAGAAACACCCTGACCCCCTAGGCCTGCTTAGGGGGTCCCACAAGGACCCCCAGGGCCCAAAAAAGCATTTAAAAAAAAAAATCGGCAAAATGCGCACCGGATCCGCAGATCCGGCCGCAAAACAAAAAAAAACGAAGCGCGGGCTCCCGCGCTTCGTTATTAATTAGCCCCTGGGTGGGCCAAGTCCCGGGGGCAGTGAAAAAAAAAGTGTGGGGGGGGCCCTAATCCCCCCCCACACTGCCCCGGGGACCGCCACCTCCCCGGGGCTTGAATGATGAGTTGTGGGGGGCACGCAGCCCCCCGCAGCCCCGGGGACCGCCACCCCCGTGGCTTTCATTATTTATAATAGCGGGGGGCACACTGCCCCCCCGCAGCCCCGGGGACCGCCACCCCCCGGGGCTTCATTTAAAAAAAAAAAAAAACATGTGTGGGGGGGGCTCGAGCCCCCGCACACGCCCCGGGGACCACCACCTCCCCGGGGCACTTAAAATGTAAATTTGGGGGTCCGTTACGGACCCCCGAGCCCCGGGGACCACCACCTCCCCCGGGCTGTGCAGATGTTGGGAGGGGGGCCGCGCGGCCCCCCTCCTGGAGCCCTTGATGGCCCTGGGGACCGCCACCCCCCAGGGCCGGCTCCTGTAGTGTCCCGGGGTGCCCACCCCCGGGACACTGCTGTTTGCAATGACAGGGCGGGAGCCTCGCGGCTCCCGCCCTGTCATTGCAAACTCTGCTTGCTTCATTGAAGCGAGAGCAGGAAACCTGCTCTCGCTTCAATGAAGCAAGCGGATTGCTTTTCCACACGGGAAGCTGCATGTCAGCAGCTCCCCATGTGGAAAAGCAATGCCGGCTCCCGCAGGACGCGGGGAGTCGGCGGGGCGGTGGGGGCATTGGGGACCCCCCCCACGGTCCCCAACGAGAGGCCAGGCCCCGGGGGATGGGGTCCCCGGGGCCATGAGTGGCCCGGGAGGGGGGCCACGAGGCCCCCCTGCCCCATAATAAAAACAAATTTTAAAAAACGCAAAGGCCGGCCCCGGGGGATGGGGTCCCCGGGGCCATAAATGGCCTGAGGAGGGGGGGCACGCAGCCCCCCTCCAATTATTAAAAAAAACAAAAAACAATGGCCATGCCCCGGGGGATGGGGTCCCCGGGGCCGAAAATGGCCTCAGGAGGGGGGCCACGTGGCCCCCCTTCAGTTTTTTTAAAAATGTAACCAAATAGGGGTCAGGCCCTGGGGGATGGGGTCCCCAGGGCCCAAAAATAGGAAAAGAAGGGGGGCCACACAGCCCCCCTTCTAAAAAAATAAATTTAAAAAAAGACCGGCATCACGCCGGATTCCCCGCCCCCTCCCTGCAGCACTCTGCAAACGCTCCCCCTGGCGTGTTATAAGATGGGGAACTAATTCCCCTTGAATACTGGGGGTCCCTGGGGGCCAACTAGCCCACCAGGAATCTCCAGTATGTGCCAGGGAGCTGCGTTGCAGAGAGGTGTTCAGAGGCCACGCCCCTTTTTACACCTCTCTGCAATGCAGCTCTGTGGCGCTTACTGGAGGTACCTGGTGGGCTAGTTGGACCCCAGGGACCCTCAGGATTCAAGGAGACTTAATCACCCAACTTAAAACGCGCCACGGGGGGCGTTTGCACAGTGATGAAGGGAGGGGCGGGGCCTGAGGTGACATGTGTGCAAACACGCCCTGTGGAGCGTTTTAAGTTGGGGAATTAATTCCTCTTCAATCCGGAGGGTCCCTGAGGGCCAACTAGCCCACCAGGTACCTCCAGTAAGCGCCACAGAGCTGCGTTGCAGAGTGGTGTAAAAGGGGCGTGGCCTCTGACCACCTCTCTGCAAGGCAGCTCCTGGCGCATACTGGAGGTACCTGGTGGGCTAGTTGGCCCCAGGGACCCTCAGGATTGAAGAGGAATTAATTCCCCAACTTAAAACGCGCCACAGTGCGTGTTTGCACACATGTAACCTCAGGCCCCCCTCCCTACACCAGTGTGCAAACGCGCCCCATGGCGCATTTTAAGAGGTAGTTTTAATCCCCCTGCCCTATTATGTACTAGGGAGTTACAGAGGAGGTCATGCTAATCACAGGGGTACCCCAACGCATAGTGTTCCCTAGTGTATGTAGGTGTTTTAACTGTATTCTAAGTGTCTTTTACCATAGCACTGGCTCTAGGCCTGGTTAGTCAGAGTCATTTACCACCGGTACCCGTATGGAAAAGGTGTGGGCACAGGATGATTTTGCAACAAGGCCTCTTTCTGCTCCTCTGTTGGTTCTTTCTGCACATGTCTTGCTTCTTCCTGCATTTTTCTTCGTCTTTGTGGACTTCTGTTTCTTTCTACATTTTTTTTGCTTTTTTCTGTGCGTTTTTTCTTCTTTCTTCACATGTCCTACTTCTGTAGGCATAGTTACAAACTAGCATTTGAAAAACCTTTGAAATTCACTGAAAAAACCATAGGTTTCAGGCACGTTATAGTTAGAAATTAGCATTTAAAAAACCTTTGAAATTCACTGAAAAAACCATAGGTTTCAGGCACGTTATAGTTAGAAATTAGCATTTAAAAAACCTTAGAAATTCACTGAAAAAACCATAGGTTTTAGGGAAAGTTATAGTTAGTTGGACATTGCACTCGTACAAACCCCGTGAAATTCCCCTGTTATAGTTAGTTCAGCTAACTATAACTCGCGCCCCGCAATGCACTGCTGATGACGTCACATATTACATCACTCATGACATGGTCAGTGACATCACTGATGACATCACTGATGACATCTCAAATGACATCACTGATGACATCACTGATGACATCATCCATGTGATAATTTCATGCATCTTCTCACACCCTAACATAACTTTAGATACACCCACTCTAAATTACAGACTGCCATTCTCAAAACCATAGACACTCCAACACCAATAACTACATACCCACTCACTGATTCTTAGGTCTACACACACATCCACTCACTCACCCGTACAGTCACTCATACTTATGGTCACTCAGTACAGGACTATCATATGCACTCATACACCTATATAGACACTCACACACCGCCACTCATCCATAGAGGTACTCACACACCTAGTCAGTCATAGAAATAATTATTCAAACTACCCTTTACTCACCTATACAGTTATACACACACCAGCTCACTTAGTCATACAAATACTAGCACATTCTTACGTTCTTATACAATCACTGATACAAGCAAACACTCATCCATGCAGCCACTCTCACAATCACACACTCTCACTTATAGACATTTATATACTCTAACACACATATATACTGCCTTTTATATATGTAGTTACTTACACATGTACAAATAAGATATACATTCACTCACTAACACACCCATACACACACACTCACCCACCCATACAGTCCATCACAGATGCACACTTCAAACTATGCACCCAGTGAATCACCCACTCACACATCTATGAACAGAGTCACACACACCCCACCCACACAAACACTCAGGCACCCATACAGATACTCAGACAACCAATCAATAACCCATGTAGACACTCATGTAGCTATTCGCAAACCCATGCAGCCGCTTACACACCAACAGACAGACGGATACAGACATTCACACAGTTTAGTCACTAACCCATGCATTCAGTAAGATACGTTTAATCACTCACTTATAGAGTCAGTCACGCACTGAATAACACAGGATCTTCTCTTTGTATCTGGCAGGAACAACGAAGTTAAAATGCCCTAGTACCAAAATGTAGAATTAGTGCTACAACGGTCTTCAAGAGGACCTGCGATGGTGCTTCTGCCTCCCGTACCCTGGAGGCGGCACATGGGTCACGCGGTACGGTCGTACTGCGATGGGACGCACACTCGTTGACCTCTCATGGCACTGCTCCACACTTCAGGGAGGACGCTTTCCATTAGCTATGTTTTCTGATGACATGTCGCGCCGGCCCCGTCCAACAACAGAACTCCTTTAGATCCAAACAGACTCTTCCACTCTCTCACCGGAAGTGAAACCAGGCCACGCGGACACTTTCACAATACAACAGCCGGGAATGCACTTTTCGGTAAAAAAAACACATTCCTTCCTCCTAATTAATCAAATAAACGTCTCACTGAAGAACAGGGGCCAGCTTCGATCGGTAAACAGCCGTTACAATGACTTTTTTACTTTGCGATACCATTTCAACGCATGCATTACCACGCAGGCGTTGTACATCACAAAGTCATTACTACGCATTTTTTTAGAACGCATGGTCATTTACCACGCATGCCTTTACAATGAATTTTGTTGTAAAGGTATGTATGGTAAATGACCATGCGTTCTAAAAGACATGTAGATGATCCATGTCGTTGTAAGGAAACAGAGGCTGTTCCGTTTCCTCACAACGACGTGCACCGCCCCTCAGAGATGACATGAAGCAGGAACCACGAGGAGAGAGGAACCATGAGGAGTGAGAGGTAAGGGGGATTGGGCATGGGGTGGGGGTTTCTTTTCTAGGGTTTAGGGTAGTGCAGTCGTGTTTGGGTGGTGTAGGGGGTCGTGCTGGGGGTAGTGTTTTAGGGTTTAGGGTAGTGCAGTGGTGTTTGGGTAGTGTAGGGGGTCATGCTGGGGGTAGTGTTTTATGGTTTAGGGTAGTGCAGTGGTGTTTGGGTAGTGTAGGGGGTCGTGCTGGGGGTAGATTTAGGGTTTAGGGTAGTGCAGTGGTGTTTGGGTAGTGTAGGGAGTCGTGCTGGGGGTAGTGTTTTAGGGTTTAGGGTAGTGCAGTGGTGTTTGTGTAGTGTAGGGGGTTGTACTGGGGGTAGTGTTTTAGGGTTTATGTTAGTGCAGTGGTGTTTGGGTAGTGTAGGGGGTAGTGCTGGGGTAGTGTTTTAGGGTTTAGGGCAGTGCAGTGGTTTTTGTGTAGTGAAGGGGGCCATGCTGTGGGTAGTGTTTTAGGGTTTAGGGTAGTGCAGGCGTGGTTGTATAGTGTAGGGGGTCGTGTTTTAGGGTATAGGGTAGTGCAGTGGTGTTTGGATAGTGTAGGGGGTCATGCTGGGGTTAGTGTTTTAGGGTTTAGGGTAGTGCAGTGGTGTTTGGGTAGTGTAGGGGGTCGTGCTGGGGGTAGTGTTTTAGGGTTTAGGGTACTGCAATGGTGTTTGTGTAGTGTGGGAGGTCATGCTGGGGGTATATTTAGGGTTTAGTGTAGTGCAGTGGTGTATGGGTAGTGTAGGGAGTCGTGCTGGGGGTAGTGTTTTAGGGTTTAGGGTAGTGCAGTGGTGTTTGGGTAGTGTAGGGAGTCATGCTGGTGGTAGTGTTTTAGGGTTTAGGGTAGTGCAGTTATGTTTGGGTAGTGTAGGGTGTCGTGCTGGGGGTAGTGTTTTAGGGTTTAGGGTAGTGCAGTGGTGTTTGGGTAGTGGAGGGGTAGTGTTTTAGGGTTTAGGGTAGTGCGCCCAACCAGCCACAATATCCGTGGACAAACGGGATCCTGACTCTTTGGAATGCTCCGTCAATTGAATAATTTGGGTCAAGGGCCCTACCACGTCCAAGACCTATCAATTCCTTTCTTGGGATCCCTCATATACTTGGAGAAAAAGGTACATAGTTTCTCCTCAATTTCAGGCGTGTGTGCCACCTTCCCCTTCAGTGAGGGCCTGGGGCATTCTCCCTCATCCTATTCCTGACCTCCCTTTCAAGGGGTTGATGGATTTTCCCCACCACATACTCTGCCACTTTGGCGTCAGGTGTCCACTCTGCCGACCTAGGATGGTAAATTTGGGTAGGCTCGAACATGTCCGAGTGGACCCCGTCCCCAACCGGGGACTGAGAGGAGTGGGACTCTGGACGCCAGGGACGCCCGAGTCCTTATCCTCATCGGAGGAGAAATCGTCCTCCGATACACCCTCTCCCTCTAAGGGAAACCCGCCGTCGGGGTCTACAATAGTGGTGACAGTGTCGCAATTTTCTCCGGGCCCCTCCTCCTCCCGGCAGGGTGCATGTTTTAGCGTTTGCGCACTCTTGAGGAAGGTCTCCGTAAGTTTAACAAATCCTTCCAAGTGCCCCGCGTTATGCTTAACGGCCCTTTTATTCCCCATCTGGGAGCTACTTGGACCCGCCACCACCAGATCTGGGTCACTGAACACTCCAGGGATGCTTTTCGCCAGCTTATCAACCTGATCCCTAAGAGGAGCCAGCGCCCTAGAAATAGCCAGAGAGAGGGCTTGGTCCACTGCTGGAGGGAGAAGTTGGGGGCCATTCCTCCTCCACTTCCTGGTAGGAGGAGTAAAAATGGTCTTCTGGAGAAGACATGATAGCAGAGGGTGTGAGCACAGAACAAATGCCCTTAAAATCCTTAAGACAGCCCCCTCGCCGGTGCTCCAACAGCTGGGCTTTCCCCGAAGCTGTTATAAGAATAGACTGAGGCGCAATACCAATTACCACCACCAGGTGGCGCTGGTCACTAACGTGGCCGTGTGGGGAAATCACCGCGTAGCCGTGTCAAAATTAGGCGAGGGTTGGTCAGGAATCAAGCGGACACTAAAGGAGTGACCGGATTCCCAAACGCGCGTAAAGACCAGCGGAAGCGCTCGATGGAGCTGCCTCGCTCGGACCAGACGCGCCTGACAGGATCTCACCGCGCGCAGAGCACACAGCGGGAGAAACTGCGAGGAGGAGAACGCGCTCGGGCAAGAGCCTGCTGCGCAGGGAATATGAAACAATACCAAGGCAATAATGCTAATAACGTGCACAAGAAACCGCTATACAAACAGCAACAATGTCAGATTAAGCCAAGAATGTAAGGAATGCACTTAACTGACGAGCAGTGAAGAAAGAGGAAGCGGAAGGGACGTCACGATATTATATACGATGGACTGTGATATGATTGGACTATAGTTGCCTTGGAGACTACCCCCTAATGGTTCATTGGTTGTGTAGTCTTTTGTTTAATGATTGTTGTGTTACGTTTTCTTTGAACTGCTATGCAAATAAAGTGAGGAAAGATATGCATAATCCTCGCCTCCGTCCTGCCATAGAATTCATTAAACTTTATTTGATCTGATTTAGAAACATAGATCATAAAAGTGTACATAAAAACAGTAAATCCTCTTTCCTAATACAATACAGTGAGAATTAATTAAAACCAGTAGGTAAAAACGGGTGTTACAAAGCCCGGTTCAGAGCAACTTCAGGTTAACAGAATCGTAAAGTTCAATGTTTCGCAAGATCAATCTCATGTACTTCGTGCAAAATACGCAATAAGGGGTCCAAGTAAGATGTAACGCTCCAATGCCTGACCAGTTTGCACTATATAAAACTGCAGAAAAACTAAAAATAAAAAGTGTTTTGCACACTTCTGTCATTGGGCTATATGTGGGCTACATCTGGGTGATATTTGTGCTACATTTGGGCTCTTTTTTCTCTGGTGGCCATCTTGGGAGACTTATTTGTTATGAAGTTTCCTAATTTCGTCATTTACTGCAGTCTCCTCAGTAGGAAATGCTTTCAGTTTTTTACTTTGATTCCATCAAGAAGGCATTCAGATGTGTCACACATTTGCCATACATTCAGAATGTTAGCACTCTAGTTGATCATTAGATAACTGTAGTAAAGCTACTGCTCACCAGGGAGTTAACTGGAAGTCTACTGCTGGTATTGAAAGTGATTGTTTCAGTCTGCATGTCAGAATTTTCTAATGAAATAGAAGAGGATTTGAGATCTCACTTAAAACATGCCCTAAATTTTCTTTCTGCAGCACTAACCATAATTTCTATGGCAAAATGAACCCCCTCATTTTGTTCCTTTTTAAATTAAATGTTTTAAGTGTTACCAGTTCATTTCAATCAAGATGGCTTCAGGTGTGCCATACTTTTGTCATAAGTAAGGCTGTTAGCACTCTAGTTGTTCTTTAGAACACTCTGGGAAGCTGCAGTAGAACACAAAGGCATCAACTGACAGGCTGCTCCTGTTGAAATATAACAGGAAGATATTTGAGATCTCACTTAAAACATGTCCTAATTTTTCTTTCTACAGCACTAACCATAATTTCTATGACAAAATGAACCCCCTCATTTTGTTCCTTTTTAAATTAAATGTTTTAAGAGTTACCAGTTTATTCCAATCAAGATGGCTTCAGGTGTGCCATAATTTTGTCATAAGTAAGACTGTTAGCGCTCTAGTTGTTCTTTAGAACACTCTGGGAAGCTGCAGTAGAACACAAAGGCATCAACTGACAGGCTGCTCCTGTTGAAATATAACAGGAAGATATTTGAGATCACACTTGAAACATGTCCTAATTTTTCTTTCTACAGCACTAACCATAATTTCTATGACAAAATGAACCCCATCATTTTGTTCCTTTTTAAATTAAATGTTTTAAGTGTTACCAGTTTATTCCAATAAAGATGGCTTCAGGTGTGCCATACTTTTGTCATAAGTAAGGCTGTTAGCACTCTAGTTGATCTTTAGAACACTCTGGGAAGCTGCAGTAGAACACAAAGGCATCAACTGACAGGCTGCTCCTGTTGAAATATAACAGGAAGATATTTGAGATCTCACTTAAAACATGTCCTAATTTTTCTTTCTACAGCACTAACCATAATTTCTATGACAAAATGAACCCCCTCATTTTGTTCCTTTTTTAATTAAATGTTTTAAGAGTTACCAGTTTATTCCAATCAAGATGGCTTCAGGTGTGCCATAATTTTGTCATAAGTAAGACTGTTAGCGCTCTAGTTGTTCGTTAGAACACTCTGGGAAGCTGCAGTAGATCACAAAGGCATCAACTTACAGGCTGCTCCTGTTGAAATATAACAGGAAGATATTTGAGATCACACTTGAAACATGTCCTAATTTTTCTTTCTACAGCACTAACCATAATTTCTATGACAAAATGAACCCCATCATTTTGTTCCTTTTTAAATTAAATGTTTTAAGTGTTACCAGTTTATTCCAATCAAGATGGCTTCAGGTGTGCCATACTTTTGTCATAAGTAAGGCTGTTAGCACTCTAGTTGTTCTTTAGAACACTCTGGGAAGCTGCAGTAGAACACAAAGGAATCAACTGACAGTCTCTGCCCTTGTTGGATGTACATTTTTTACTGAGAATGTCAGACTTCATTCTCACATGACTGAGAAAGATAATGTGAATTTACAGAAAATATGCTCTCATTTTAGCTTCTGGAGCACCTTCCAAAACTGTATGGGACAAGCATGTGAAAATAGTTTTCTCTCAAACATGATTCATAATATCCCAGCAGAAGGTTTTTCACAGGGTAAAATCCCCTTAGAACACACCACAATTCATGAAATTAGTATGGTACCATCAACAAATGAATTCTAATGTAACTAAAGTCTGTTATCACCCTTTATAGTTCTCCTCTTGGTAACCCTCAAAATCTTCGATTCACTACAATGCATTTCAATGGGGTACTATCATTTATATTGGTCCCAAGATGGCTGCCAGCATTTCCAGGTTGAAGTGCTGACAGCCAATCAGATCTCACGATGACATGTGTGGTTAGGCTCCACCCAGATATATATGTGTTTTCTTTTTCAAATTTCTCAGGAACTACTGAATGGATTTACCCCATTTAACCAAAAGGCACAACTCTGAACCAAGGGCTACCTTTTTGCCAAATTTGGTGTAATTCCGTTCAGCAGTTCGGGCTGTAGCTGCGATGAAAGGTTCCTATGGAAAATTGCATGGGGAAAACACGTTTTGGGACCCCCTTTTTTCTCGGCCCCCACTTGATGAATCACCCCGAGGCTTTCAGGATAGGAGCGGACCGGAGCGCCCCACGAGTTTCGAAAATTTCGCGAAGATTCGTCAACCGGCGCAAAAGTTATTTCAAATAGAATGTTGCGGATTTCCTATGGAAAATAGGTCCTAACTATAACTATCTACTGGCGACCGCCAGTAGATAATATATGTACCTGAAGGTGAAAGGCAAATAAAATATATATATATATATATATATATATAAATATTTTTTTTAATTATTATATATTTTGTTTTTAGTTCTCATATCACCATGGCGTTCTGCAAGTCTTGGACCATTTTTGGCACCCTTGATTCGTCTCGTGGTCTATTGCATTCACTCGCCCGAGCTTCCAGAGCTATGATCGCATCCAGGGGGAAATAGCCTCCCAAGCTACCATGATCTGATGTAATCATAGGACTATTGAGAGATTTTTTATATTCCGACACAGCCCTACTTAGTACCACAGTGCTAACTTGCCCACTTTATAAAGTGCTCCCATATTTCCCCGACCTTCGTGGGTTGCATTCGGTATCCATTTTGCTAGTCCACTTAACCACTTTTAACCACCCTGTGGGATGTGGAGGCACATGGTCTATCCAATGTTTACATATCTCACATCTGGCCAAAAGCATAGGTAGAATATCAGGCCCCTTTGCTTGCTGTTCAAAGTGTTATACATATTATTATCCACCACTAGGAGTACTAAGGCCGCTGTCAAGGTTATGGGTTCCCCTAAAATACCCCTTATGGTGGTTTCTACGACCTTCCAGTATTCTTTTAACGCTGGGCATGTGGAAAAGATTTGTACATCATTGGCTTTTGGGAGATTGCGAAAGGTGAACAAAATATTAGAATATTTTGTTCTTTTTAATCCACAGCTCTGGCCCCACTCCCATTGCACTCGGGATCACAGTTCCAATACATTTTATCCACATCAAACTTTCTATAACTGTAGAAATGCTTTGTATTATACTCTAGTTGAGTGCCCTATCTCCAGCGCAGCCCAGCACACAACAGCTAAAGAACTTTGGGCCAGATGTACTGACATTGAAAATAGCAATATTCAAATTGCAATTTTTTGCTAATCACACTAGGAAATCGCTATTCCTAATGTATGAATATGTATTTTTAAAATAGCGATTCCTAGTGGATTGTATATCGACCTCCCTCATGAATAATAATGGGGTAGATTGCAGTTCGCGACGCATTAGAAATGTTAGCCATCACAAGGATGGTGGCCTCCGGGGGGTCAGCAGACCACCATGTATGTGATTGCTTTCAAATAAAGCATTTTTTAAAAATGCTACCTGTTTTCCTTGACGGAAAATGGAATGCATTTTTTAAAAAAATTAGACGTTTAACGTTCATATTTTGACTATGCAGTGATCCGTAGAAAATTAAAATTGCTTTTTTTTAACATTCTCAAATGGGAAGGGATTTCTTAGGGGCCCCTTCCCCTTTGTTAAACCCTCTGGCACTACCTTTTAGTAGTTGGTAAAAAATTAATGTTTTGTGACCGTAGTTCGGTCACAAAACATCAATACATACTACTGCGAATTGGTATTTGGAAGTGACGCTCTAAACACGCCCCTTCCAAATACCGATTCACAAACCAAAATTGCTATTCTGTAGAATTGCGCTTTGGTGTTTGCACATAAAAAATCAATTTTTGTAGTCACAAACGGCCCAATTCTGCCATTTACGACCTCAAATACTCTTCATCATATAGCCTTGTTTGTGGGCTGGAAGCTGCAGCAGCCCAGTCTAGGAAACATGACGTGGGAGGTCTGAAGCCCTTTAAGACCAATCGCCATTGCACAACTATGCCATTTCATTGTATTACATCACCAGAGCTACCAGATAGAACACAATGCAATGCACTGCAAGTACTGGGCACAGTATCCACAGATCATGTCCTGCTCCCATTATCTATGCCCACAACTTCTGCAGGGCATTACTTGTGACCATACCCTGAGGGTGTTTCACAATAAGCTGTCTTTGGGTATTACTACACATTGTACTCTGCACATGGCATTTCCTGTGCCTAGTAAAAAAAGTCACAGTATCAAAGGGCCAATGGCTATGACCTATGGTGACCGAGCAAGGTGCATGATGATTATATGGTTTAAAAAATATCTTTGGACACAAATATCATGTCAAAAATATTGTGATGACAAGTATGTGATGGGACAAAATGTTACATGTAAGAATATTATTTTTCAAGTGTTTAGTATTGTTTAATATTGTTGTATATAATAGAGAGCTGACATTATTATTTTTTTTTTATTAGTTTGTGTTTAATAAATAATTATTTTATTGTTATTTAGTTGTAATTTTTTTTCAATAGTGTTTATTTTTTGCTTTTGTAATATAGATAAAGAATATTTTTTTATTTTGTCTGCACTTGAGACCGCCTGAACAACTGTTCACTGTTTTATTTTTTTTATTTTTTGCACTTTACAAAGAGTGATGTCTTTCTTCATATGCACTATTGTAAACAAATATAAAGCATAGTTACAGACTGCAAAAATTGTTGGTATTTAGAAAAACATTTTGATGATTTAAGAAGGATAGTTGGATACCGTTAGTATATTTTCTATTTCTATGATTGGGAAAGACGTAATAAGATAAGTAATTGTTTTATGTTATCTGCATTTAGAAGTATGGAATGGTTAGCAAATTGCAAAATATGCAATATTGGATTAGCGTGAAAAATCTATTTTAAAGTGTTTCGTCTATGTTCAAAGGAGGGATGGAATCATGTGAAGTATTGCATATATTGTACCCTTCTGCAAATGGCTTCATATCATTGGTTAATTTGTTCATTTTGCATATTATGTGTTTCAATATTTTGAATTAGTTTTTATATTTTGGTTCATGTGATTATAATTTTAATTTGTATATTCATATTTTTAAAAATATGTTGTGTTTTTAAATTTCATGTTTGTTTTTGCGTTTTGTATTGTTATTTATATTGTTAATTTTTCTAATTATTTTAATAGTTATTTGTAATAATATTAATGTTTTGAATTTACTTTTTACATTTGTTTACTAATTTGTATATTTTTTTTTTATTAATTTCCATTATTTCATGTAGACTTTGAACCTCATTTCATATAATGTTTATAAATATTTAGCTTGCAAATGTGAAACCTGCAACTTTCCCTACTGTTGTATTCTTCCAGATTTCAACACTTTTTGAGAAAAATTTTATGTTGAATTTTTTTATTGATGTGTTTTTCCAATTTAAAGTTAGTGCAGTTCATTGTTTGTTTTTTCCTCTTTATGTTTAGCAGTTTGGAGTTAGAATTGAAAATAGTTATTCTTTTTTTCAAGTTGTATCCATTAGTATTAAGGTTTGTAGATTTCTTTTATATTAGTATTGTTGAATATTGATCATTTGTATGTTAATTTTGTTTAGTTTTGTATTTTGCTTTTTTTAAAGATATTTTATATTTATTTAGTGATTGTTTATGGTTTATTATAATTTTAAAAGCATTTTGTTTGTTTTATTTTACTCTTTCGGGATTAACACTTTATTTAGTAATGCATTTTTATATTTATAATTACCACTTAATTATATTTTATAATTGTTATTATTGTAGTTTATGTAATATATATATAAATGTATACATTTACAAAACTGTATGAGAGTCTATAACACAGAGAGAACATGGACAAAGCATTTATAAAAGAGCAACCAGAAGAACAATACGTTCGGAAACAGATTTGAGTGAAGGAGAAGGTACTTCCCTGCAACCAATGACCTCACACAAGCTGTTTTTTTTTAGCTCAAATGCAGCTGATATCTATAAGTACAAGGAGAGGTGCAAACAGAGGACATGGGGCAAAGCACAGTGAGGAGTAAAAGGAAGACAAGCAGAGGAGGAAGAAGAAAACAAGCAACAGTCTGAAACAAAAAGATACAGAAAAGTGAAGAAAAAATAAGAGTGATAAATCTGTTGAAAAAACATTGCTAATGGGTGAAACTTCAGTCCTGGAAAAGGGGTTATGCTTTTGCCCAGAAACATATAATGAAATTGCGGAAACACAGATTGATGTCTTTAAATTGGTAAGAGAAACCAAAATGACCAAAAATCATGCATTATATAAAAAATTAAGGCGTGTAATTAAAAGGAAACAAAGAACTCTTGTATGTTATCCACCACTTGACTATTGCTAATGATCACACTCTCCAAATCTTATAAGGACTAGAAAATAGTACGATGTACCAAGAAACACAATAACTGCTGGAAGTATCTGGATGACAAGAAATTAAAAGTGATAGCAGTTTTGAAACTCAAATCATGCTTCTATCCCTCATACTATCCTAGCAATAAAATGTATATTTTCTTCAAATTAGTGGTTAGAAATATAAAAAAGAGAAATCAGCCACAACGAGAGAAACAGGAAATATTATCAAAGAGAGAAAGATCTACAATTCAATAATTAAAAATACAGCAACTCCTTTGGAACAAAGGCTGCAGGCAACAGAGGTAAAATAGTCATATTGGAAAGGAAACAATATGTCAAAAAGCTCAAAACCAACTACATGATGATACATGCTATGAACTGTTGGACCATAATCCATACCCAACACTAACCAACTGGCACCATGACTCTTTGAAAGAAAAGAACATTGATTATTGAATGAAGATTAAATGAAATATCTAAAAGTGAATATCCCATTGCCAGCAACACTATATTTTCTTTCGGGGGTACATAACTATTTCTCTGGGAAGACCAATTATTTCCTCTTGCCAATCCCTATTTGAAAAATGTCCATATCCATAGAATCTTGTCTAACTCCAATTGTCACGACATTGACCTCATAATTAGGAGACGTTGGAGATCTTCTGAAACATATATAGAATATTCAAAACCAATATTATCCTAACACAGTGGGCTTGACAGCATTATACTGTTCGTTTGTATCTGAAACATATTGTCAAAAAGTGAAGGTGCAGCGTGAACACTCCAAACCTAAAAGGAGTGTTCCTAACAGAGTCCATGGTCCAAAGTCCAGAAAGTAGTTTTAAGCTTTCTGCTCCCTCTGGTCCCATCTCCTCATAACACCTACACCTAACTCATATTATTTATTTTATTTATAAGGTTTTATATAGCGCGAACGTGACCCACGAGGGTATCAGAGCGCTTTACAGTATATAGTTCTAAAGACATAAGAAATGAGGTAGTATACACGCATTTGATATTCGTCATTACTTACAAAAGAGGTAAAAAGTATAAGATAACATAGGTATAAGATAACATAGGTGACCAGTGGACGACACATGATGATCCCAGAGGGCAACAGCATATTACAATTTATACAGTTATTGAGCCTTAGGTCAGTATTGTGGAAATAAACAAACATATAATGTTCTCTTTCAATCCACACGAGGTAGCCAGTGATATGAGGATCGTATCGGTGACTCGATGCCAGCATAGGATCGAGTCTTAGGACGTGAATTTGTTCATTAGGAGTATTTTTACCTCTTTTTTGAAGGTGGTAAAGGAAGAGATTACCCGAACCACTGGAGGTAAGGAGTTCCAAATCTTTGGAGCGATCCCTGAAAAAGCTCTGCAACCAGTTCTCTTTTTATTAAAGGATTGTGGTTTCAGAAGTAAATAACTCGCGCTTCGTAGTTGTCTGCATCCTCCGGATCATTCTAGCTTTAGAGCTAGGTACCTGGGTGTGTTGTTATGTAGTGCTTTATGGGTCATGCAGGCAACCTTTAGTTGTATTCTTGCCTCATATGGCAGCCAGTTCAGCGTTTTCAAGGTCAGAGAAATGTGGCTATTTCTTTTAGATCCTGATACCAATCTTGCTGCAGCGTTAAGTGAAGCCCTCAGCGGAGCCAGCTTGTATCTGGGGAGACCGCAGAGAGTGGTGCTTCCATAGTCTAATCTTGATAGCACCAAGGCTTGCACTGCCATTTTTAAGTCGGTCTGACGGAGGAAGGGTTTAAGTTTCCTTAGTAAACTCATCTGGTGATTGGCTCCCTTGGTGGCATTAGTGATGTGCGACTGCATATTCAGGTGTTTGTCTATGGTGACTCCTAGGGATTTTGCGGAGTCAATGATGAGGGGAGCACAGTCAATGGCGGTTAGGTGTTTCAACCATTGCTCTATCTTTGGTGTATGATTGGGTGGGGAGATGAGAATGAATTCTGTTTTTTTTGTATTAAGCATGAGGTGGTTGTTCGTGAGCCAACTTTGCGTGTACTGTAGAATAGCGTTGAGGGAGATGAAGTCTTCTGGAGTGGAGATTTTCAAATACAGTTGGGTGTCGTCCGCATACAGGTGATATAGGATATTCGCTGATTTCAATGCGTTCGCCAGGGGTTCCATTAGTAGGTTGAAAAGAATAGGTGATAGGGCTGAGCCCTGGGGAACGCCTATGTCGACCACGGATGGTTGAGAGAGTGCATTCTTCATCTTGATTCTTTGTGTCCTGTTATTAAGGAAGGAGGAGAACCATTGTAACACTGTGCCCGAGAGGCCCATCCTTCCTTCCAATAGGGACAGTAGGTTGTCATGTTTAACCATGTCAAAGGCGGAGGATAGGTCAAGCAGTATCATTAGGCAAGATTCGTTGCGGTCAAGCATTTTTAGTATGTCATCCAATATGTGTGTGAGTGCAGATTCTGTGCTGTGACCTTGACGGAACCCAGATTGGTGATTGTCTAGGAGGTTGTAGTTCTCAATATGGTTGCATAATTGTATTTGTACACATTTCTCCAGCAGTTTCGCCAAAGTGGTGATGTTAGATATAGGGCGGTAATTGTTGAGATCTGATGGGATGGCGTCGGATTTCTTTAGTATAGGCGTAACCTGCCATATTTTAAGACAGTCTGGTATGGAGCCTTGCCTCAGAGATGCGTTTACAATTTTTGCCCATAATGGTAGGATGGATGTTTTTATCATTTTGAATAGGGCAGGAGGAAGGGGGTCAGAGAAGTGATTGGAGGGATTGATTGCCAGAAGACTGTTATAGATTTTTTGTTCAGAGATTGGCGCGAAGGTGTTCCACGAGGCATTGTTTTTTGTGACTTCCCTGGAGAACTGAAAAGGACCTTGAATTGTGAATAAACGTTAGCATCCTGGGCCACAGGTTGTGGGAGGGCCTTCTTAGATTGGATGTCGAGCTCGATGACCTTTATCTTTTCACGGAAGAAGTTGGCAAGCTCATCGCAAGAAGGTGTAGCCAGGTCGTTTAGATCCGTAGAGTTAGCAGTGTTGAGAGCTTGTTGCTTGACGATTTCGAAGAGTTTTTTTGACGGTTGATTGCTTGGTTCAGCTGGGTTCTAAAAAAGTCTGCCTACGCCTTTAGAATCTTCCTGTTGTATGAGTTCCTTAACGTTCTAAGGTGATGTAGGTGAACGTCGGTGGGTGCTGATTTCCATAATCGTTCAGCAACTCTTAGCTTGCGTCGCTCCGAGTTCAGGGAGTCATTGAACCAAGGTTTGGACATTTTAGCGGAAGCATTTTTTTCTTAGAGGGGTGCTGTAGAATCCAAGATTTCAAGCATCGTGGAATTGTAAAAGGCTGTGAGGTCATGGACATCCTCCAAGTCCGTTGTGGGGGTCAGGGCGGAGTTGCATCGGTTTACCAGGGTAATGGGGTTGATATTCTGTAAGTTCCTTTTCCATTGTTTTGATTTTGATGGTTGACTCCTTTTTGGAATTACTTCGATATTGATGGAGAAGAAGATGCTGTGATGGTCAGTCCAGTCGCAAGGGGTGATGGATTCTAATGAGACAATGCTTGATTTTGCCATGATGAGGTCCAGTGTCTCTCCCTTGTTGTGCATTGGACTGTCACAGAATTGGGAGAAGTCCTGGTCTGCCAGAAACGCTTTAAGACATCCTACACCATGATCGTTTGCATTGTTCCAGTGGAAATTAAAGTCACCCAGGAAAATTTGTGGTACTTGTGAATTGGCGTTTGAAGAAATGACTTCCATTAACTCGTCGATGAAAGTCAGATTATCCCTCGGGGGGTGGTAGAATAAATGAAGTTTGCTGGCGAGGCGCTTATCATCAGAGATATTGATACAGAGATATTCGCAGGAGGTTAGAGCGATGGAGTCTGCTTGCTTGACTGTGATTGTGTTACGATAAATGCAGGCTAACCCACCTCCGGGTGCCACGTTTCTGTCTAGGCGGATTAGGTCGTGACTAGGAGGAACCAATAGATCAAGGATGGGAGAGGAGGAGCTATTTAACCATGTTTTGGTGAGGACGATAATGTCTAAATCATTCTCTAGGATGAGGTCGAATATGTCGGGTGCATGTTTGCTAGCTGATCTGCAATTAATGAGAGCACACTTCATCTTGTTAATAGAATGGGTTAGGGTAGTCTGCTCTATGTTGATATTTGTGAGATTATCTCTATTTACGGATCTGTTGTTGTGGGTAGGTCCTCTGAAGGGGTTGGTTTGAATGGATTGGATAGTGCCACATTGTGACGTACTGTTATCTATTGCTAAGGCATAAGATATGAGGAGGTCGTCTATGTCGCTGTCGGATAGTTCAATGTATGCCCTCCTAGGCCAAGAGGGGGAAGGTAAGTTAGTCTGAATATTGTTGTCAGGGTTTAAGATCTTGGGGATGTAACTACTAATTTGTGGATTGATTTGGTTACTCTGACTAGTTTTCTCGTGGTGTGAATTCTTGGGGAAGTATCTACTAGTTTGGAGACTGATTTGGTTCACGATGGCGTTGGTGGCTCTGTGCACGTTTAGAAGTTCATTGGTGATGGTTGATAGGTTATACATCTCGGCCTTGAGATGGGCTAGGTCTAAGGCTAACTCATTGAATCATGCAAACCAAACGGAGTTGGGAAGGTTAGTAGTATGTGTAGGTGTATGTTCATTTATGGAGGGCGATCTGCAGGTAGGGTCTGTGTGCGTGAACAGGTTCTCAGTTTGCATGGGGATATCATCATTAGGGATCGAAGTGGTAAGTTGAAGGAGATTTGTTGTGGGGTTCAAGTCGGTGTGTGGACTGGCCGTTGTGTGTTGTGTTCGGATGGGTGGAATGAGCATTGAAGGTGTTAGTGTCAGATCAGATGTCGTGGTAGACAGTAGGTCCGGGGGATCTATGTAATCTAAATTAGATGAGAGTGGGGATAGAAACACTAAGTGGGTGGAGTCCGGGTTGGTGGCTTTATTCATGGTCGACGGGGATAACCGTGATGAATCAGCAATGCCGCGATCGGTAGCTAAGATTAACCCTGATCCCTTCTAGGCCGGGGGATCCAGGTGTGGAAGCAACTGATGTGATTGGGGGGTAGGAATCAATGGGTGTGTCTGTAGTGAAATGGTTGGTAGCTGCATGCAACCCAGTCCCTCCTGGGCCAGGGGACCCGAGTGTGGTTGTGACCGCCGTGGCTGGGAGGTAGGGCTCATTGGGGGTGTGAGGAGATATCAGTTTGGAGGAAATTGTTATGGGGTTTTGTCGTGGAATTGGGGTGGCATCTAGAAACTGAAGATGGTAAGATGCGGGGAGTGTGCTATTCTTGCTGTTTACTGCTTTCTTGAGAATAGGGAAGATCCTGTCTATGGTATCTAGATTAGCATCGGAGGCTTGTATAAGGATATTACCGTTGTTGTAGATGGTGATGGTGGCATTCGCTGGTCAAAAACTGAAGCTGTTACCGACAATTTGAAGGCATGCTGGTTTTTTTAACATTGGAGATTCGGAGCAACGAGTGAAAGATGTTTCTCCACTGGGCACGTTTCTTTGTGTGGAAGATAAGGTCGTTGGATAATATGCCTTTGCTGATGCAGAAGTATGGGTCTGAAATAAGAGTCTCAGGGTGGGTTACCATTAGCCTGTGCTTGAATTTCTTTGCTGCATTTTTGGAGAGATCGGGTGGGTAAAGAATGGTAAAGGCATGATGGCCTGAAGGTTCAAGGTTTTTATCCATTTTTTTTTTTTCTCTTCTTTTTTTTTCTTTCTCTGGTGTCAGACCCTTCCGTGTGCGGTATTAGTATTTAGTATTCGGTACTCGGTACCAGTTCAAGATGACCGCTCTGTATCCTTCATCGACCTGTTCCTGCGATGTGGTCCTGTTTTGCTTTCCATTAGGGGGTCGATTCCGATCTCGGCCGGTAGGGCTCCGAATCGGATTCGGCTTTACCGTATCCGATTCGGATGCCCTGTTTCCGACCGAGTCGGACGTGCGTCCGGGCGAGCGAGTACGATGCGAACGTACGCGAAATCGCCGACCGACTCGTTAGCGGGACCCAACCGCTCCGACCGACTCGCACGGACACAACTCGTACCGCGCAATGGAGACGTTCCCCGGCCGGGTAAGTATGATGCGCGCCGCGAGCAGTCCGACCGACTCGCGCCGTCCGGCTCGAAAGAGCAGTCGGAGCCGCACTTTGGGGGTCCGTGTCGGACCCCCCTGTACGCCTAGCCGTGCGAGTCGCACACAGGGGGCACCCATGGGTCCCCCCTACCTGTGCGTGTACGGCGCGACCCGCTTCGACGCATACCCGCTATAGGGGGCGCCCTTGTTCGCCTCGCACTCATTGAGTCAATGGGAGCCCGCGTACACGTTGTACGACCGGTTCCCATTGACTTCAATGGGAGTCCGACCGAATCGAGTCCGATAGCATGCGAACGCATCGTACTCGTTCGGTCGGACTGCTAGGGTCCGATTCGGTCGGCAATCTCTCCGGGTCCGGGTCGGTCAGAGAGATTTCCTGCCCGAATCAGAATCGGCCCCTAGGTGTTTTCTTCATAGACCTCCCTCTGAAAAGTAGTCCACTTTCGCTATCTGTTAAGTGGACCTCTGTGGTGTAGTCCTGTTTCTCTGTTTATGGCATCTTTGAAGTGAGGTCCTTTCTTGGTTATCCGTGTGGTGCCCACCTTTTTATTGAATCCAAATCAACAATCTATGAGAGGCATCCTCACAGCTTTCAAGCAAGCATGATCCGTGGCCTAGCCTGTCACTGAGAGGAAGACGAATACTGATCCAATAAAAACGAACAGTCAGCAACTTGCAAAATGGACACCAACCTTGCTGAATGAGAATCACTTCCAGCACACCAAGACACAACAACCGGTGTCAAGTATGTGTGCTGGCATTGCAGGAATGCAACAAAGACTCACGTCTGCTATGCGCTTTCAAACGTAATTGTAATATCACTGAACTGTCTGTCTAGAGCGCCACCAGCGTCATCAACATCCTCGGTGGGGCACCGCGGTCGGAGCGGCTCAGGTGGAGGGAGACAAGCGCTAACATACAATCGGAGCCCAAGAGCTCCTATGGACAGCACTCCGAGGGCCAATAGAGGGCTCCTGCACCAACTTCCCGCACCAGCAGCTTGTGCGGGAGAGGCTCAGTCACCCACTGCACGCAGACGCAACTCTCCAACCCAGCTCCATGGGCAAAGGGCAGCACAGACCACGACATCGAGAGTTGCCAGGGAGAGGCGCGGTGCAGCGTCACTCACCAGGGTCGTTCCGTGTGGATCCGCGATGGATTCCGTGTGGTCGTCGCTCAGGATGCGGACTTCCCAGGCATAAAGTGCCGAGAGGCTCGAACCATCAGAAGGGGGGGGGGGTTGCCGGACGATGAGCCCATGAGTCCCGTGCAACCACGAAATCCCCAGGCGTGGACAGGTCGGGAGGCTCGCCGGGGGCCCGCAACCCATCTCTGTAAGCACGGAACCGTAGCACGGCACCGCGACCATCAGAGGCGGAAGGGCTACAGGAGGTAGAGCCGAGACCTCGCAGCGCTCGATCAGGCGGGGAGCAGGAAATCCTCAATGCCGGTAAGTCTCACTCGGTCTGTGTTATCCCAGGGAGCGAGGCGTACGATGCCGAGAGGAGGGGAGGGGAGGGCAGATGGCGGGGTTAACCAGGGATATACACCGAAACGGTGATCCCCAACCCAAGAGCTCCTACAGGGGGCTCCTACTCGGTGCCATTTTGTACAATGTATTAGGCCTGCCTGCTGCCAAACACTTCAAGAGTTCCGCTAGGCCTAGGGCTGTAGCCCATACAATTATCCTTCATGATGATGGTGTGAACAGGGGCCTATGTGAAACATGCCACCCTAGGATGGGTGAGGGGTTTCATCCAATAAAGAATAGGACTGACAATAGGAACTACTAGACCCATTGTTTTCCTTTCTTCCCATTATCTTAGGGATCTGTGACCATTAGCACTTTTTGCACTTTTTTTCTTCAGCTTGGGTTCACTGGTGCCTGTTCTGCTCATGCAACACCTCTTTTGACCATCCCTTCTTCTATTTTTTAAAAGGTAGGGGTGCAGTCAATGAGTCAAGCTGGCCCCAACCGTACTTCAAAGAATGTGAAAAACGGTGCAGTTAAAAAAGAGTCTCACTGAATTAACCATCCTCCTTCCTAGGCAGAAGAAGGGCTATACCAGTGGTAGCAATGTACGGCCAAATACTACAGCTTTGAGAGGTAGGCTGCAATCATGTGTGACCAGACCTCACATTCTGAGTTGCTCCAGCTTTAATAAGTTCCACAGGATAGATGACAGGATGGGTTCTAAATGGTGAAGAGTTTGATCTAGCCTCAAGAGCATTTTTAGAAGATGGGAATGTTGATTCTTGAAATTGTATTGGTCATCTTTGTTTGTTTTATACTGATTTACATTGCTGTCCAAGTCTGTATTGCCTCCTTACATAGTCTCCCTAAAGGCAAGGGTCCCTTTTTTGCCCACTATAAACATTGGATGGTGATGAAGATCTGAACTAGAAATATGATTATGGTTCTTTAGAATGTTTAGAATCTAATATGGAACTGGAGGTGAATCTTTTGATGATCAATGATGTATCTTAATATGTGCCCATAAATAGCACATGAGGGAGGAATTGTAAAATGTGAGTTACTCCCTTAGCACAATTTGAACTGCTGCAGCCATATTTCTTAGTCCTGAAAACCATGCCTGAAGAAAGTGCTCAACTCTGACCTGAAGTTTCAAGTCTCTTTTTCATACATTTGCTCCCAAGATGAGAACATGTTGATTATGACTCAAGGTCGACTGATGTTGACTGAAGGTTCTCTTCTTCCTTTCTCATGAATGCAGACCTACATACCTGTGTAGTCCCCTTACTGTATGAAGTAATGTGATCTTCATTGGAATTCTCTATGTAGAATACTATAAATGTGTGTCTTCAATTTGCTTACCAAGCTCGCTCCATTATGGTTTGCAGGGGGAAACCCTTGGTCAACCAAATCTGCGAGTCTCGGATTATTAATTTTTCTTTTGTTAAACTTTAATACTCCTTTTCTCACCACTCTTGGCTTTTTCACCATTGCTTCATTTACAACACACCAGTTAATTTTTTGCATTGTGATTTGTATCATGCCATCCTTTGTACTTTTTCTGATGTTTTTCAATCTTGCCAGCTGAAAATGTTATGTTATGTCTTAACTTAGACTACTGAGGGAAGCTAAGCTCAAGCTTATGACTTGTGGAGAAGAACGGTGGTAACATCACTGGAAAGAACGTCCTTACAACAAAAAAATGTGAACCATGCTAATGTCTTTGTAACGGAACCCATAATCACTCACAGACTGATGTTGATCTCTGATGTCTTACCTCTGTCCTGCTGCAGCGGTAGTCTCAAGTACCCTGCCAAGTCGACAGTCTTTCACCCGCCATATTTAGATGCATGCAGCCTGCCTTGCCATCTGTGTTGACAGAGTGTTTCCCGCTGCGGTCACGACACACCACAGTGGTGGACTCCAATGCAGGTGAATACTACTCCGTCAGGCTGGCGGGTTCCCGCTGAGCCAATTTATATTTCAAAGTTGTGCTGTCAGTTTACTAGCCACATTACCAAACAATGGGGGAAACCAAACAAAAGCCGAAGGACCTGGGTATGAAATGGTATAAAAACAATTGGTCCCAACGGGAATATTTAAACAACAGTAGTACCCAAAACATAGAAAACAGACACCAAAAAAGTGCAAAACTGTCAAGTTTTATCATAAATTTAATCACAGATGCAATTTATTTTACTTGTTATAGTTTTATAACTTTCTAATCAAGTTGCTCAGAAGTGAGTGAGAGACTGATTGGAGAAAGTGCTCATGATAATGATCAAGTAACAGGCAAAGGTTTATACATAAAATCAATATATACAGATTCATACGAAAAAGGCATGTTCGGAAATATTTCTAAATTACTGATTAATAACGTCTTCCTTGACATCCTATGTCTTAGGAACAAAGATAAGATAAGAATCGTCTATCCGATACAGGTAGTTGGTATGTGTCGACGTTTCGACCCCAAGTGGAAGGTAGGTCAATTAACTCCTTAAAAGAGGGTCTTCATCAGGACAGGGTAGAGAGCAACCTGTGTGAAAATGGAAAGGGGGGAGATCTAATCAATTCCCAGATCTTGAAAATGTCTGTGCAGGGTACTAAAAAATGGGGTGGAGTGACTCATCTAAATTTACAAAGCTATAACAAGTAAAATAAAATGCATCTTTTTTGAGTGTCTGTTTTCTATGTTTTGGGTACTACTGTTGTTTAAATATTCCCGTTGGGACCAATTGTTTTTGGCAGTCTACTACCTGCAATTCCCAGACAGAGGGAGTCCGTTGCGGTGCGCGCTTAACAGTGCACCATCACTGTGGCCATTGGATGGATGCTTGTAGAACACACTTGATGTCCACTGTCCAAATGGAAACACCTGTATACAACACTATAAAACACACCCCATTTCAGATCATGATCCTTTGCCATTCCAGCTCCATCACGACTGTGATCCCAAAGTCTTTGCCAGAGAAGTGAGGTTTTGTTTTTCATCCTCCCTGTCTCCTGGCCTATTATTTCCTTTCTTTTTGTACCTTTTGTTTAATTATTTGCTTTATTTTAATTGTGTGCATTTTGCCAGGCCCCAAAAATCCACGTTTTAATGAGGGAATATTGCCAGTCATGGTGATTGAAATTCTGAGAGTAGAGCCACAATTGTTTGGAGCCCAAGTCCAAAATACACCCCTATCACAGAAAAGACAAATGTGAGCCAGAATAGTCGACAGAGTGAATGCAGTAGCAAACAACCTGTGCACACAGGAGGAAATTAGGAAGAGATGGAACAACCTGCAGGGGAGGGTGCATTCTCTGGCCTCCAAGCGTCACATGGAGGCCAACAGCACTGGTGGTGGTTTTCCCAGGCCCCCAATACCATTCATGCCCTGGGAGGAGAAGGTCTTGAAGATCCTACATTGAAGGCTTGACAGGTATACCTGGCGGAGTGAAGTCTGGTACGTTACACTTTGCAAAGTCACAATAAACCTCAATGTCCTGTTTGTTCTCAACTGAGCTGTTGCCATTGTGTCCTGCACATATGCTCCTAACATATAAACCTCTAAGTATCAGTATCAGATAATTATTATTGTTTGTATGAATGTATTGTGTTGCATCTAAGATTACAGCTGTCAATCTCCATTACATGTCACATGATGGTATGGTGCCTGTAAGTGTTACAACACCAAATAACCCATTACCAATATGTGTGTCAAAATGTACGTGTCTGGCCCATTTCCACTGCATATTTCCCATATGTGTGTTCCACTAACCATTTTGCAAGTTTTGGGAAGTTGTCTTTGAAACTACTACAACTACCATGATGCCCTGTTTCTGTTTCTCTAAAGGATATTGCTATGTCATGTTTCTTATTCTCTCTTTCCTAACAGATTTCAACACATGGTAAAGTGTCATGTAGTGATCAATTGCTATTCAATGCTCTCTTCTGAAAATGGTTTGTGTTGTTTTCTGAATGCTGTTCCACTCAACCAATTGAATTGATGTCATGAGTTTCAGTAATCAAACTGTCTGTCCACAAAAGTTTTCAGGTATGCAAATGACTATGCTGAATATCAGTGGTACTTGCAAAAATTGACACTGCACTGTTTACATGGTGACTAATGCCAAGCATCCATTCACATAGTGGCAATGTCTGTTTTGCAGTCAGGTTGTCAATTACACATTTCACCTCTCCACTGTGTTGGGTTGAATGGGAGTTGTCAGGTATACTCCCTAATCACTTCATGAACATTTCAGGATATCTTATGACCTGTTGATTTGAAGTTGTACTGTTTGAAATTGATAAATGTTAGGGTAAAATGTTCAATACCACTGGAAGCTATCATCACAATAATCTCTACCTATTTTGTCTTCTTGTTATCTACATTGTTTGTCTCAAATGTTTTGAATGTACAATACACACTTTTACTAATAAGAATGTTCTCCATTTCTCAATAGGTCAAACTGACCGAGAACGTGGGCAGGATCCAGCCACTTAAGGAACCCCCACTGCAGCCTAGAATCAAGCCTTCAGTGAGGATACTGCTCCCGGTGATATGGAGGAGCTTGAGGAGCCTGGTACATCTGGTAAGTCTGTGCAGACGGCTCCAGTGACACTCCCTGCACCCACACCAACACCTCCCACCCCAGCTATGACACCTCAGCAACCTGAAGACTCCACTTCCTGTGTTCCTCCTACTGTGACACTGATTGTCTGTCCCCTAGTCCTGGGTGATGTTGAGACAACGCCACCTCCAACTCACCCAGGACCCAGTCGGATGTGGCACACTAGGCCAAGGGTAGTGGGGCTGGAGGTCATGGAAGGGTGCAGATACTGAGTCCACTGCGGTCACTGACACACAGACCACCATCGACTAAATCTTGGGAGCCTACCATCAGTCCCAAGACATGATGGGACCAGGTACTCACCGAGCTCCGGGAGATGAAGCAGCTGCAGAGGGAGCACAACCACCAGATGGAGGCCCATAACCCTAAAATGGGCTCCCTGATTTAGGTGATCAAGGACATTTACACCCACATGTGCAGGGCTTTCCCAGCACTCTCTACCCTGTCCTGTGGTCCTACAACATCTGAGCCATCTACATTGGCCACAGACACAGAAAGGGAGGCCCTGCCACCGAAAGAACCACCTGCAGCCCCCTAACCCTTGCAGTTGTGGATCCCTGCCACCACGTGGCAGGAGACATCCAAGCAGATCACTAGGAGGTGAGGATGGCAAGACCTCTGCCACCGCCAGCAAGAAACCTCAATGCTAATTTTCCACAGTGTGTCTACCATTCACTCTGTGGACTATTTCTAGATAACATTTGCCTTTCTGATGCCAGTAGTGTTTTGGACATTGGACTTCAAATAATTTTGGCTCTCGAACAATGGTTTCATTCACCGTGACTGACTTCTTTACTTTTTGCATTGCTTTTGTTATGTTCCCCCTCTTTAATTTCATCACGTTTGGTAAAATAAATGTAAAAATCAAAAAATCATAGATGTGTTGTATATCTCAACTTTATCAATGCATTTGTTTAATTCCATCATAACTTGACAGTGGGAGAATATCAAAAGATTGTGTCAACATAGATGATTTACAAGTAGGTATTGTTAATTTCAAGTTCCCAAACATGACTGCCAAATATGTCAAATGATTAAAACACGAGCTACTATGTTTATCCCATTTGACCTATACTTGTCTGTCAGCATTTGCACTAACATGACAATCAATGCATTACACTAATACTCAGTGCCAGTTGGCACATTTCCAGGTCAAAATCTTGCCAACACGGAAGAAACGCAATATGTCCAAAACAATACGATAGTATAGGCAAAATATAATTGATTCATTTAATCAGCTGTAGCCATATCTTCTGGCTCACATAAGGAAGCCCAAATCAATAACACCAAGAAGCAAATATATTGTAGTCACAGGATCATTTCAAACCACTGTTCCAGTGTTTGATGGAATGTCACAACCAGGTTTCAGTGGTGTGTCACAAGAAGTATGTCTCACAATGATGTAACACACCAACACCCACACACATTTTACACACAATGAGGATTTGACCTAAGTGAAGGGAGAGTTTCATGATTTGTCTCCACTGCCATATGTGTTGTGAGCTTTAGTGCTAATGGTGTGCAGACAGAATATCAAGTTGGAAATGTCGAACTGCAGTAATATCGAGTCCTAAATATCGTGAGTCAGAAATATCGACAGCAAGAATATCGTGGTCAAGAATATCGATTTTAAGGTAAGAAATATTGTTTTTAAAAGTACAGAAGTCATTAATATCGTTTGCAAAAATATAGTTGTTTAAAACATCGATTTTTTCATTAGTGTTATGTATTTTAGTATATATTTTAAATGTATGTGATGTATTTTTTTGTATAAGAATTGTTTATGTGTTTTAATATGTGTCACATTTTTAGTAGTTATCAATTTTATTTTAGTTACATTTTGCATATTTTAGTTCCGTAGCGGGTTGTGGGTTTATAAGCGAATAGGGTGGGAAGATATTTAATTATAATAAATTAATAATTATTTTTTATTTATTAATATTTATTAAAATGAGATTTTATAGTGTTAATTGTGGGAAGAGATATATTAATTAATTATTAATTCGTTGTTAATTAATATTAATTCATTATTTAATTGCTAATTAATTATGGTAATTGTGTAATTAATTTTAGGTGTGGGTTGTGGGGTTTATAAGTGTAAAGGGTGGGAAGTAATTTATGTTTAATTAATTAAGAATACGTTGTTAATTAGTATTAATTAATTATGGAAATTGTGTAATTAATTTTAGGTGCCGGTTGTGATGTTTATAGGGGTAAAGGGTGGGAAGTAATTTATGTTTAATTAATTAATAATCAGCTGTTAATTAATATTAATTAATTAATTGAAAATTAAATATGGAAATTGTGTAATTAATTTTAGGTGTGGGTTGTGGGGTTTATAAGTGTAAAGGGTGGGAAGTAATTTATGTTTAATTAATTAATAATTAGTTGATCATTAATATTAATTAATTAATTGATATTTATTTAGGGTAATTGTTTATTTTTTGTGTGTGGGTTTTAATTTTACAGGGCTAAAGGGTGGGAAGTACATTAATTTTGCTTACTTCATACTTAGGGGTCCATTACGATGTCGGGCGGAAGCACAACCGCCGTGGTGTCGGAGGCAAAAACCGCTAGTTACCGTCCGCCAGCAACGGCCCACACGCCCGCAAAATTAGGATGTGAAAAGTCAGGCAAACACCGCCCGTAAGCCTGCGGCGCCGCCCGCCATCAAAGTGTGCCCGTCTACGTAGCAGCGCGAGCCAATGGAGACACACCGTCCGACGAAATGACGTACCGCCCAGCGTACAAATTACGATGCCACAACCAAACAGCCCCACCGGCAAAGAGACACCGCACGAGATACCAAGGCGGAAACCCGACTGTTCAGTATGGAGACTAAAAAGGCGGCCCACCCAGAGATGAATCCTGCACTCCAGGCCATCCCCATGCTCTACCTGATGCACCACCTAGGAGTGAATGCACCTTGACGACGCAGGTAGGCAGACACACAACAAGGGCACGCAAACACTGCACACAGTGCAAGGGCGGGAAAACTGTACATGGCCCCCCCAGACACCCCTGTGTGGCCAGGACACAACCAACCAATATACCCACACATGTCCCACCTGTCAAAAAAAAACTACTCGCAACATCCTGGGCACCCACTACCCGGGACCAGGAAGTGTCATCCCCGTCACGGCACCGCAGCGGCGATGACGCAGGTACACATGCGCACAACGCAGAGGCCAACGACAGAGTCATGCATGGGCTGCACACAAACACCACAGGGTCACAACTACACACCCCACACACCAGCCCCACCCTGAAGGCACATGTCACGTGGCCTTCCTGCATCAATCATGTCCCCAACCGACAACTCACAGTTGTCAACTTGATGTCCCACAAGTGTCCCGAACAGGGAGTAATGTGATGGCAAAATAGGACACACCCTTGTGTGCAAAACATGGCGAAGCACACAGCAGCTGCTACATAACAGCGCAGAATATGGACCCCGTCCGCAAAAGGCACGCCAGTCGCATCCAAAAATACCTATACCATCCTGCTCGCAATATCAAGCCATGCAATGTACAAAATTGAAAAACCCTGCTGCCTGAGAACAGGTCATTTCAATTACTACAATTTCAATCAGCAAATGATTCTGCTTGCCCTGCTGTGGTTCTTGTCGTCTTGCTGATCGGCTGCCGTGCAACGTCCTGTCCCGTCTCGTTAGACGTCAGACGCATTCCCATATTCCGCACTTCCGCACTTTCGCATTCACGGCCGGTGAGCGCGAACTTGGAGCGAAGGAGTGCAGCAAGGAGGCTGCACTGTCGGCATCGTCGGCATTGTATGGTGCAAAACAGCAGTAAGGGAAAAATCGCACAAAAACGGTGGGCGAGTTACGGGAACCCCTGGTGGGGAAAGGAAGTTGTTCCGGTTCAGGAACAAGAAAAATAGCCGAGTGAAGGCGTCAGCCAGAAACACGGCAAGCCGAATAAAGCATATTATACCACAGCAGAGGTAAGTGGAAAGTGGAAAGTCTTTAAAATTTTATTAATACCTTGTTTTCTTCAGTAAGTAAGTAAGGGCACCTTTGGAAAGGTAAAGTGGAGACCGAGGCTGCAAACCAGTCCGGCTAATTAGTAGTGTAATAAGTAATTGAGTACAAGCAAGGAGGCGGTGGATGAGAAGACTGGACTTAATTTGGTTCTGATATCCCCCCCTCGTTACTCCATCGTCAATCTACCCACTGGTAACCCTCATATTTTTACGGAATAATCCACGTGGTGCAAGAGAAACTCCCCTAAGATGGCACCGAAAAGGTTAAAAATAAACAAAGTAAGAAAAGACCAACTGACATTAAATATTGAATCAGGTGAACTTTGTGAAACCCTAGTGGAAAGTTTGGAAGGCATGGAGGAGAGTGCTAAGAGAGCGCCAAGGAAAACCCCAAAAAAGAAAGCGCTATTAGAAAAATCGCAAGTAAGCGTGAAAGGGGGGAGTTCAGTGTCCAAATCAATAAAAGACTTTGTGGGCAAACATTTCAATAAGAAACCAATGACCCGAAAACCCAAAGCAATTGGGAAGGAACTGAAAATGGCGCACAAGGGTAATGAACAATGCGTGCAAAGCATAGAAGAATCATTAGTCAACCAAAGTACATTAAGTCAAATAAATATCAATTTGGAACCAAGACTCTCCTCATCGCCAAGGATATTCTCTTCGAATGGGTCGGTTGAAGTCGAATATGAGGAGAATATATCAAAAGAATTGCAAGACCAGAAAGACATTACGGACCCGAATATAGTTGTAGACAAAAGTATGGGTCAGTGGGGTAATCAGGGGTCCAAGTCATTAGAAGAACTGGTGCGCAATAGCACATTGGACTTGGATATATCGGCAGCTCCTTCGGCCTCAATGCTGGACATAATGTTAATGCTGCAAAAAACTTTGCAAGGTTTATTAGAGGTTACATTATCAAATAACAGATTATTGAATACTCATGAAACGTACTTAAAACAGACAGTATGTGAATTACAGGGCATTAGGAGTCTAATGCCGTCTGTGGTTAGAACAGTGCCCGATTTTTCTATGCAATGTGGTGTAGGGGATATAGAGCAAGTTAATAACTGCCATGATGTGTATATTTCTAAGCGTCCAATGTTAATTAGGAGAAGGGGGGTTCACCCCGGGTATAGGTGGTTAAAGACAAGTTATCCTCCAAGAAAACAAATTCAGCAAAGGGAAAGCTAAAGGGTCCTAAGAAAGGTAGGGAGAAGGGAGTTGAGGCTCACGCAACTTCACCAGTAAGAGGTATTTCCCTAGATAATAAGAGGGAAAGGAGAAATTTAGGGAGCAGTTCAATTGTGAGACAGGAGGTAAAAGGTGGGAAAAAGGTCCAACAGAAAAACATAAGAAAAGTAGAAAGAGAAGAGAAAAGATTGGGAAAATGGGTAAATTTGCAGGGGAGAATGGTCTCTCTAGGAATTTAGGTGGGAAAAAATCAGCAACCCCAAAGAGGAAGGGAAATATGTACGGACAGAAAAGTGATGGTATAAATATATCAGATTTAAGTAATAAAAAGTGGTTATATTTTGAACCCTTAGAAGTGGAGAAGGGAGGAAAAAGTTAAGGAAAATTGTACCGCTAAACCGTTCGCAACTTTTATTTTCTTTCTCAAAATGCCCAAGTCTGAGAGAAATTGAGTCTAAAGATCTGAGACAGGTAGGCTTCAGCCTCAATAAGAAAGGTAAAGAAGTCACAAAAGTTGAAGTCTACTCAGGGATGGTAAAATCGGCAATTCTAATCGCCGAAAAGAAATTTTAAAGGAAGGAATAAGGTTAATACCGGAGGCAGACTTGGAAAGGGTAATCCTGCCCGATAGTTCCTTCCTGAAATGTCATGCAGGCCTGGGAAAAAGGCAAGCAAGGTTGATAGTAGGGGCATGCGGGGAAAGACCAAACATTAATATAGTGGTAGAGAACTCAGAACCCTGTAAAAACTGGGGGGACTGGAGTTTAGGAGATAGTTATACGAGTACACCCGCGTGGGCCCTGAACGAGTCTGGAAACCTTAGTGAGATCGATTAGGAAAGTGGATTGTCGCATAGCCTAAAAATCATTTCATGGAATATAAATGGATTTATAGGTCAAACAAAGTTTGAAAGTATAAAGCGTGTTTCACAGCAGGCAGATATTATTTGCCTGCAGGAAACGTGGCTATGCGACAATATCCCGATAATCGAAGGGTGTGCCATGTCCCATAAAGAAGCCAATAAAACAACATGTGGACGACCTTCTGGGGGATTATGACACTCACTTCTACAAGAACTGTGAAACAAGTGAAGTTGATAACTACTTCTTGTAAATGGGTGCTGGTTAATGAGCTAACCCTGCAGAGATCTGATATGTTGAATGACCGGGTGCTGGTGGTGAACATTTATATACAATGGGGCTCGCAGGAGGAGTATGGAAGAGAAATGGGGCTATTTAAAGATGACTTGAATTTTTGAGTGATAAGTACGGAAATGATATACTAATCATCATGGGTGATTTTAATCATAAATTAAACCCTAAAAAATTGGACCATTGGTTTAAAGGAATTCTTAATGTATATGAAATAACGCCAGCATACTTCCCCATTTGCCACATGAGTAGACAAGATGAAGCCCTAGGAAAGTTCTTAGGATCAAAGGGGTTAATTAGTTTAAATGGCAGACTAGAATCCGACCATCCAGCAAAACAGACATTTAGAAGAGGTAATCAATGTTGTCCTATAGATTATGTGTTTGTACAGGCATGGAACTACACCATGGTAAAGAAGTTTAAAGTGATCCAACATGAAGAAAGCGATCATTATCCACTGTACTGTGAACTAGTGAGAGAGCCCCCGAGATATTGCGAAAGAGTCCTCCCCCAATCTGTGCTGTACCCAAAACGTTTGACTACAAAATTAACTGATGAATATTTAGGGAAAGTAGCCAGTTTTCAACAGAATTTAAGTAAGGAGGAAGTGAATGACCAGCCGGTGTCATGGTTTGAGGAAAAAATTTATCAGGTTGTACAAAGGCTTAAAATTGATTTAAAAAGGAAGGAAAAGGGAAATAAAGGTCCACAAGTTAGACAAAGAAAGAAAATAGGCTGGTTTGATTCTGAGTGTAGGGAAAAAAAGAGGCTGCTAAGGAGAGAAGAAAGACGTTTGAGGTTAAGATATGATCAGGAGGGTTTTGTTAAATTAACCAGTTTAAGGAAAGAATTTAAAACCTTAGTGAGGGCTAAGCAGAGTAGATTTAAAGAAAAATGCTGGGAGAAGTTATTAGAAACTATTGAAACAAAAAACATTAAAGGCTTTTGGAAGCTGATTCAAGACGCCTCGGGTCGGGCCCCGGGATCTATGAGTTGTGTAGTGGATGAGGCTTCTTGGGAGGATCACTTGAGTCACTTATATAGGGCAAGTAATGTATCTGGAAAAAGCGAGGAAAGAGTCCCTATGGGAAGGGCTGTAAAAGAGCTTATACCATCATTTTCGGTAGAAAAAGTGAAGGAAACCATTAGGAAGTTAAGTCTGACTCGAGCCGCAGGGCCAGATAACCTTCTTGCTGTTATAATTAAAACCGAACTAAATTGGTGGGCACACTTTTTCTCCAAGATGTTCTTAGCAGTCATAGACACTCGAATTATCCCAAAATCATGGAAGGGGGCCGTGATTAGGCCGCTGTATAAAAAGGAGAGAGGAAGGATCCCAAAAACTACAGATTAATTAATCTGTTAGATATTGGTGTAAAAGTGTTCTCCAAAATAATCCTCGGTAGATTGAAGGATTGGGTTGAGTTACATTCAATAGTGCCTGTGGAACAAGGTGGGTTTAAGGAGGGGCACTCAACCATTGACCACTGTTTTGCTTTATGGGCTCTAGCCCGGAAGTCGTTAGAACAGCAAGGTAGATTATACTGCTGTTTTGTGGACTTCCGCGCGGCATTCGACCTGGTAGATAGGGAGTGTCTTTGGGAAATGTTGAAAAGTTATAACATTCCGGAGGAACTCCTAGTAGTAATCCAGGAGTTGCATAGTCAGAACTGGGCACAGGTAATTAAAGATACAACAGGGGGCCTGACACTGGAGATAGCTATTAATAATGGCCTAAGGCAGGGGTGTGTATTAGCCCCACTTCTTTTTTCAATCTTTCTAGCTGATTTACCGACCCTATTAACAACGGTAAGAGGCGCTAGCCCAAAAGTAAATGGGAAGCATTTGTCCTGCCTTCTGTACGCAGATGATTTAGTAATCCTTGATCAGACTGAATTGGGTCTGCAAAGGAAGCTGAATGTGTTTAATACCTACTGTATAAACAAACGTCTTACAGTGAATATGGATAAAACAAAAATCCTATGTTTTGGGAAGAGAGATCAAAAATATAATTGGTTTTTGGGGCAAACAAAATTAGAAATTGTCAACGAATATAAATACCTGGGAATATGGTTTGACAAGTCATTAAAATGGGGCACGCACCTAGAGGCCCAGGAAGCTAAAGCGTTAGCATCTGTATGTGGGTTGAAAAATTTTAATCGTAATTATGGTACCATGTCCCACAGGCCCGTTTTGAAAGCCTATAATGCAATGATCCCCCACAATTTCAGTACGGAGCAGAAATTTTATGTATAGATGGAAAAAACACCTGGGACAGGGAGGAAGGGAAATGTCTAAAAGCCATGCTGTCATTGCCAAGCTCATCGATGATACAGGCAATTAGGCTTGAGCTAGACACGTCCTCATGGAATGTACAGGCCCAAGTGAGTTTACTCAGATTTTGGAAACGGCTGGGGACACGAGACGATGAGAAAGTATCACAATGGTGTATGAAGGAAATTCAGCAGAGTGAATTGAGGTGGGCGAAAGTAACGAGAAAGAAACTCCTCTCCATCTGTGATAATTTGCAGGTGAAAATTGACCCTCAGCTTTTGCACATTGATGGACCAAAAAATGTAATTAAATCCTTAGGGAAGGAAAAATCTAGAGCTGTTGATATGGAGTATCTAAAAGATAAAGAGTCCGTGCAATTTATGATGAATAGCTGGAGGGGAGAAAATTGGTATCCCTATCTAGACATTTTACCAAATCAATGGCTCAGAATGGAAATATTAAGGATGAGAGTCGGTATTAACCCGGTCCGTACAAATGATAAAATAAAAAGGGAACTGATGCAACCCGATGGCAGATGTAATTGCAGGAGGGGTAGGAAATGCAATTGTTTACATATTTTAATGGATTGTCAAAAATTGCTAGCCCAGCGAAAACTGTTTTTACGACCAATTTTTATAAAGTATGGTATTAGGTCACGTATGGAAGCGATTGAGCTCCTCACGGGGATGCAGCATCGAGATATTGCAATAGCAGTGGCAAAGTTTATTCAGGCTTTTAAAAGATTGTTTATGTAATAGGGAATGAGGATTGAATGGTGTAGTGAAAAATATGGTAATTTTAAAATTTGTATAATTTTAAATATTTTAGGTAGAATTTTAACATTTGAACTATAGATGTGCCAAATGAATGGGAATATAAATTATTTATAATTTTTATTAAGAGGATGTGGCAATAATAGTCCTATTCAATGTATTATGATGATTTTGTAATAATTGGTTCTCCCTTGAGAATTTTAAAGCAATTGTGTTTTATTGTGTTTTACGATGTTTGAAGACTATTTGTCGAAATAAACAAAAATTTTGATTGATTGATTGATCAATTACTACACCCACACAGAAGCCCCAATGTATAGCGGAAACGCAGTGTCCCGCCCACACACGGGAGAGCAGATAGCACTGAATGGCCTTCCATTCCCACTCTGAAATCACCTTGCAACAATTTATGCAGGAGAATGGAGCCATTGTACCAACAAGAGGCCAAACAGAGCCATGCAGAGTAAACCGTCCACTGGCAGATAGCGCCCAACATGAAAGAAAGTTAATAACACAAAAAAAAATTATACCACTCCACCATGTGGGTCAAATGCAAGTAATCTGGAAGGAGTCAGACACCACTGGCCTTGACCATTCATTGAAGCATGTGGGATGAGGGCCTGTGTCCTCCGCCCAAGCTATAACCCAAGTCCTGCCTCTGTACAACCATTCCAGAATTCCCAGCATCGTCGGAGGTTGCACTCTGCTGACTGCACAGGCAGCCGGATCACGCCATCACATCACCCTGTAGCAAAATGGCTGTTGCACCACTGCTTCCCAACTACGCCGGACAGATGCAGCTGTACATTGAGAGCTTGCTACAGATAGTGGGCTGTGAAAATCTGGCTATGCTGAACGTAAGTTACCGAGTAACTTACCGCATTGCAATGTTCAGCTGCGTCATCCCCGTTTTCTACTGTCGGAGGTGTCCGTTCCACTGTCCTGTGGATTTATGTCTCTCCAACCCGGCATGTCCAAAGGCGGACTTGGTACACTTGTTTGCACCCTGGACGCCCACGACAGGATCTGTTCAGTGTATGGTGGCATGGCGTATGTGGCTGCAATCGGACACACACTGCAATGGGACCAGTGTGCCTCCACACAACGTATTCTGGATCACAGTTTCATCGAATGTCATCCAACATGTCCCATCAGGCTCCTACAAGGGACAACTTACGATGAACACGTTGCTAGCCACCATCCGCTTTATTGGATGGCATCCATGTTTACCACCAATGCCATGGATGCCCTGCTGGAAGGTATCGCATACCTGACAACTTGTCAATTCATCGGTCCCCGACTCAATACCCTCAATTGAACAATGATGTTCAACACCGTACCTATGCTTGGCTTTCGCACGGAGTGGGCAGTTAGCTGTACAACAACTATACCATACAATCTGCAACAAACACCTCACCATCAACTCCACTTCCATGACAACTGACATTTTCGGGACATGCACTCTGTTCCTCACCATATCCCGTGTCTCTGCATGAACAGGGGGAAGCAGAGGTATGGGACTTGTGTACAGTAACCACATGGCCAATACTGCACAAACAACTATGCCATAATATGTATTCTGCGCACCTGAACACATGCACCTGTCAGTGCACACTTATCTGTCTGCTGTATTACGTGAGAACTGTCACCTCACCATTGTCTGTACTTCCGTGCCCGGACTTTTGCATGGACAACAAATGCAACCCCCTACAACATGGCCCCAGTCATTGTATCATGTTCAGTAGTCACCACATTGCAACAACTAGTGAGACGCTGCTGCATGCATGTAGGCTCATGCTCTGATGTCACCTCTGACGCAGGTGTGTCGGAGTTACTATTGTAGTAAACCTGTACCATGGAACTGAGATGTACTGTGCCTATGATGTCAAGCTGTCTGGTAGGCAAAATGAATACTGTCTGTGTCAAAGTCTACAGCTCCTCAGTAATTAGCAAATGTACTGTAGCATAGCAAGGGCAAGGCAGTTGTAACTCTGAAGCCTTCATTCCACAGTCAACAACTAATCACATCTACCCGTACCCCCTTTTGTATGTGTAATCATGCTAAGTATATCCTCCACATGCATTTTGCTGCCAGTAGTGTCCACTATACTGCATCACAGAGGAAGTTAGTCCAAATACATGCCTTGAAGCAAATATGTGACTCAGTAGAATTTTTGACGAAGACAAGTACGAATGAGAGAGGATGAGAGTGTGTGAAGTACACGAGAGTCGTGAGATGACCATGTAGTCTAGTGTCATTGGATGTCAATGCATATGAATTGCCACAACAGTGGACCTAGTGAAATACTACAGCTCGTGGGCCTGGACTGGTCAGACTCTGACGTGGCCCAACAGATCATCACATCAACACTGACGGCCTGGGCACTACAAAGCACAGTCCTACATATGTGTATAATTACCTTCACAGTCTGACATCACACTCATCAAGCAAAAGTAGGAGCCACGCAAAAGCATGCTACAGCAATGCATGACAAAACACACACACGATATCAGTGTGGGTGGGCAGGACTGCACAGTGAGTAAGAACTGCAGAAAGTCACATACATGCTCAATTGAACAAGGCACAATCTTGACAGTCACACACCCTGCAGACACACTATGTCCGAAACATATCAAGTAGGAGTCATCCTGAACTGCAAGGACACACCCACACACTGCACACGATGCAACATACAACACACACATGTGAACACATTCGCAGACTTGAACACCGATACAAACATCCACCATGGGCCTGGGTAACACGTGTGTAGTCGCCATTGCCAGAGCGCACACACACACACCAACACTACCCCAAAGTCACACCATTCACACCGCACATACCTACACCTCCCAAATGCACACATTGAAAGTAAGCCATGTGCCCAGGCCCAATGTTCATCACAAGACTAACATACACCTACACTGCTGGCCACACAGCAAGTAAGCTCACACATACCCGCATACTCTGCACATGCTACCTGTCATCCTGTGGCTAGACTCACACCCTGTGCTTTGCTTGCACGCAAACATGACACGGATACATTCTCCCTGAAATACCACCAAATACATGCAGACAATCCGTGTCACAAAAATACTTATTCATCACACACACAAGTAGCAGAGTCTGAAAGAAGTGAAGTCCCTGCCACTTGTACAACACATTGGAATGTGAGACCAGACATTGCAATTGTTGAGGTCCCATACACGGCATGTGCCTCACTTAACCATGCACACACAGCAACAACTGCAATAAGCAACTACACAGACACAACCGACTACAGGAACAACAGCATCCAGTCATAGATCACATAGACATGCGGCAAAATTGATCAACACCAGGGACAGTGGCCAGTCCGATGTGCAGAGTTGTGATACGAAAAGCTGCGTAATCAATGTGTGTGAGTGTACCCTGACATGGCCACCAACACTGCCATGGCAGTCACAATAGCCATCACAGCCACCACTGTGTCACAGGTAGATGTGTGAGTGTGCCTACCATTCAAACAGGATGCCAGTTCGACTCGGTGCTGTCTGTGTGCTACGGGACAGTTGTAGGTCCGCCCCTGAGAGAGAAGCACAACTGTGGAAGACACACATGTGGCATGTGAAGCGGGAGTTCCGCTTGGCCCAGGTGGGTGGGTGGCACCGGTAGGTGCACACATGCATTGTTGAAACAGACTGTGTGGGGAGGATTCCGGAGGGCTATATTTCCACTGTGTTGGGTATTTGGAAAGCCCACCTGTCTGGGGATGAATGTGAACTCGTGTGGGCACAACAGGCGGGCACACGATCAATGCTGCATCAGGTGTAGACGTTAGCCCTCCCTCTGGGGACATGCTGGATACTGCTGTGCGTCTGCCAGGCCCTTGCCAAGGCACTCACATCCCCTGTCCACCAGGTGTACCCCCTACATTGTCCGCCTGCACAGGCTACCCAGGGCACGGGATGGCAGTGGAGCTTGGTGGGTGGGAGGTCATGGCGCCCTTCTCCTGGTCACATCTCGCAGGCAACACAATCTCAGTGTGCAGCAGGGCACAAGTCCTAAATATGTAGTGGGGGGACGCAGACGTCACAACAGGAAGTGACGTCACGAAAGGTGGGTTGCACCATCAGACTTATTGCCTCCCTTCGCCCACCCCTTACATGCGATTGCAACAGAGAGGCCAGCGCATGCACAAGCAGCTCCGAGCTCGCCCCAGAGAGGCCAAAGAGTGAATGTGTGGGTCCACTTGCTACAGTTATCGGGCTCGCGGTAAAATCAGTGGTGGGACGCCATCCACTCGCGTGGTACCCCGACTCGAGACCTGGTGTGCAGGCGAAGTGTCCTATTGGCTTTGCGATATGTGTGAGTTGCATGACACTCGTTGGCGGGGGATGGCTCGGAGGCCCATCACCCTGAGGCCCATGTCTCACCACATGGGTCCCTTGTCAATGGCAGTGGTTGTAATGACTATGCGCGTCGGGGTGGGTCTACCTTTCGTCTGGGATTGTGTTTGCGGCCTGGCCCGCTAGGGCAGCCACAGCCTCTGTGTGTTGCATGTGGTGTATCCGGACTCCGGAGGCTGTCATGCATTGTCACTGTTGTCCAGGTCTCGAGTCGGGGTACCACGCGGGTGGACGGCGTCCCCCCACTTATTTTACCGCGAGACAGATAACTGGGGCAAATGGACCCACACATTCACTCTTTGGCCTCTCTGTGGCGAGATCGGAGCTGCTTGTGCACGCGCTGCCTTCTCCGATGCAATCGCATATAAGGGGTGAGCGAGGGGAGGCAATGAGTCTGACGGTGCAACCCACCTTACGTGATGTCACTTCCTGTCGTGACGTCAGCGTCCCCCCAATTCTTATTGTAGGACTCGTGCCCTGCTGTTGTCAGATGTGCCACTTTCCAGGGGGGTGGAGAAAGGGTCAGGAATGTCAGCCTGAGATTGGCCCAGTTGAAGGCCCACCTTGACTGGAGGGGACAACCATTGGACAGTCTGGTGTAGCCCACCCACGCGTACATGTGGGCCCTCCATGAACTATGGCACCTGTGGCAAAGTGATGTCATGGGCAATGACGTTATTGAGGAGAGCTGTCTGCCCCACGCAGAGATGGCGCATAAGCTCAACAGACCCAGCACTGAGGGCAGCAGGGGTCACATGTTCCGGTGGCAGCTGTGCATGGTGTGAAGGAAACTCTACCCTTCATCCCTGTGCCGACACGTGTTGCACCAGTGGAAGTAGATGGGAGGGCGGACATTGGCCTCCGCGTGGCTGAAGAGGAGCCAGAGTCCACGTCCCCTGTGTTAGCAAACATGGATGCATCACCTCTGTCCTCAGATGACGCCGAAATTGCCGTCTCGGCCTGTGATTCATCCAGCACACGTCTGGCCCCTCCGAGGCGCTGGTCACATCTGTCTCACTCAGCACCTGTGCAGCTGCTACATCCGATGCCACACCACTGTTGACCGTCCCCTGTCCCTCAGCACCCACGGGAGATGCCACATGAGAGAGAGCGAGGTGGCCTCACTCATCTGGCATCAATTAAACAGACATGTGCAAGGGAAGCAGCACAGAACATCCCCAAATCCACATGTTGCACGATACCTGTGCAATTGCATACAGCCACCACAATCAACACGTAATGGCTGGCGTACAGTAAATGAAGCCGCTAATAAGTGGTACATGTGTTGTGCACATAGCACTACACCCGGCCTGTGTCACCCTGCGACCATAGCCACAAATCACGGTGTGCACACCCACTGTCCTGATGGTGGCAAGGATGACCACTACGTAATTAGGCCAAAGACATACCTGCATAGTGCAGAATGTGAAACCACCCACACAGACTGCAACATGACAGGCCACAATGGCCATGAGCCCATGCCATCCACCTGTCCTTCACACGAGCACAACTGCTGTTTCACAGTGTGCCTGATGTGTAAGTACCAGAGATATGAGGTGAGGCATCGCACACATATGACCGAACGAAATCAGAGTAGGCACAGTGCCTCAAACATACATGTCAATTGCCACTCCAGCCTACTACAGGTTGCTCTTGAGGGCTACTACTCTGAGTGCATTGAGAATGCAGAGTGCTCAAATTACATCTTGAGCCTCAGGAATAGCATATGCATGTCAGATGCACACAGCACAGAGTACACTTACAACCCACTGCATCACACAACAAACATCACATTACCCAGATCATGGGTAGGCTGTGGACACATGCTGCCTCTCACAGCAAAAGACACCATCCCACAATACTGTACACTTGCTTGCTGCTGATGCCCCTACAAACATGCATCCGGCACAGGCTGTGTGACTGTCAAGATGCAGACCATTACTGGTGAAATGCAGCGCCGTGCTGACCTGACAATACGAGGGGGCATCCCCCGATTCGTTATCGCCACGTAGTAGCTCATCCGGCAGATGACGTCACACCCTTTGTGGAATTGGCTGCACTGTCGGTCACACATACACAGAGGCATCAACTTGGATGCAATGGCTCATCACAAGCCCTTGGGCTGGAAGACTTCAAACTGCAGGGATGGTACACAAGAGCCTTGGAATATCACTCATACACTTCTCAACATCACCCACATCCACCAATCACAGTGGCATGCTGCTGACCCATCCCAAATACTCAGAGACGTGAAGTAATCGGACATGGCCTAACTGCATGTGTACACCACATATGAATGCATGCTGCTGGGAGTGTGTACACAGTACCTGTCCATCCCATTCACATGCAGGTTGCCAGCACATTGAGCAATGTGTAGTCTGCCCACATCTACTGTCCATTGTCAGGTGGACCAACACATAGATCACAAGGCAACACATCTTTGTGGGTGGACTCACTGTGTCCAACACTGCGCAGCCCTCAACGTACTCGCCCTGTGAATGGCTCACCCCGCAATGGAGGTCACATTCAGTGCCACTATCTCTCACACACATCCCTATCACAAGGCATGGTGTGTCCAATCGACAATGCTGAGTTTGCGCATTTCAGGAGAGTCCTGAACAAAAGACAGATGTAACCCACTGTACAGTCAGTGTTGTCTCCTTCTAGGATTGAGCGGTCAATGTGCAGCCCAGGTCTGCTGCGACTGAGAAGGCCAGCAGGGACCCAGCCAGCCATTCACACAAGCAATGACTGCCCTGAGTCCTGCATTGCCAAGTGGCTGCGTGACTGGATGTGTGACATGGAAATGCCATGTACCACCACTCGTGAGGGACATGCATGGGAAAGCGCCAGAGAGCCTACATACCCCTTACACCTGTAGTTAGCATGGTAAGCAGTGCATGTAGGAACCCCACAGGCTCAGAATCATAGTGCTGTGGATCAACGACATGTGTGTCCCCCACATGCACTCCCACACACACTGTAGTTGTCTTACACACACAACTTTTGCTATAAATAGCCTTGGGCAGTGTGCGTGGAGCTCGGAATCCATGATCTCCAGCTCCTCGCTGGTGAGTGGACCTGGACATATCTTCAGAGTCGTCGACATGTAGGTGGACATGTGGCAGCAGCGGCAGGTGTTGTTGAGGGATGCCAGGCAGCAGTCCCTGGAAGCTGTGGTAATGCCGGTCTCCCTCCCACACTCGTATAGCCCCCTGGGGCTGTTCCAGTGGGTCCAAGCTTCTGCAAATGGTGTACCATGTCTGCCTACTTCAAATGCACACAATGGCCTGCAACGAGCTGTCCCGGTACGCTTACCTCTATCGTCGAACACGCAGGATGCAGTTGCGAGGGCCATTGGAGTTGGCCTCAAGGGCCTGGTCCATGGCGGGTACAGTCCGCTGGTGCCATGTGGAATCCACAGTTGAATGTGCGCCATGCATTTGCAGGTGTGGCCATGATTTGTGTGTGTGAGCATGTCCACACTGGACAGGGCCACTTCATGCTGTGTGCATAGGCATTGACGGCCAGTGCTCAGCCTCCACATGTCTGTTGGCACATCATCATGTACACATTAGCATGGGAGCATGGGATGTGCATATGCACACACATGCCATATTTCTCAATGTACATCTCCCACTTGGCACGTGCAATGTTACGTGTCACTTGTGATGTGTGTTTGCATTCACACAGCTGTGTTGTCATGGATTTGTCAATGTGTACACCTGTCAATGTGTGTTGGAGGTGTGATACGTACAGTGCTGTACATTGGGTGAACTAGGGACATCATTGACTGTCTCATATCCCATTGTGCAACAGGACCCACTTGTTTTGGCCACTCAGCCTGTGTACATTGTGTTGTTGGTGTGTGCCATACTCACCCAGCCTCGGAAGCTGTGTCAGGCACAGCAGCTAGGTATATTGCCGTGGTGTTGTCGCTTCCCACCTATGCAGTCTGAAACCATCATGATGCCTTTCAAGCTATTAGGGCCTAAATCCCCATGTGCATGCTCATGGCAATGGTTTGTGTCAGTAGCCATTGCCATTGGTAAGGGGACCTGTGTAAGAGTATTGTAGCTGTGCTGTCCCTACTTGTCAGCTGTTCTGGGATTCTATTGCTTTGTCAGTAATTTTAGTTATGTGTATGTGAAAGTGCCATGTGGTGTGTTGCATTGACATGTGTCCACTTCCATCTGTCCTAGGAGGAGACCAAACATACATCGCCCCTACCAATTGCTGTCAGACATGGAGGATGTGAAGGTCATTCATAAATTCCGGCTGGACCGACCCACCCTGCATCACCTATGTGCCATGTTGGAACCCCACCTTCGTCCTCGCAGGGTGTATCCAACAGCATTCACCCCCACGGCTAAGGTGATGGCTGCACTGCATTTTTTCGCTACCGGATCTTTCCAACACACGGTAGGCAGTGGAGGTGGAATGTCCCAACCCATGTTCAGCATGGTGCTACGGGATGTCCTGTCAGCTATGATGCTGTACAGGAACCGGTACATCCGATTCCCCAGGGCTTGTGATTTGGCGGCAGTGAAGGGTGCTTTCTATGCCATTGGACGCATCCCCCACGTTGTTGGTGCAATTGATTGCACCCATGTTGGCCTTGTTGCACCACAGGTCATGGAGCACATCTATAGGAACCGGAAACATTTCCACTCCCTGAATGTGCAAGTGGTGTGCCTGGCGGACATGATCATCACACACGTGTGTGCGAAGTTTCCCGGTTCCACCCATGTCTCGCACATCATGCGCCACAGCATCCTCCCACGAATGATGTCCAATCTCCAACCGGACCGTGCATGGATTGTTGGTGAGTATGCATACTCGTGTAGCGTGCTGGGTGTGACATGCTGTCTTGTATCCTGTTGGACTTGCAACGATTCTCTGTGTTTCTCACACCCAGGTGACTCTGCATATCCTAACGGGCCTTGGCTGCTGAGCCCACTACGTAATCCCAGGACACCAGCTGATGTCCGATACAATGAGGCACATGGGAGGACCAGACGTGTGGTGGAGCGGACTTTTGGACTCCTGAAGTCCAGATTCAGATGCCTGGACCGCACCGGGGCTGCACTGGCATACTCCCCACAGAAGGTGTGCCAGATAGTTGTGGCATGCTGCATGCTGCACAATCCCGCTATTCGCAGGCAGATCCCCCTGATAGTGGATGACGGTGATCAGCCAGGGCCCCCGCCTGCAGACCAGGCCGTGTCCAGTGACGAGGACAGTGGAGAGGAGGAAGCAGTGAATAAGCGTCAGCAGCTCATCGCCCGCTACTTCACTTGATGGTGAGTGACCATGTACGTCGGCTGATGTTGCTGTAGTTGTGTAGGTGTATGTGTGCATTGTCACTGCGGCCTATTGTTCACTGAGTGCTGTGTGGCAATGGTCCATGTCCAGGGTAGTATGCCACTGACAGTGGCTGTGGCATTGTGCCCTGTTGCTCTGTGAGATGTGTGTACATTGCTTGAACTTGATGACAAGTACTGTGTGATGAGTGTGTGACACACACATTCAATGGACTCTTGCTCTGTTTTTCACCCCTAGGTCCCTACAGCCTCTCCTGGCCTATCGACATACCACACTCCTGATGCATTTCTGATCATGGTGACGGTTGCACATCCTTGATTAAACATAGAGCAGATACAACAGAATGTGATCCAGGTGTATTTATTTTGAGCAGTGACATGTGATTGTGGGAAAGGTGATGGCAAAAGTGGTGCATGCTGAAACAATGAGTTGACGGACATGTCCGCGTGATGGTCAAGGTGTACCCATGTTGTTCTGGGTCCACAGTCCAACAGACACATGCCATTCACATGGCAGTGTTGGGTAGGATAGTAGTCCAAGTGAATGCAGTAGATGGCCACCGTGGCTGGCTGACTCACTGGCGTTTGGAGCGTGCAAAGTCATCTCTGGACACCTGTTTCCTCTTCGGACAACCCCTTCCACGTTTGAGAGGGGGGGTTGTGTTTGTGGGCTGCTGGTGGTGGCTGAGGATTGCCCACTCGCTGTGGACGCAGGGGAACTGGATGTTGCACGGACCTGCGCCCCAGCAGGTGGTGGCGGAGGTGGTGTTGTTGGCCTTGATTGGGCCCTCACCGCCACCACTAGCTGGCCCATGAGGTCGACAAGTTTGCCCATACGGGTCACGAATTGGCCCATATGGGCGTCCATGGACCTCAACACCCCAAGGACTTCCCGCGTATCGGCAGATGACCGGGCCCATTGTCCCTGGGCCTCTTCATAGGCCCCAAGGACTCTGGCGATTTGCGGCAGGGCTTGGCTCCCAGGATCTGATGGCGTTGGCCTGACCCTGCTCCTCCCACCCGAACTGCTGCCACCGACCTGCCCACTCGCCACAGTGGTCACCTGGGGCCTCGTTGTGGCTCTCACGACGTGCGTGCAGCCCCTTGCGCAGGGTGAGTGGTCAGGGAGGCCCTGGTGGTGGTGGTGGTGGTGCTGGTGGTTGCGGCGGTGGTGGTGGCCGCAATGACCATGGCAGCAGGGGCCTGGGACTGGTCACCAGCCCTGGGAGATGGGGTGGTGGGTAGGAGGGGTCCTGGGGAGCGGTTGAGCCCTGCCACACCAGATGTGCCTGGTCGGGAGTCCTCGTCCGAAGAGGTGTCTAGGTCTTCCACATCCGTGAGTCCGGGTGGAGGGCTTGTGGACTGGCAGTGATGGCTGCTGTCTCCCTCTCCAGCATCATGCTGTTCGTCACCTGTGGGGCGGAGACGAAAGGTTATTGTGTTGCACCTTGCAAGGTTTGTGTTAGATGTCTGACATTCACAGTTGGTGCACAGTTGTGCACTGATTTCCCAGATGCGTGTGTATGGCTCTACAATGTGTGTGCGTGATCAAGGCAATGGAATAGTGTGATGGGTGCACATGGCATGGGACGGATTTGGATAGCCAATCGGTGTGTGTTGCAGTACCCCTACATTTTGTGGCTTTGGCTGGAAACGGGGTACAGCCCCCTCAACGCTTTTGAGGTGAAATATGGTTTTGGGGTTCAAATGGAACACTTAGGAACGCAGATGGCAAAAGGGGTACAGACCCATCGAAGCTTTTGAGGTGAAATATGGTTTTGGGGTTCAAATGGAACGCTTAGAAACGCAGATGGCAAAGAGGTACAGCCCCTCAACGCTTTTGAGGTGAAATATGGTTTTGGGGTTCAAATGGAACGCTTAGAAACGCAGATGGCAAAAGGTGTACAGCCCCCTCAACGCTTCTGAGGTGAAATATGGTTTTGGGGTACATACTGTGACATATGGGTGCAGAAGGGGACATGTGTTTTGGCCACACGACACTGCAGAGACAAAGGTGTGTGTATGTCTGACATACCAAGCATATCTGCTCACTGTTATCATTTAGGGACATTACACTGCAAGCATTGTAGTGAGTGAGTAATGGTTGTGTGCCACACAACGTATTGCAGATGGGACAATTCCTTGGTGTGCGTGCTACCCTCAGCCATGTGCAGCAATGCAGTGCTCTTGGGGTGTTGACTATATTAGGTATGTTGTAAATCACAGTGTGACGTGCGCTTCAGACACTACAGACACATTATTGGTCATCGGCAGGAATCTTTGCTGAACTACTGTATATGGGACAACTGATTAGATGATATACCTTTCATGACACTGGGGCTAAAAAGATGTGATGGATGAGATATTGAATATGCATTGTGTAGCTGTGTGGTTCATGGGTCCAGTGGTGTATGTGACATTACTGGGGTTCCACTCTGTTACATTGAGACAAGATAGACTTACATGGGTGATGTTGTACGATGTCAACGGAACAAGCAGACACGACTACATGGACAAGACTTCAATGGTGTTGCTGATGTGTGTGATGACTGGCACAGTGCACGGCATGTGGGTCAGTACTCCAGTGAGACTTGTGCATGCAGACGTGACTCCTTACGTGTTAATGTATTTGTGATGGCTCATGTGGGCTATGACTCTGTAATTCATGTCCCTGTGCACATTAGTCACATGATTATGACAGGGAGCAGTGCTACCTGTTCCTCTGCTACGTGACATGTCCCAAATGTTAGTCATAGTACAGTCCTCATGCCTACAGACACCCCGCCCTGTACAGTAGTCTACCTACTTGTTGTTTTGGAGGGAGCAATGCAATGGCTGTCACATGGTTATGAGAGGGAGGGGTGCTCCATCTTGCTGGTCTGTGGGAGTGGGGGCCGTGTAGTGAGTTGTGGTGAAGGCTTACCACCCACAGACACCCCTCCATGTAGGGAAACATATCTGGCTGTCGGGTGGAGTTGTGCACTGCAATGGCTGACACATGGGTGTGGGGAGTGCTCCATCTTGCTGCGCTGTAGGACTAGGGGCCTGATGGGGGTTGTACTTCTGCAGTCCCCCCTCCGATACTCGGAGTTTGTGGTAAGGCTACTTACCTGTTACTTGTTGGTTAGTGCACCTATGGCTGACACATGAGTGTGGGTGTGGGGAGTGCTCCTTCCGGTGCATCTGGGGTACAAGGGGACCTGGTGGGGGTTGTGGTGCTGGCTGACTATACACATGCCCCCATGGTTTTGTTTGTTGGTACCTTTGGGCTGAGTGTGTGGGAGTGTCTGTTGCATGTGAGAGGGATGTCTTGTGTATTGTGTACTGGACATGGGGGTGTTTGGCCCTCGGTGCTATGGCATTCTGGTAGTGCATGACAGTACATAGCGGTGTGCTGGTATACATTTGTTTGTACTTACCAGCCTTCACTCCCCCTGGTATTCCGGTGAGACTCTCCGGATGCAGAATGCCTTGCACCTTCTCCTCCCACGCCTTGAAGGTCTTGAATAGCGCGGGATTTCCGCCGCCAGTCCTGTCAGTCAGCTCACGGTTCTTGGCCTCCTTCTTCCTGACCACGCTTTTCAGGTCGTGCCACCTCTTTGTGATTTCACCCCGGTTGCATGGCACGTTCCCTACTGCATTCACCTGGTCTACGATCCTGCTCCACATTCTGTTTCTGGTGGCTACTGGTGTCTGTTGGACCTGGTTCCCATAGATTTGTGGGTGCACCTTGATGATCTCGTCGACCATAACCGTCAACTCAGTGGCAGTGTACTTTGGCATTCTTTGTGTTGCCATGGTGTGTGGTTTGCTATTTGTGGTGCTGGTGTGGTGGTTGTGTGGTGTGTGGTGTGTGATGTGCAGGGGGTTCGTGGTGCCGTTGTTTCAGTGGTGAAGGTGGTGGTAGTGGTGGTGATGAGTGTGATGTGTGCGTGCGTGTGGTGTGCTGCTTTCCTTAGTGTCTCTCTGTGTTCTCTGATGGCGTCTTCACTTTGTCGTAGTGCAAGGGATTGTGGTCTGTGAGGAGGCTGCTTTTGTACTGTCCTATGTGGGTGTGTCATGATGGTCTGTCGTTTTCAGGTGTGTTGTGTCTGTTGTCCTGGGATTTGTAGTTTTTTAGTTTTGGCAGGGGGCATGTGTCTTTGGGATGTGTTCTGTGTTTGGGTATTTTGGCGTAGTTTGCTGTGTGGACTTGTTGGCCATGTTGTGTGTATTTCTTTGTTCTGTAAATGATTTCTGTGAATCGACGTGGCCGCCAGGCCTTCCGCCGTGTCAGTTATTCATCGCTGTTGTTAACCGTGGCGGGCGGGGAATATGTGGATTTTCCGCGCTCATGTCGGGGAGATCATAATTTCACGGTCGTTGTCTCGGTCGTCAGAGCGGGCGGATTTGGGTGTTCGGGCGGGATTGCGTCCGTGGCGGACGGTTAATCTTCTACTCGGACATGGACGGGCGGAATTTTGTGTGTTTTTACCGCCGCGGGCGGAGGTTGCTTCGCGACTTCATAATTGCTCGGTCGGTATTCCCATGGTGCAGGCGGGCGGTTTTTTCAGGCTATAGTAGATGGCGGATTTTTTACAGCCGGTTATTGTAATGGGCCCCTTAGTTTTTTAAATAGTATTAGATTTGTAATTGAAAATAGGTTTTAATTGTGTAATTAGTTTTTTTACAGTTTAATTTTAGGTGTGGGCTTTGGGGATTATAGGGGTAAAGTGTGGGAAGTTAACTAATTTCTATGAGTTTTAATTTGTTTTTTAATTTATAATATTTCTTTAATTGGTAATTCATTATGTTAATTATGGAAGTACATTTTTTTAAATTTAGATGTGGGTTGTGAATTGTGTGGTGTTATATGCTAGGAAATAAAAAACTAAATTTATGTTTTTGTTTCTAAATATTTTCTAATTAAAAATATTTATTTGTTTGAAAATTATTTGTTCTTTTATTTAATATAATATTTGTAGGTATTTGTCATTTGTATTTAACATTATAATGTGTTTTTATTTTTTTTATTTTTAGTATTAAATATATTTGTATTTTAATTTTTAACATATTTATTTATTTTGTTTTTTAAATAATGTTTTGTTGTTGTTAATATTTTATTTGTTTTAAATTTTGAAGTGACTCGAGTTGGAATATTAATTGTTACCCCTCTGTAATCCAACACTTTCCCTACTGTTGCACTGATTGGAGTGGGAATAGTACATTTTATCCTGCCACTATCCAACACTTTCCCTACTGTTGAACTTATTGGAGTGGGAATAGTAATTTTTACCCCTCCGCTATCCAACACTTTCCCTACTGTTGCACTCATTAGAGTGGGAGTAGTAAATGTTATTCCTCCGCTATCCAACACTTTCCCTACTGTTGCACCCACTGGAGTGGGAATAGTAATTTTTACCCCTTCGCTATCCAACACTTTCCCTACTGTTGCACATATTGGAGTAGGAATAGTCATTCTTACCCCTCCCCTGTCCAACACTTTCCCTACTGTTGCACTCATTGGAGTGGGAATAGTCATTTTTACCCCTCCGCTGTTCAACGCTTTCCCTACTGTTGCACTGACTGGAGTGGGAATAGTAAATTTTAACCCTCCGCTATCCAACACTTTCCCTACTGTTGCATTCACTGGAGTGGAAATAGTAATTTTGACCCCTCCGCTATCCAACACTTTCCCTACTGTTGCACTGACTGGAGTGGGAATAGTAATTTTTACCCCTCCGCTATCCAACACTTTCTCTACTGTTGCACTGACTGGAGTGGGAAAATTAAGTTTAAAGATTTTTAAATAGTTTAATGTTTAAATTTATAATAGAATGTTTTTTATTAGATTTTATGTTATTGGTATATATATATTTGTATTTTTTTTTATAATTTTAAAATTATAAAATAAATTAAAATTAATAGTTTATGAATTATTTTAAAGTAAATATATATATATGTATATTAATTATTATGTATGTGTGTTTAACTTTTTTTAATTACGTTTATTTGTTATATTTGTTAAAATGTATATTAAATATAATTTATTTTATTTAATTAATTTTATTATTTAATACATTTAATATTTATTATTTTATTTTATATATACATAAAATCAATATTTTGTACAACTATATTTTTTACCTCGATATTTTTTTTCGATATTTTTGTACTTACCTGTTTAAGTATAGGGAGTTGATATTTTTGTATTCTATATTTTTACCTCTATTATTTACTTCTATATTTTAGAAGTCGATATTCTGTCAGTGCCAATACATGACAGAGAACAAACCCAATGAAATCTTCAAATCTACCATCCATTCACAGTGCAAGTTGCCTTGGTACAAGTTTTGTACATCCAAAGTCTGTGTCTATCTTTCCCAGGATCAACCCAGGTTCACGTTGTACTCGGAAATAGCACCATATACCTGCAAATGTCACAACTCTGAAATGTTCAAATGAAGACAACATGATGAAGGAACCTAAAACAGATAAAAAAAAACATTACCATTCACATAGAGCATGATGGCCACATTACAAAGTCAACTTTTGGAGGACACAGTTTCACAATACAATCAGGAATAATTGAATGTAACTGAACACAGTAGTCAATGTGTCCACACTTTGATCTACAAACACCTTTGGCCTGATTTTCCCGGAACTTGCCCTTCCCAACAAAGTACCACCATATACTTCTTTCATCACCACATCAATAGTTGGTGTAACGGTGAAAGAAATGACATGTAAAGATACACTTACACTCATAAGAAGTTGTCAATAACATCTAGACGTAAGTCAACTCCTTCCTCTTCACCACTTTCATCTTCATTTGGCATATCAGGATACTCACATGAAGCATCTTCATCGTCTCCATCCTCTGCGGTGTAAGGGATGTTCCATCGCAGGGCGATGTTGTGGAGCATGCAGCAGGCCATGCTGATTTGGCACACCTTAGCAAGTGATTAGAGTAGGGCTCCACCAGTTTTGTCCAGACAAGGAAACCTGACCTTTAGGAGCTAAAAAGCCCACTCCACTGGCTGCCACATTTGTCCATCGGCCTCATTGAAGCGGACTTCCACTGGTGTTGTTGGATTCCTCAGCGGTGCCAACAACCATGGTCGGTTGGGATAAGCTGAGTCTTCTAGATGGAAGACAAAAAAGGCCCAAAATTATGTAACACATTTCCAGATTATGCAACTAGCAATACCCTAAACAATATTATGAAAGATTGCAGTGACCAACAAGCCAGGCCCTCTCAGGTCCAAGTTGAGACATTTGCAGGGGTGGCAAGGTCTGGAAATGTGCGGTACACCTGAGGCTGTCGTCTCCTCACTCTCCCAGGGTTTACCTGTCTGCATTGGTGAAACATGTGAACATTTTTTACATGATCCACAGCAACATATTTGATGAGTAACACAAAAGTCATGTATTTTGACAAAATGTGTATGGGTTAATACATATTTTGAAGCCACATTTGCTTCTTGTCCTTTAACCATCACAAATGACATTTATGGCCTTGATATGAATCTGAAAAATAAATGTGTAAATAATCCATTTCAAATGTATTATTTACACATTTTTGTTATTCTGACTTTTTTCCCTCCAAAAATACAGTCAACAGAGGTGTACACAACACTGCGATAGTATCACGTTTCAGCACAATAACACACTACACATAAATGTAAAAAATAAGTGTCCATCGAAATATGATTATTTGAACAGAGTAGCCCCCATTTGGAGTGGTGGTTACACACTTAACAGTCACTAACACACTAGTTTGAAGTCCTAAAATGATAGACCTCCTCGACCTTTGCTGCTGTTTCTGACTTCTGGGAGAAACCATGCCAGGTCCAACAGCTGAGAGGACCCCTGCCTTTATGCCAGAGGAACTGGAGTTTCTGGCAAAGGAGGCCTTATCCCTGTGTGGCTCACCAGAGGAACAGATACATGTCTGGCATACATATGGGAATCTGTCTAACTGGCTCTTTTCCATTTGCACAATCTACAATGGCCTATGGAGTTCCAGAGTGAAGTGTAGTGATTGATGTTAAGTGTCACATTATGTGGTCCTCACATAGGATGTTAGGCTATTGCGTGCACTGTCTAGTGTCAAATATACAACACCATCAATATGTGTTGTGTGTTTAAAGCCCTAGATTAAAATTGGTGTGTATGTAGAGATCTATGCATGTATATGTTTCATGTATTTGTGATAAGTTGCCAAATAACATCATGTTAAATGGTAAACACATCATATACTCTTTACACCTGGAGATATGTTTGTACTGTGTACAAAAAAATGAAAATTATGTTAACTATGTGTATAATCCCAAAAATCACTCAACCTGGATCAGGGCTCTCCAAAAGTAGTTTAGGAGCTACCAGTAGCTCCCAGGCCCCTTCAGAGTAGCACACAGCCTCGAGGTCACTTATTGGATGGGCACAAGGTGACCCTTGTAATGTAAACATTGAGGAAAGGCGGTGTTGTTTATGTGACATTATGATCAGGAGGCTGCAGATAGCAAGGCCTGTCATTGATCAGTGCTCATTTATAATCATAGGCCCGGCTGGGCCTGACTCACAGGGTCATACAACTGATGCACTGAGGTACAGCTGTCAAGAACATATATCCTTTGTAGGTCAACATTTGAGGTGTGCTTAGAATATGCCCCTGAATGCTTTTAAATGGACTTCAGTTGAAAGTGAGAGTTTCCTGACTTCTTGAGCTAACACTTCTTTTCAATGGACTCACATTTCAAAGAATGTCATGTCCAAACTTCAGGCTCCTTATTCACAGTGGCCACTATTCACTGTGACATAATCATTAATGGTTAGCCTTCAGTAGTTCACAATCTTTAGCACTGATCAGAAGTAGGTCACATCACAGATTATGTAGGGGCCTCTGGGCAAGATGATGTCACAGGCCTGGATCTGTGTGTTTAGATCATGACATGGTATGAGGATGGGCAACAGGTCACTATTAAAGTGTGTATGAGGATATTGGTTTAGGTCAGCATGTGACAATACACATATAGTAACCTATGAATAATACTACTGATAGCTGTAGACAATTTTTGTGACAGCAATACAGACAAACAAAAAGTCTCAATATCATTGTTTGTGCTTTCCTTTCAAGTATCCATACAGGTCAATGCCCATCAGAAACGCGACATATGGAAGGCCATCGCCAGGAAGGTGCAGGCCCTGGGGCTACAGGTGGCGCAGCGTCCATTGCCGCAAGTGGTGGGAGGACTTAAGACGCTGGACCAGGAAGATCGCAGAAGTCCAGCTCGGGAAGTCCTCCTAAAGTGTGAGGGGTGCGCGCTACACCCAGACCCCTCTAATGGACCGAATTCTTGGAGTGGCCTATCCGGAGCTTGATGAGCAGTTGAGGGCCCAACAGCAGCAACAAGGGGGTACGTTCTTATCAGAGTTACATTGTTACATGACCCATTTTATGTTACAGCCAGGCTTTTTGCCATCAACATTCAGGGTGATCCATGTCCAATGCTCAAGAAGAGTTCTTGAAGGTGTTAGTTTTGTACAAGCTGTATGATGATGTGCTTTGTCTATTGTTTTTGGATAATGATCCCACCTGTATCCTGTTCACAACCAATGGACTGTCTGAGCAGACACATGGCTGCCTAAACTCCAAATATACATCATGTTGTTTGATGTAATGAGGGACAGCGGTAACAAACAGGCAACTGGTCTTTATTCTGTCTAATGTGATGCTCCTTCACTAATGTGAATTATGTCATGTTAGCTCTAATACAGGTGACATAGCATACTAGGCACTTATGAAAAAGTAGATGTACCAACCGTCACATTGGTAAGTTGGGATTCTATACAAACCAGAGTGAGCAGGTGATCCAACATGACTAGTGACTGCGGAATTGATGGCTACATATTGGTATCAAGACATATCCAAAATGTGTTTAGCATCAGAAATACTTTTGTTTCATACATGTTAAACAATAACAGATTCGCACGATGGCTTACTGCTTCACAAATGTGTGTATAAGGCAGTCAGCTTTTGGCCAAATAATTGAGATAGGCATATAATTTTTGATGAAACACAGACAGGAATGTGTACACAATGATGACAGAATACCAAATACCCCAAACCATTCCTCAATGTCCTTTTTTCATGTCCAGATGAACAATCAATGATGGAGTAAAATGGAAAACTTGAAGGTATTTTGGAAGATGAAATGTTCCCTCATGTATGATTATCCCATCAGGAAAACTCAGATTCAGGCCAAACTCATGATTCATTAGGTAAATGTTGAAATGCATAAAGGTGTACTAGGTTGCATACTGTAATTCACATTTTAATCTTTGAAGTAAATATCATATATGATTCATTGCATGTAATGATTAGTGTGATGTTCTACAATGTTTTGACTACAGTGAAAGCTAGCATATTTAGTGAAACCATTTGACAAAAGTACAAGGTTCAAATAAATATAGATATTTAGGAGTCAAATGCGAAGATGCTTTTGCTCTGTACTGAAGTGTATTACAAATGTTTCAAGGGCTACATATTTCATTATGTTGCAGTAGTCATTTGTTAATCCCCACAAATATTAGTTTCAGACTGTCTTCAACAGCTTAGGTATGTAGATAGCATGTGATACATTGCTAAGCTACTTCAGTGCAGAATTCATGTATTAAAGCTGACACTTCACATATACTTTACGGACTTGAAGTGAATGTTACCATCATGAAATGTCCAAACAAAGGTAACCTGCTTTCAGTGTATGCTAATATTGGTACAATATTGCAGTATATGTTGACAGGCATTGATTCATATGTAACTTATTGAGAATGATAAGTATGCAGATTTTAGGGCCTAGTGAACACACAGTACAAAGGTATTGTTGGTGTATATCCTTTTTGGTGACATCAGTACACTATTCTGTACAACAAAGGCCAACCATTCTGAGGTGTGAATCAGTTCCTGAAGAGACATAATAATGGATAAGAGACAACATCATACAAGATATAGGAGCTCTTGTGGGGAATGACCTAACTGTGACCAAGTGTCTTCTGAAAATGTTGCTTACATGCATGTGCCTATGCTAATGTAGAACCAAAGATTCAGTAGTCACGTTTACCATCAAGTTCTTCTGAAGTTGTGAGGCAGGTACTTTTAAGGAGCATCTTTCTCTGTGCCTAATTTGAGCTGGGTTTTCCGGTGCTCGGCACCGACACTTATGACAGTCTGCTACATGGTGGCGCTGTTTGTCTAATTTAGATATGAGTGCAACAACAATAGTTTATTATTTCAGAATACATTAAAATGACTGATACATGCCACCCAAGCCATTCTTCTAGTTTTGGGGCCTGGAATTGTCTGAAATGTCACACTTGTAGGCGTGTGATGGTTAGTAGTTGTGCTGGTACTGTCACCAACAGCCCTGGCAGGGGGAATGGGTGGTGCAAGCTGCAGTGGCCTCCTGAGGAGGGCACAGGCACTTATTTATTTTTTGTTTTTTTGTACAAATTAAGCACTGACTTTCTGCTATTACTTTCTCTTAATTTGCACCAACGAAGCATGCAGCAGTTAAACTTTACACTGCCACACCAGACAGCCAGGAGACCTTTGTTTTAATATGTTCATTTCTTGCAATAATCGTATTCATCTGTTCTCATCCGTTGTTACCAGATGGTAAAGATATCAGGGGCGGATGGTGAACAAACTCTGTCCCCGTACAGGCAGCCCTTGTGGCCGCAAGCTGCGTCCTTGTTTCGCACAGATCAGGACAGACAAAGTGTTGTTGGTACCTAGTGGATCTTTACTGGGACAGGAACACATCTCAAAAGGCCATGTAACTGGGAGGCCTTCACTATCTGATTCACATATGGATTCAGCTCACCCAGTCTCATCTATTTAGCCAAAAACATACATCTCAATGCAGATATATTTGGAAGAGAGCACCTACAACTGCAGAAGGGCATTTTCAAAGTAGTGACAGAAATAATACCCCCTAGGCCAAGAGAACCACTGATAAAATAAAAATGCTTTACTGTGATTGCATTTGTCTTGAATATTTCGATTTACTTTAGTGTATCTCGCCAGCAGTGTTTCAGCCATCTTGCAAAGAGCAGTACAGCAAAGTTTCATACATTTTTACCCTCGTTTATATGTAAAGTTATATTATGTGAGCAATACAGCTGGCCATTTGCTTCACGTTCGCTGTTCACTGTTAGCAGAGTAGGGTCAACAGTGGAATTATTATGGAAAACCAAGACTGCCATTGTGCAGGCTGTGGATTAGTTTTAAGTGTATCTATAACAAATCTTTTTCTTGTAGCACTTTGAAACAGACAGAACTGAGAAGGTAAGTGGGTGCTAAGCATACATAAGTGATCCTAACAGAGTGATTGCGCAGCTTCTCATTTTGGGGCATATTAGCAAGACCGGCGATAATGGGCTTGCTAATATGCGTTATAGAATTCCAATAGAAGCCCAGGTTAGATGTCCACTTACCACTCTCAGCAATGCTTTCTGAGGGAAAATGTCAATCACTGAGAGACAGACATGGTTTTCCTGTGGCAGAACCTGTCTTATTAGAACATTGCATGACTTGAACCTCTGAACTGTGAAATCGGCAACATTTTAGCTATTTTGTGTGGGACAATTTGCCATAAAATGCACTGTTCTTGCATCATTGTTTTTTTTATTTCTTGTTTGAGATTAGAATGGGGGAGGTTGGCTTACTCGCTTCTCTCACTTGCACAATGCTTTTCAGAATAGTTATTTATTCTCTACCTATTTGAATGTTCAACGTTCACTGCTCAACCAGGGATTATTTACGAGTTATCCACACCTAAAAGGGCCCAGTGCTTCAGCTCACAAAAATTGAGCTGATTAGTTGACAGGGTGAGCCCACTGTCCTGTGCATCCTGGGACACAATCGGTCAACAGAATACAAGTTTTCCCCTTAGTTTTAGCATAAAGAGATAGGAAAGAATACAGGAGTGAGATCAAGGGATGAGAAGGATGGGAGATGTGTGGAGAAAGCACTGGATCCTTTATTACTTAATATTGTAGTCAAAAATATTACGATACAAAAAATATCATACAATAAATATGGAGGTCATAAGAATGAACTTTACATACTTACAATGTAAAGTACAAAAATATTGTCAACAAATTGAGCTAATAAGTATCCTAATTATATAGGTAAGTACATACGTGTAAAACTAACTGTAAAACAATATTTCATATAAAAATATAACAATATATAAAATACATTTAATTGTTTTTCAAAAAATAAAATTGTCAATAAATGTACACAAACAATGGTATAGAAAACTGTGTATTAATAAATGATATTATTAAAAAACTGAGTGCTAATATTTACTTTTTAAACTACTATATTCACACACACACACACACACACACACACACATTTGGCAGTTGCCAGTAGGTAGTTATAGTTAGGACCATGTTTTTTTTGCCAATAACTTTGGCACTGTTTGACGAATCCTCACAAAATCTTCTAAATTAGTATCATGCACACTTCAGCTGCTGTCTTGAAAGTTTTGGGGTGATCTGTCAAGAGGGGGCCAAGAAAAAGGGGATCCCAAAAAACATTTTCCCCATGCAAATTCCCATAGAGATTTTAGACAAGACTACAGCCCGAACTGCTGAATGGAATTACACCAAATTTGGCAGAAAGGTAGCTGTTGGTGCAGAAAGTAACCGTTTTGTGAATTGGTGTAAATCCGTTCAGTAGTTTGGGAGATATTAAAGAAAAACCTAATTTAGATATCTAGGGATGCGAAGGCTCTGCGAACCCTCCTGATCTCATGCTGAGATCTGATTGGCTGCCAACACTTCAACCAGGAAGTGTTGGCAGCAGTCGCGGCTCCTGGAGGGAGTGCTGCGGGGCGGTGGGGCGGGGCAGGGGAGGGGCAGGGTGGGGGGTAGTAAACTCCGGCATACGGCCGAACGGAGGTAAGTACATAAATAAAGAAATAAAACGAATTACATTGTGCGCACTGCAACGCCAAATGGCGATGCGGCGCGCGCAATGTAATTCGTTTTATTTATTTATTTATGTACTTACCTCCGTTTGGCCGTATGCCGGAGTTTACTACCCCCCACCCTGCTCCTCCCCCGCCCCGCCTCACGGCCCCGCAGCACTCCCTCCAGGAGCCGCGACTGGTTGGCAGCCATCTTGGGACTCGGCTGCAGCCAAGTCCCAGAAAAAAACAGAGCCAAAAAGCACTTGTTTTAAAAATATGTTGCCACAGGAACGCGCTGGAGCTGCAAAGCCACGGTAAAATGAAAAAAAAAAAACGCAGTTTCCTGTGCTTGTTTACATTATTATCTCGGGTGGGCCAAGTCCTGGGGGCATGTGGGCTTTTTTTTAAAAAGGAGGGGGCACACGGGACTCCCCTCTTTGGGCTTAGTTATGCCCCTGGGATCCCTACCGAGCCATGGGGACACCTCCCTGGGGCTAGAAATACAGTAACTAGGGTTGGCCACCCAGAACCCCCCCCCCGAGCCACGGGAACCACCACCTCCCCAGGGCTATAAATAAATTGACTAGGGTCAGCCACGCGGACCTCTGAGCCCCGGGGACCACCACCACATCAGGGCTAAGTTAAATATGGAGCGGAGGCCATGCAGACCCCGCTCCTCAGTGACCACCATATTCCCAGGGCTTTCTCTTTTTTTTAAAAATTAAAGGAGGGCCACAGAGCCCCTTAGGCCATTACCTCCATGAGGTGTCCCGTGCAAACAGCAGGATGGGGGGCAGTGTTGCCCTCCTCCTTGAACCATACATGGCCCTGGGGGGTGCCACCCCCACGGCTGGCTCCTGCTATGTCCAGCCCTGGGCCGCTTTTTTTTTATTTTTGCTTTTGCTTGGCAGGAGCGTTGACAGCTCTTGCCAAGCAAAAGCAAACATTCTGGTTCCAGTGGGAGGGAGCTGTCAAAGTTCTCCATCGCGCTGGAAGCGTGAGTTTTTATCTCTTTCCCTGCCCGCAGAGATGAAACGATCACTCCTGCACAGAGGGAGCTGCCTTTCCAGCAACTCTCTCCATGCAGCAGCAATTCCAGCTCCCACAGGAGGCCGAGAGCTGGCTGGGACCATGAGGGCCTTAAGGCTCCCCCTGTGGTTCCGGGGAAAAGAACAGAAAGAGGCAAAATAATGTTCAGAAAGAAGCAGAATAAAGGTCAGCAAAGAGCAGAAAGAGGCAAAATAAAGGTCAGTGATAAGCAGAAAGAGGCAAAATAAAGGTGAGAAACAAGCATAAAGAGGCAGAATAAAGGTCACCAATGAGCATAAAGAGTCAAAATAAAGGTGAGAAACGAGTAGTAAGAGGCATCAGAATGATCAGTAACGAGCAGAAAGAGGCAAAATAAAGGTGAGAAATGAGCTGAAAGAGGCAGAATAAAGGTCAGAAGGGAGCAGAAAGAGGTGACATCAATGATGAGATGTCATCATTGATGTCACTTACCATGTCATGAGTGATGAAATGTGTGAGGTCATAAGCAGTGCATTGCGGGGGCATAAGTTATAGTTAGCTCAGTTAACTTTAACTGGTGAATTTCATTGGTTTTGTACAAGTGAAATCTGAGCCTAACTATAATGCAAAATAATGATCAGCAATGAACAGAAAAGGGAAAATAAACGGGAGAAATTAGCAGAATGAGGCAGAATAAAGGTCAGAAACGAGCATAAAGAGGCAAAATAAAGGTCAGCAATGAGCAGAAAGATGCAAAATAATGGTGCAAAACGAGCAGAAAGAGGCATAATAAAGGTCAGAAAGGAGCAGCAAGAGGCAAAATAAAGGTGAGAAACGAGCAGAAAAAGGCTAAATAAAGGTGAGAAACAATCAGAAAGAGGCAAATTAAAGGTGGGAAACGAGCAGCAAGAGGGAAAATAGGTCAGCAACCAGCACCAAGAGGCAAAATAAAGGTGAGAAACAAGCAGAAAGAGACTAAATACAGGTGTGAAACGAGCAGAACGAGGCAAAATAAAGGTGAGAAACTAGCAGAAAGAGGTAGAATAAACACCAGAAGGGAGCAGAAAGAGGCACAATAAAGGTCATAAATGAGCAGAAAGAGGCCAAACAAAGGTCAGCAACGAGCAGAAAGAGGCAAAATAAAGGTGAGAAACAAGCAGGAAGAGACAGAATAAAGGTCAGAAAAGAGCATAAAAAGGCAAAATAGAGGTCAGAAACAAGCAGCAAGAGGCAGAATAAAGGTCAGAAACGAACAAAGGTCAGAAATGAGCAGAAGAGGCAGAATAAAGGTCATAAGAGAGCAGAAACAAGCAGAACAAAGGTCAGAAGTGGGCAGAAAGAGGCAACATAGCAGGAAGAATGAGCAGAAAGAGGCAAACTAGAGGTCAGAAACAAGCAGCAAGTGGCAAAATAGAGGTCAGAATTGAGCAGCAAGAGGCATAGCAAAGGTCAGGAGTGATCAGAAAAGCAAAATAATGGTCAGAACAAGCAGAAAGAGGAACAATAGAGGGCACACCCTCACTGTCAAAAGTTAGTGCTTACATTTTGGAAATACAATTTAAAAAACCTCAGAAATTCACTTAAAAACAAAGGTTACAGGCACCTTATAGTTAGGAAACAACATTAAAAAAATCTTAGAAATTCACTGGAAAAAAACAGATTACAGGGTCGTTATAGTTATGAAATAGAATTTTACTGAAAAAAACAAAGGTTACAGTGATGTTATAGTTTGGCTCAGATTTCACTCGTACAAAACCAGTGAAATTTAGCCGTTATAGTTAGCTGACCTAACTATAACTTATGCCCCTGAAATACACTGCTTGCGACCTCACATATCACATCACCCATGACAAGGTCAGTGACATCACTGATGACATTACTGATAACATCTCAAATGACATCACTGATGAGATCATCCACAGAATCACTCACACACCCACATCTCAAATGACATCACTGATGAGATCGTCCACAGAATCACTCACCACCCACTCACACCTCTATACAACCTCTCCATAGCTGCCAAGGTTTCAGATTGCTTATGTATGACATTGTCATAATTTCAGTGTAAATATGAGTGACATTCAACGACTATGAGTGACACTTTCTTGTGAGCAAAATCAAGCAATGAAGATGAGGGAAACATATAAATATCAGAAAATACACATAATTGAGCAACAAGAAACTCTAAGATCACCAGAAATGGAAGGGTCTGTTTGTGCTGACGGCATCTGTGCTGGGGCCTCTCCCATCCTCTTTGGTACAGTCTGGTCTCACAGAGCCCTTCCATTTCTGGTGCTTTACAGCAGTATTAAGTAAGTTACCCAAAATCACACTCATCATCAACGCATTTTTAGCTGCTCCAAGGTTACTCAGTGTCACTAGCGCGAGTTTCAGAGACGGAGGCACTTGAATCCACAAGGAACCTTGGAGCAGCTAAAAATGCGATTCTCTGCTGGGCCTGCCCAATGATTTAAAAGCTGCGGGTAACTTGCGGTAAATAACAGGAGCGAGCCATCACTGCGGGCGGGGGCAGTAGACACAGTAAGCACAAATAGTACATGCATAAGGGAGACTAAATCGTGCCATTGCCAATAACAGACAGGCCCTGAACCCTCATACAGCCTGAACAACAGCAAGAGAAAGAAGAAGATTATCTCATGGGCCAAGTTGGAACTTGGGGTAAAGGGTTGCAGGAGAAGAGGGCTCACACATGACCCAGCAAGAGCTTAAAAGTGGGCATAAAAGTTCTTAAAAATCGCAAACGCTAGAAGCGGGAAAATTGGACATGTACAGGCAGAACCAGGGCCGAGCATAGACAAGTTAAGGGTTCAGTCCCGGAACAGTGAATTGTCAGTGAAGTCTAGGACCAGAGGGTGTAGTGAATAAGTTGGGGACGGAGGAGCACGCTTTACAGATGGCTCTAACAGAACAAGAAGTTGAACGGTCCAGACTGCCTGGAAAGTGTACAGTGTTGGATATGTCCTCTTCGAACTAGTAAAGGTTTAATTGATGTTTTTCATTCATGGAGGGGGGCTCCTTACAGTTTATTGACACTTTATAAGCTGATGACGAGACTTTCATAACAATGATTCGACTGGGATGGGGAGGGGGGCGATGGGGTGCAGTTGCAGGCGGCTGATCAAGGTGTGTCAGAGGAAACGGAGTTGCAGGCAGCCCTTTTCTCCTCGCATTAACGGGGTAAAAATAGTTATATTTCCCTCCACTTAGAAAAGTGAACGTTCTAAAAGTGAAGTCATTGGAAATGTAATTTGTGTAATTTTATGACACAGTCACACATTCGGGTGGTGGTGGCAAGTGGCTGGCAAACATTAACAACTTACTACTTACTGTTCAGTTTTTGATCTTCAGCCAAACAGCGTGACAGGAGCATCGGTGATAGATCAGCTGGCTGGCTCAGGCCGCGAGCGAGCTTCCCCCGCGGCAATCCACCTTAGTCGGTCCTCCTGCCCGGTGCAACGTGCCGCAGCCAGCTTTCCTCAGTGAGTCCTGGCGGTCGGTGCAACCGACAGTGACGGTTAGTGAGTCACTCATTGACTCCATAACGCCCCGTCCACTGCACTCTCCCTCGGCCAGGCAGGCTCGGAAATTAATTTATACACAGCGTTATTGTAAGCAATACACAACAATTATATTGGCCCACACAGCACGGGGGACCCGGCCAGGCCAGTGCGAGCAGCAGCGCTGCGGACCGCGTCATGATTAATTTGCGGCCAGAGCCACACGCAAACCACTGCCTCTCTCATACTCCCTGCTCTAATGCAACAGGACGTGACGTCCCACGGCGCCAAGGCCACAAATTGTGTCACACAATCTGACTGGGCCACGGCTCTCGCGGAAATAGCTATTGAGCACTACTCTGCAGTGGCGCCAGGCAGGCTGACACACTGACTCAGAGCTGCGCGGCACCGCGGGATCAATCACAAGAAGATACATTGTAGCACTGCCCTCCAGGCCTTAGCTAACTCAGCTGGGAGTGCCCCAAGACTGCGGCAGCAGCACGCACAGGCAGGTCACAGGCAGCGCACTGCACTGACAGCTGAAACACACAGATTGTAGGCAGCACTTAACAGGCAACTCAGCCACTATGCATTATGCGTGACAATGCATTTCAGTGCGGTGATGCGGAGCACCACACTGAAATGCGTTAGTCTAACGCCTGATGCGCGATACTTGGCAGGGCTGCCTCTCATACACCCACACAACCACTCACATATCGATTCACAGACCAATACAAGTACTCACACAACTACTCACTCATATAGCCACTCACACAACCACTCACTTACTCATACAGCTACTCACACACCCACTTATTCACCAAAACAGTCACTTACACCCTCACTTACACACTCACTCCTCCATAAGGTCTCTCATTACAGCCAGGCACTTATCTGTATAAGCACTTACATACTCACTCACACACCCATGCAACCACTTACATACCTATTCACACATCAATACAAGCACTCTCACATCCGTTCACTCTCCCATACAGACATTCACACAGACACTCACTTTCCAATACAGCCACTTACACATCAACTCATTTAACCAAACACCCACTCAAACAGCCACTATCACCCATACAGCAACTTACACACCCATTCATTCACGTATACATTTATTCAGACACCCACTCATTCACCCATACAGTCACTCACACATCCTTTCACCCACTCATACAGCCACACGCACAGCCACTCACTCACCCATTAAGCCACTCACACACCCACTCACTCATCAATAAAACCACTCACACAGCCGCTCAGTCACGCAGCTACTCACACACCCAATTATACACCCATACAGCTACTCAGGCACCCACTCACACACAGATATACAACTCACACACGGATACACACAGTCACACAGCCAGTCACATAATATATGTTAGAAGTAGTATCACTCATTAGTAGTGCACCTAGTATGCTAATCTAACTTTTGCAGTAGGTTAGTATATATCTTTAGCACTCATAAACTGTTCGAAACACTTACAGTCACTGGATGATGTCATCAGTGATGCCATTTGAGATGTCATCATTGATGACACTGACCATGTCATTAGTGATGTAATATGTGAGGTCATAAGCAGTGCATTGCGGGGGCATAAGTTATAGTTAACCCCGGGCTGAGACCTCTGCTCTGCCCGCGGAGTGTGCGGAGATTTGCCTCCTCCGCATTCCGAGGAGAACGCAAATCTCCGCACACTCCGCTGCGGAGCGGAGTTGGCCAGCCCCCGCCTCCACCCCCCTATATTAACAATTAATATTACATGACTTAAAATTAAATTAAAACCACCTACCTGGCATGCGGTGTCCCCGGGCTGCCCTCCTCCTCTTCCTCGCCGTCTGGGTAATTCTTTGAGAAAACTGCACATGCGCACGCCCACGCATGCACATTTTTTGCAAGAAATGCGCGGCGTGCGCATTCGCAGTTTTCTCAAAGAATTACCCAGACAGCTAGGAAGAGGAGGAGGGCAGCCAGGGGACGCCGCATGTAATGTAATGTAATGTAAGCACTTCTTATATAGCGCACTGCGACCCAGCGGGTATCCTGGTGCTGTGAGACGGGAGGCCTGTGACAAGGGAGTAAGTTAGCCTGATGCTCTGGGATAGAGCCAGGTCTTTATTTTCCTTCTAAACGGCAATAGATCATTCATTTGCCGCAACTCCGTGGGTATGTTGTTCCAAAGCCTTGCTGCAGCAACACTGAAGGCTCGTCCCCCCAGTCGAGCTCTTTTAATCGGGGGTACCTTCACCCAGTTGGCCGAGGATGACCGGAGACAACGGGTAGGAGCATACCAGCTGAATTTTTTCTGCAACGGTAAGGGCCCCAATCCATGCAATGCCTTAAACACGACACAGAGGGACTTAAAATGAATCATCTGCAAAACAGGGAGCCAGTGGAGCTCCGTCAGGGCCTGGGAGGCAGAAGACTGGCGAGGTCTCATCAAGGCCAGCTTAGCTGCCGCATTCTGGATTCTTTGTAATCTCCCAATTAAATACTTTGGGGATTCCAATAGTAGCGCATTACAGTAATCCAGTCTGCTCATGATGACGCTCCTGACTACCAATGCGTGTGTCTGAATCGGAAGCATGGGGAGAATTTTCCTTAGGGCCCTGATAAGAGAGAAGCAGCTCCCCACGGCCTTATTGACATGCGTTTCCAAGGTCCAGGTAAGTGGTTTTAATTTAATTTTAAGTCATGTAATATTAATTGTTAATATAGGGGGGGGTGGAGGCGGGTGGCGTAGCGTATCATAGCGGAGTTCCACGGAGTTTGTTCGCAACTCAGTGGACCTCCGCATAGCCCCGCTATGCCCACTACGCCCACTACGCCTGGGGTTAATTATAGTTAGCTCAGCTAACTTTAACTGGTGAATTTCATTGGTTTTGTACAAGTGAAATCTCAGCCTAACTATAATGTCCCTGTAACCGTTGGTTTATATATATATATATATATATATATATATATATATATATATATATATATATATATATATATATATGAAGCAAGAAGGGGCTTACAGCTCACACGAACACCGCAAGTGTTGGCGAGGTGCGTTTGATTGTTTACATTAAAAAGCAGTTCTTCAGACTGCACAATCTTATCCGGTGGGCTGGGATAGTAGTATAGCTTGTGAAACTTTTGTACACCGGACAATTGCAAGGAATAATAGAAGTTCATGGCATTTACCTCCCTGTTGTGAAATATGAGTGTTATTCAAACTGGCAGAGCATCACGCCCAATGAGAGAAAGCAGTTAAAGATGTATTCAACAGTGATAGGGTTATTGGCAATGAGTGGTGAGATACGGGCAGAAGCACGAGGACGCTGCAGCAAGTAATTAGAGAGTTGGAGAAAGGCCATATAGGTGAATACAAGAAATGTTGGGAAATGACATCACTCACCAAATACATCGAGTGTAAGAGAATACCACGTGGATTAAGAATTTTTGTAATGCCCACATTTGACGATATGGATCTGGACTTATTGGAAGAGTGGAGGTTAAACACATAGGGTTGATCTTTTATGTTAATGAAAACATTAATAAAACATGCCAAGCGATGCATGGATGAATAAACAGAGATAATAGACCTTCTACAGAAAGAAACCAAGGTGATTAAAGACCAAGAAGACATAAAGGCTCTGCTTAACAAAATGGAGGAAGACATCACAAAACATGAGGAGGAAACGAGGATGCGTAAAGCTCATAAATTCAACCGTGATAAACTGGATTACCGGTATGGCAGAATATATACCTTTGAACGTTTAAGAGCAAAGGAAAAGTTGAATGCGATGGCTCAAACAGGAAGAGCCTTAAGCGACATAGATGTCAGTTTTGAACCATGCTCCTCAGCAGACGAAACACATAAAGAAGTGGATTTTCATGAGGCGATGTATCTAATAAGAATGGTCATGCCACAACTTGGCATAGGAAGGGGCCGCAGATGAGGAGGTACAAAACAAGAAGGGGCAAAAGGAAAAAGCAAGAAAAAAACAAGAAGTAGCATATTCTGTGGAGGGTTTGAATATGGATGATGAAGATAAAATTAATAACACCTGCGTCATCAATATATCTAATGTCTCAATAACTGCCACATAAGAGAAGATATTGAATTATGGTTTAAGTTTTTGTCCCTCCTCTGAACCGCAATTTGTGACCCCCCCATATTGAAACATATAAATTTGTAAGGAAATTAAAACTGCGTAAATATCATGCCATGGAAAAAATCAAAAAGCAATATATGTGAAAACAGTTCCAAGGAAACAGCATCCCAGTTTACTATTGGGGACATCCCTGAAGTATTGGCCATTAACAGCTTGGATGATGATGAACTGACTGGTTGTTCCTCACAGATACAGGAGGTCATGGGTGTGGCACAACTTGAACAGAAGGGATTCCGTACAGATTGTACCATCGGCAGTGGGTTGAAATTACATTGCAAATTAACTCCTCAGTTACTGATTGGTAATCTTATTAATGTATTCCGTGAGCTGGTATTAAGCAATGTTAATAAAATTAGGACAGCCTTGTAATGCAGAAGCTGCAACAACTTCACTGCAAATAAGTGGGGTGAGCTGAATGTGCTTAAAGCAAACAACTCGATTATCATCAAGCCTTCTGACAAAGGTGGGAACATCATTATCATGAACAAGAGCCAATATGTCGCAGAGGTGAATAGACAATTAAATGTCAAAGATCACTACTAAGAGTTTAAAATCAACCCTATTAATTAATTTCATATTCAACATCACTCGATGTTAAAAGGATGGCTAGATCAGTGGCTTCTATCACTGGATGAATCCACATATTTGAAAATAGACTACCATAGGAATCCAGTGATCCACATTCTCCCCAAGATACATAAAGATCTGAAGAATCCACCGTGGAGACCCAAAGTGAGTATAGAGGGCTCGCTCCTTGAAAATGCATCCAGATTCTAGACCTTTTCTTGTTTCAATATGTGACGAGTCTCTCATCTTATATTCAGGACACTAATGACTTTTTGTGTAAGATCAACAATATACCATGGTGCAAAAGTTTTATTATGGTTACATGGGACATCAGCTCATTGTATACATCAATAATATATCAATTTGAAATAGAGGCTTGTCAGTACTTTATGAAATCACGCTCGCTGGCATATGGACAACATACCACCATGCTCCTGATGATGCTATTCTTTCACCTTATCCACAACATTTTTCTTTTTGATATGAAGGTCTGTCTTCAAAAACAGGGTACGGCCATGGGGGCATGTTTTGCCCCCAAATACACCAACATATATATGGGATGGTGGGAAAAAGAGGTGGCATGCGCTGACAGCAATAAGCATTATATGAACAGCATTGTATTATGTGTGCGTTTCATTGATGATCTTTTTATACTGTGGGATGGAGAGGAGGCACTCTTACAAGAATACATTGATGTCTTGAGCAACAATGCATTTAACATAAATTTATCAGCTAACTGTAGTACAGAAGAAATTAATCTCCTAGATGTCAAATTGAATGTTCTAGATGATTCAGTTCACACCACCACCATATTCCGTAGGAAAACATCTTGAAACTCCTTTCCTACATGGAAATAGAGGACATCCCAAAAAATCAAAAATTGAGCATACCTTAGAGCCAGCTACTTAGAGCACTGAGAATTTGTTCCATAGATGCCCTATTCCAAACAGAAGCTAGAGCGATGATTCAAAGATTTTTTACAGAGGATTCCCAGAAAAAGTCTTAAGGAAAGCCCACCAAAGAGTGTCCTTAAAGAACAGAGATTAATTATTTTTTAACAAAGAACACAAAAAAAACAGAGGGACGGGTTACAGGACTCAGAACCCAAGGATGAAATTACTCACTTTTTTATTGAATATAATAATGAGCATCACCCAATGTGCTCTCTTTTAATGCACTATTGGCACGTGTTGCAACATGATGAGCATCTCAAATTCCAGATTGGCCCACATCCCACACAACATATCGTAAGGCTCCGTCACTAGGTGACATTTTAACAAAATTTATGTTTATTGAAAATGATGGAGCAGAATAGCTAACCAATAGAAATCTTGTTTTTAAAAAATACAATAGGTGTAAAGCTTGTAAATTTGGAGTCAATAGAACATCATATGACACATTTGAAGGAAGTACATGTACCATCAGAGAAAGAAGATCATGTTTGACAAAATTTGTTGTTTACATTCTGGAATGTGGTTGCAAAATGTGATATGTTGGGAGCACAGTGAACAAAGTAAAGGTTTGAATTTTACAGCATATAATGGTCATAAAAAATCAGGATAGAACCTATCCAGTGGCAAAAAATGTTGGGAGGTGCACCAAGGAAACTTGAGTAGCCTGCAGTACTATGGTATTAAACACATCAAGGTTCATCCCCAAAAAGGCAATAGAGAACTGGAGCTCTGGAGATGTGAATCCAAGATAATAAGTTTGCTGGGAACAGAGAAACCATGGGGACACAATCTAGACACTGAGCTACACGTGCATCTATAAGAACTCTCTTACATTATGGCAATAGACTTGGGAGCAGAATGTAATGTTTGTTCTGAATGCCATAATATCGCCAAATATTAAATATTAGGAGATAAAAATTATATATATATATATATATTCACTGAAAAAACCATAGGTTTCAGGCACGTTATAGTTAGAAATTAGCATTTAAAAAACCTTACAAATTCACTGAAAAAACCATAGGTTTTAGGGACAGTTATAGTTAGTTGGACATTGCACTCGTACAAAACCCATGAAATTCCCCCGTTATAGTTAGTTCAGCTAACTATAACTCGCGTCCCCACAATGCACTGCTGATGACGTCACATATTACATCACTCATGACATGGTCAGTGACATCACTGATGACATCACTGATGACATCACTGATGACATCTCAAATGACATCACTGATGACATCACTGATGACATCATCCACGTGATAATCTGATGCACCTCCTCACACCCTAATATAACCTTTGATACACCCACTCTAAATTACAGACTGCCATTCGCAAAACCATAGACACTCCAAAACCAATAACTACATACCCACTCACTGATTCTTAGGTCTACACACACACATCCACTCACTCACCCGTACAGTCACTCATACTTACGGTCACTCAGTACAGGACTATCATATGCACTCATACTCCTATATAGACACTCAAACACCGCCACTCATCCATAGAGGTACTCACACACCTAGTCAGTCATGCAAATAATTAAACACACTGCTATTTACTCACCTATACAGTTATACACACATCAGCTCACTTACTCATACAAATACTAGCACATTCTTACGCTCTTATACAATCACTGATACAAGCACACACTCATCCATACAGTCACTCTCACAATCACACACTCTCGCTTATAGCTATTTATATACTCCAACACACATATATACTGCCTTTTATATTACAAAATATACTTTCTCATAATGAATTACTTTAGTTTAAATACTTTGCAAATAGGCAATAGACTTTTAAGTACAGTAGTTACAGTTGTTGCAATGGGCAACACAATTTCAAACACAATGCAACATTGAGCTCAATGTGAATTTCTAGTTAAATGCAATTAGTTACTTTATGGATTACTTTTCTAACCACAGGACTGGATCCTAGATTCAGTCCTGGGACATCTCCTGTAAAAAGTTGAGTAAAAGCGTTTTGGTTACAGTACTGATTTTTAAGGAATATTATTGTATTTTAAAAGTTGACACTTAGAAACTTTTTCACATAGAATCACCAATGTTATACTATGGGAGGAAAAAAAACTTAGCAGGTAAGTAGTGTTATCGTTACTTTTTCTTACTCAGTGGTGGATCTTGGATCCAGCACTGGTGCATCTCCTGTAAACAGTTGAAAAAATGCGTTTAAGTCATACAGGTGATTTTTAAGGAATATTTGTAGTTTGTGAAAATCGACACTTTGAAACTTTTCTGCTGAAAACCAGACAATGGATTCCTAAGGAAGGATATACAAGTTACTGGTAAGTATGGTTAGAATTACTTTTCAGGGTCAGTGCTGGGCTAAAAGATGCAGCACTGGGTTCTCTCCTGATAACAGGTGAGTAAATCGGAATTCGTAGTTCGGCTGATTTTAGAGGAATATTATAAAGTTCCAAAACTCCACACTTAGAAGAATTTCCAAGTGAAACCAGTCAATGTTAGCCTATGGAAGGAAATTCAAGTTACTGGTAAGCACGGTTAGAATTACTTTTCAGGATCTGTACTGGGCTCAAAGATGCAGCACTCAGGTCTCTCCTGATAACAGGTGAGTAAATTGGAATTCGTAGTGCAGCTGATTTTAGAGGAATATTATAAAGTTCCAAAACTCCACACAAGAATTTCCAAGTGAAACCAGTCAATGTTAGCCTATGGAAGGAAATTCAAGTTACTGGTAAGTACTGTTAGAATTACTTTTCAGGATCAGTACTGGGCTCAAAGATGCAGCACTGAGGTCTCTCCTGATAACAGGTGAGTAAATCGGAATTCGTAGTTCGGCTGAATTTAGAGGAATATTTGTATGTTTCAAAAATCGACACTTAGAAACTTTTTAAGCAAAAAGCAGGCAATGATATCCTATGGAAGGAAATTCAAGTTACTGGTAAGTACGGTTAAAATTACTTTTCAGGATCAGTACTGGGCTCAAAGATGCAGCACTGAGGTCTCTCCTGATTACAGGTGAGTAAATCAGAATTCGTAGTTCGGCTGATTTTAGAGGAATATTATAAAGTTCCAAAACTCCACACAGAAGAATTTCCAAGTGAAACCAGTCAATGTTAGCCTACGGAAGGAAATTCAAGTTGCTGGTAAGTACGGTTAGAATTACTTTTCAGGATCAGTACTGGGCTCAATGATGCAGCACTGAGGTCTCTCCTGATAACAGGTGAGTAAATCGGAATTCGTAGTTCGTCTGATTTTAGAGGAATATTTGCACAATGGTGAAGGAAGGGGGTGGGGCCTGAGGTGACATGCCTGCAAACACGCCCTGTGGCGCCAGGGGGCGCATTTGCAGAGTGCTCCAAGGAGGGGGCGTGGCCTCCGGCGCGAAGCCAGTATTTAAAAAAAAAAAAATGTAAGAAGGGGGGCTGTGTGGCCCCCCTTCTTTTTCTAATTTTTTGGCCCTGGGGACCCCATCCCACAGGGCCTGCCCCCTAATATATATTTTTTAAAACAAAAAATTTGGAAGGGGGCCGCGTGGCCCCCCTCCCCAGGCCTTAATCGGCCCCGGGGATCCCATCCCCCGGGGTTTGGCCTTTTTTTTCCCCAAAAAAACTTATGGAGGGGGGCTGCGTCGCCCCCCTCCTCAGGCCACTTATGGCCCCGGGGACCCCATCCCCCGGGGCCGGCCATTTTTTTTTTTTTTATTATTTTATTTTGGGGACCGTGTGGGGTCCCCAATCCCCCACGGTCCCGCCGCTCCCCACGTCCCTCGGGAGCCGGCATTGCTTTTCCACATGGGGAGCTGCTAAGATGCAGCTCCCCGTGTGGAAAAGCAATTTGCTTTGGTTTTTGGAAGAGAGAGCAGGTTTCCTATGCCGCGAGGCTCCCGTCCTGTCATAGCAAACTACAGTGTCCCGGGGGTAGGCACCCCGGGACACTGCAGGAGCCAGCCCTGGGGGTGGCGGTCCCCAGGGCCATCAAGGGCTCCAGGAGGGGGCCGCGCGGCCCCCTCCCCGTCACTTGCACAGCCCCGGGAGGTGGTGGTCCCCGGGGCTCTGGGGGTCTGTAACGGACCCCCATATTTAAATATGTAGTGCCCTGGGGAGGTAGCGGTCCCCGGGGCATGTGGGGGGGCTGGAGCCCCCCCACACAGGTAATAGTATTAAAAAAAATAGAAGCCCCGGGGGGTGGCGGTCCCCGGGGCTGCGGGAGAGCCGAGAGCCCTCCCACACCATTTTTTTTAAAGCCCCGGGGGGTGGCGGTCCCCGGGGCTTGGATAAATATGATAAACCCCCGCATGCCCCCGGGACTTGGCCCACCCGGGGGCCAATTAAGAACGAAGCGTGGGAGTCCGCGCTTCGTTTTTTTTTTTATCGGCCGGATCCGCGCACCCAGCGCGTTTTTTGCTGATTTAAAAAAAAATAATAATATTTTTTTTGGGCCTGGGGGTCATTGTAGGAGCCCCTGAGCAGGCCTAGGGGGTCAGGGTGTTTCTACCCTGCCCCCTTTTTTGCGTTTTGCGCACTTTTTTTACTGCTTTCTTGTTCCTCGGTTCTACTGAGGAACAAGATGGCTGCCAACACTTCCTGATTTGGAGTGTTGACAGCCAATTAGCATACAGCTCGTGATCGGGAGGGTGCGCGGACCCTACGCGGCCATAGATATATATGTGATTTTATTTTTGATTTTCTCAGGAACTACTGAACGGATTTACACCATTTAAGAAAAAGGCATGACCCTGAACCAAGGGCTACCTTGGTGTAATTCCGTTCAGCAGTTCGGGCTGTAGCTGCGACTAAAGGTTCCTATGGAAAAATGAATGGGGAAAACACGTTTTGGGACCCCCTTTTTCTCGGCCCCCGCTTGACGAATCACCCGAGACTTTCAGGATAGGAGCGGAACGGAGAGCCCCAACAAGTTGGAAGCTTTCGCGAAGATTCGTCAACCGGCGCCAACGTTATTGCAAACAGAATGTTGCGGATTTCCTATGGAAAATAGGTCCTAACTATAACTATCTACTGGCGACCACCAGTAGATAATATATATATATATATATATATATATATTATCTACTGGCGGTCGCCAGTAGATAGTTATAGTTAGGACCTATTTTCCATAGGAAATCCACAACATTCAATTTGAAAAAACTTTGGCGCCGGTTGACGAATCTTCGCGAAATTTTCAAAACATATGGCCCGCTCCGGTCCGCTCCTATGCTGAAAGTCTCGGGGTGATTCATCAAGTGGGGGCCGAGGAAAAAGGGGGATACCAAAACGTGTTTTCCCATGCAATTTTCCATAGGTACCTTTAGTCGCAGCTACAGCCCGAACTGCTGAACGGAATTACAACAAATTTGGCAAAAAGGTAGCCCTTGGTTCGGAGTCGTGGCTTTTGGTTAAATGGTGTAAATCCGTTTAGTAGTTCCTGAGAAATTTGAAAATGAAAACACATATATATCTGGGCGGAGCCTAACCACACATGTCATCGTGAGATCTGATTGGCTGTCAGCACTTCATCCTGGAATTGCTGGCAGCCATCTTGGGACCAATATAAATGATAGTACCCCATTGAAATGCATTGTAGTGAATCGAAGATTTTGAGGGTTACCAAAAGGAGAACTATAAAGGGTGATAACAGACTTTAGTTACATTAGAATTCATTTGTTGATGGTACCATACTAATTTCAGGAATTGTGGTGTGTTCTAAGGTGATTTTACCCTGTGAAAAACCTTCTGCTGGCTGGGATATCATGAATCATGTTTGAGAGAAAACTATTTTCACATGCTAGTCCCATACAGTTTTGGAAGGTGCTCCAGAAGCTAAAATGAGAGCATATTTTCTGTAAATTCACATTATCTTTCTCAGTCATGTGAGAATGAAGTCTGACATTCTCAGTAAAACATGTACATCCAACAAGGGCAGAGACTGTCAGTTGATTCCTTTGTGTTCTACTGCAGCTTCCCAGAGTGTTCTAAAGAACAACGAGAGTGCTAACAGCCTTACTTATGACAAAAGTATGGCACACCTGAAGCCATCTTGATTGGAATAAACTGGTAACACTTAAAACATTTAATTTAAAAAGGAACAAAATGATGGGGTTCATTTTGTCATAGAAATTATGGTTAGAGCTGTAGAAAGAAAAATTAGGACATGTTTCAAGTGTGATCTCAAATATCTTCCTGTTATATTTCAACAGGAGCAGCCTGTCAGTTGATGCCTTTGTGTTCTACTGCAACTTCCCAGAGTGTTCTAAAGAACAACTAGAGCGCTAACAGTCTTACTTATGACAAAATGATGGCACACCTGAAGCCATCTTGATTGGAATAAACTGGTAACTCTTAAAACATTTAATTTAAAAAGGAACAAAATGAGGGGGTTCATTTTGTCATAGAAATTATGGTTAGTGCTGTAGAAAGAAAAATTAGGACATGTTTTAAGTGAGATCTCAAATATCTTCCTGTTATATTTCAACAGGAGCAGCCTGTCAGTTGATGCCTTTGTGTTCTACTGCAGCTTCCCAGAGTGTTCTAAAGAACAACTAGAGAGCTAACAGTCTTACTTATGACAAAAGTATGGCACACCTGAAGCCATCTTGATTGGAATAAACTGGTAACTCTTAAAACATTTAATTTAAAAAGGAACAAAATGAGGGGGTTCATTTTGTCATAGAAATGATGGTTAGTGCTGTAGAAAGAAAAATTAGGACATGGTTTAAGTGAGATCTCAAATATCTTCCTGTTATATTTCAACAGGAGCAGCCTGTCAGTTGATGCCTTTGTGTTCTACTGCAGCTTCCCAGAGTGTTCTAAAGAACAACTAGAGCGCTAACAGTCTTACTTATGACAAAAGTATGGCACACCTGAAGCCATCTTGATTGGAATAAACTGGTAACACTTAAAACATTTAATTTAAAAAGGAACAAAATGAGGGGGTTCATTTTGCCATAGAAATTATGGTTAGTGCTGCAGAAAGAAAATTTAGGGCATGTTTTAAGTGAGATCTCAAATCCTCTTCTATTTCATTAGAAAATTCTGACATGCAGACTGAAACAATCACTTTCAATACAAGCAGTAGACTTCCAGTTAACTCCCTGGTGAGCAGTAGCTTTACTACAGTGATCTAATGAACAACTCGAGTGCTAACATTCTGAATTTATGGCAAATGTGTGACACATCTGAATGCCTTCTTGATGGAATCAAAGTAAAAAACTGAAAGCATTTCCTACTGAGGAGACTGCAGTAAATGACAAAATTAGGAAACTTCATAACAAATAAGTGTCCCAAGATGGCCACTAGAGAAAAAAGAGCCCAAATGTAGCACAAATATCACCCAGATGTAGCCCACATATAGCCCAATGACAGAAGTGTGCAAAACACTTTTTATTTTTATTTTTTCTGCAGTTTTATATAGTGCAAACTGGTCAGGTATTGGAGCGTTACATCTTACTTGGACCCCTTATTGCGTATTTTGCATGAAGTACATGAGATTGATCTTGCGAAACATAGAACTTTACGATTCTGTTAACCTGAAGTTGCTCTGAACCGGGCTTTGTAACACCCGTTTTTACCTACTGGTTTTAATTAATTCTCACTGTATTGTATTAGGAAAGAGGATTTACTGTTTTTATGTACACTTTTATGATCTATGTTTCTAAATCAGATCAAATAAAGTTTAATGAATTCTATGGCAGGACGGAGGCGAGGATTATGCATATCTTTCCTCACTTTATTTGCATAGCAGTTCAAAGAAAACGTAACACAACAATCATTAAACAAAAGACTACACAACCCATGAACCATTAGGGGGTAGTCTCCAAGGCAACTATAGTCCAATCATATCACAGTCCATCGTATATAATATTGTGACGTCCCTTCCGCTTCCTCTTTCTTCACTGCTCGTCAGTTAAGTGCATTCCTTACATTCTTGGCTTAATCTGACGTTGTTGCTGTTTGTATAGCGGTTTCTTGTGCACGTTATTAGCATTATTGCCTTGGTATTGTTTCATATTCCCTGTGCAGCAGGCTCCTGCCAGAGCGCGTTCTCCCCCTCGCAGTTTCTCCCGCTGTGTGCTCTGCGCGCGGTGAGATCCTGTCAGGCGCGTCTGGTCCGAGCGAGGCAGCTCTGTCGAGCGCTCCCGCTGGTCTTTACGCGCGTTTGGGAATCCGGTCACTCCTTTAGTGTCCGCTTGATTCCCGACCAACCCTTGCCTAATTTTGACACCGCTACGCGGTGATTTCCCCACACGGCCACGTTAGTGACCAGCGCCACCTGGTGGTGGTAATTGGTATTGCGCCTCAGTCTATTCTTATAACAGCTTCGGGGAAAGCCCAGCTGTTGGAGCACCGGCGAGGGGGCTGTCTTAAGGATTTTAAGGGCATTTGTTCTGTGCTCACACCCTCTGCTATCATGTCTTCTCCAGAAGACCATTTTTACTCCTCCTACCAGGAAGTGGAGGAGGAATGGCCCCCAACTTCTCCCTCCAGCAGTGGACCAAGCCCTCTCTCTGGCTATTTCTAGGGCGCTGGCTCCTCTTAGGGATCAGGTTGATAAGCTGGCGAAAAGCATCCCTGGGGTGTTCAGTGACCCAGATCTGGTGGTGGCGGGTCCAAGTAGCTCCCAGATGGGGAATAAAAGGGCCGTTAAGCATAACGCGGGGCACTTGGAAGGATTTGATAAACTTACGGAGACCTTCCTCAAGAGTGCGCGAACGCTAAAACATGCACCCTGCCGGGAGGAGGAGGAGGGGCCCGGAGAAAATTGCGACACTGTCACCACTATTGTAGACCCCGATGGCGGGTTTCCCTTAGAGGGAGAGGGTGTATCGGAGGACGATTTCTCCTCCGATGAGGATAAGGACTCGGGGCGTCCCTGGCATCCAGAGTCCCACTCCTCCCAGTCCCCGGTTGGGGACGGGGTCCACTCGGACATGTTCGAGCTTACCCAAATTTATCATCCTAGGTCGGCAGAGTGGACACCTGACGCCAAAGTGGCAGAGTATATGGTGGGGAAAATCCATCAACCCCTTGAAAGGGAGGTCAGGAATAGGATGAGGGGAGAATGCCCCAGGCCCTCACTGAAGGGGAAGGTGGCACACACGCCTGAAATTGATGAGAAACTATGTACCTTTTTCTCCAAGTATATGAGGGATCCCAAGAAAGGAATTGATAGGTCTTGGACGTGGTAGGGCCCTTGACCCAAATTATTCAATTGACGGAGCGTTCCAAAGAGTCAGGATCCCCTTTGTCCACGGATATTGTGGCTGGTTGGGCGCACTACCCTAAACCCTAAAACACTACCCCCTCCACTACCCAAACACCACTGCACTACCCTAAACCCTAAAACACTACCCCCAGCACGACACCCTACACTACCCAAACATAACTGCACTACCCTAAACCCTAAAACACTACCACCAGCACGACTCCCTACACTACCCAAACACCACTGCACTACCCTAAACCCTAAAACACTACCCCCAGCACGACTCCCTACACTACCCAAACATCACTGCACTACACTAAACCCTAAATATACCCCCAGCATGACCTCCCACACTACACAAACACCACTGCACTACCCTAAACCCTAAAACACTACCCCCAGCACAACTCCCTACACTACCCAAACACCACTGCACTACCATAAACCCTAAAACACTAACCCCAGCATGACCCCCTACACTACCCAAACACCACTGCACTACCCTATACCCTAAAACACGACCCCTACACTACACAAACACGACTGCACTACCGTAAACCCTAAAACACTACCCACAGCATGACCCCCTTCACTACACAAACATCACTGCACTGCCCTAAACCCTAAAACACTACCCCAGCACTACCCCCTACACTACCCAAACACCACTGCACTAACATAAACCCTAAAACACTACCCCCAGCACAACCCCCTACACTACACAAACACCACTGCACTACCCTAAAGCCTAAAACACTACCCCTAGCACGACTCCCTACACTACCCAAACACCACTGCACTACCCTAAACCCTAAACCTACCCCCAGCACGACCCCCTACACTCCCCAAACACCACTGCACTAACATAAACCATAAAACACTACCCCCAGCATGACCCCCTACACTACACAAACACCACTGCACTACCCTAAACCCTAAAACACTACCACCAGCATGACCCCCTACACTACTCAAACACCACTGCACTACCCTAAACCCTAAAACACTACCTCAGCACGACCCCCTACACTACCCATACACCACTGCACTACCCTAAACCCTAAAACACTACCCCCAGCACAACCCCCTACACTACTGCACTACCCTAAACCCTAAAACACTACCCCCAGCACGACCCCCTACACTACCCAAACACCACTGCACTACCCTAAACCCTAAAACACTACCCCCAGCACGACCCCCTACACCACCCAAACACCACTACACTACCCTAAACCCTAGAAAAGAAACCCCCACCCCATGCCTAATCCCCCTTACCTCTCACTCCTCATGGTTCCTCTCTCCTCATGGTTCCTGTTTCACGTCATCTCTGAGGGGCGGTGCACGTCGTTGTGAGGAAACGGAACAGCCTCTGTTTCCTTACAACGACATGGATCGTCTACATGTTTTTAGAACGCATGGTCATTTACCATACATACCTTTACAACAAAATTCGTTGTAAAGGCATGCGTGGTAAATGACCATGCGTTCTAAAAAATGCGTAGTAATGACTTCGTGATGTACAACGCATGCGTGGTAATGCAGGCGTTGTAATGGTATCGCAAAGTAAAAAGTCGTTGTAACGGCTGTTTACCGATCGAAGCTGGCCCCTGTTCTTCAGTGAGACGTTTATTTGATTAATTAGGAGGAAGGAATGTGGTTTTTTACCGAAAAGTGCATTCCCGGCTGTTGTATTGTGAAAGTGTCCGCGTGGCCTGGTTTCACTTCCGGTGAGAGAGTGGAAGAGTCTGTTTGGATCTAAAGGAGTTCTGTTGTTGGACGGGGCCGGCGCGACATGTCATCAGAAAACATAGCTAATGGAAAGCGTCCTCCCTGAAGTGTGGAGCAGTGCCATGAGAGGTCAACGAGTGTGCGTCTCACCGTAGTATGACCGTACCGCGTGACCCATGTGCTGCCTCCAGGGTACGGGAGGCAGAAGCGGCATCGCAGGTCCTCTTGAAGACCGTTGTAGCACTAATTCTAAATTTTGGTACTAGGGCATTTTAACTTCGTTGTTCCTGCCAGATAGAAAGAGAAGATCCTGTGTTATTCAGTGCCCTCGTTACCTTTTTTGTGGGTTGTGGTGCTTGTCACTTTGCTGCCCCGCCGGTGCACACGACTGGGCACCCCACCTCGTGTGCCATCTGCAGGGCCTCTGCCCTCGGATCACTGGTTTCGGTTTCTGGAGTGGCAACATAAACAGTTGCTCCCAAAGGACTAGCCTGAACACTTAGGTGAATATCCCCTGCACCAGCATTCCACGGAAATTCTTTCCTAGCTCTCCCACGTCAACGAGCACGGCTCCGCTCGCGACACCGTATGACGTCATCGGAGCCATAAGAGGACCTCGTCGGCGTGCTGACGTCAGTTCCACCCATTTTTTCCGTGCCACCGAGGCAAACAGGGGACCAAGACATTTTCACATGTATACATAGTATAATAAATATATATATAGTCATTGAAAAAACCATAGGTTTCAGGCACGTTATAGTTAGAAATTAGCATTTAAAAAACCTTAGAAATTCACTAAAAAACCATAGGTTTCAGGCACGTTATAGTTAGAAATTAGCATTTAAAAACCTTAGAAATTCACTGAAAAAACCATAGGTTTCAGGGGCGTTATAGTTAGTTGGACATTTCACTCGTACAAAACCATAGAAATTCCCCCGTTATAGTTAGTTCAGCTAACTATAACTCGCGCGCCCGCAATGCACTGCTGATGACGTCACATATTACATCACTCATGACATGGTCAGTGACATCACTCATGACATCACTGATGACATCTCAAATGACATCACTGATGACATCACTGATGACATCATCCAGTGAATGTGTGTTTTTCTGAAAATTAAATATGTTTTATATATGTATATCTCAAGGTCGATGGAAGAATAAATGGGTATATAAGTGTCTAAATGGATGATTTTTTTTTTTAAATTGATTGTATAACTGACTAAGTGTATCTTAGTGAATACATGGGTTAGTGAGTAATGTTTAAATATGAAAATATCTGTATCAGTCTCTCACTTTGTGTATAAGTGGCTGCATGGGTTGGTGAGTAGCTACATGAGTGTCTATATGGGTTACTAGTTGGTTTTTTGAGTATCAGTATGAGTGGCTGAGTGTCTGTATGGTTCGGTGGGGGTATTACTTAGTGCATAGATGCATGAATGAGTGACTCACTGTTTGTATGTGTTGAAGACAGCATGTGTGCAGGACTGTATAGGTGGATGAGTATGTATATGGGTGTGTTAGTGAGTGAATGACTGTCTCAATAGTGTCTTTATGAGTAACTACATATGTTTTAAACTAGTATATGTGAGTATTGGTGTATATAAGTGAGTATATGTGAGAGATTGGAAGAGTTCCTCTACAAATAAGTAGGTGTTTCTATAAGTGATTGTTTAAGAGAGTAAGTATGTGTAAGTTTCTGTAGCAGTAAGTGTGGTAGTGTGTGTATAACTGTATATGCAAGTAAATGGATGTTTGATACTTTGTTTGCATGTGTGACTATGTGTGTGAGTAACTCTATGGATGAGTGGCGGTGTGTAACAGGATGTATAGGTGTATGAGTACATATGATGAGTGAGTACATGTATGAGTGACTGTATAGGGACTGTTGGTGAATGAGTGGATGTGTGTGTAGATCTTGGAATTACTGAATAGGTGTGTTGTAACTGGTATTGGTATGTCCATTGTTTTGAAAATGTTAGTTTGTATTTTTGAGTGTGTGTATCAAAGGTTATATTAGGGTGAGAGGAGATCTGCCACTCTATCACAAGGATGATGTCATCAGTGATGTCATCAGTGATGTCATTTGAGATGTCATCAGTGATGTCATGAGTGATGTCACTGACCATGTCATGAGTGATGTAATATGTGACGTCATCAGCAGTGCATTGCGGGCGCGCAAGTTATAGTTAGCTGAACTAACTATAACGGGGGAATTTCTATGGTTTTGTACGAGTGAAATGTCCAACTAACTATAACGCCCCTGAAACCTATGGTTTTTTCAGTGAATATATATATATAACAAGTTTGGCGAGATAATGACATATGAGTGTCGGGGAAGGGTGATGAATTGAGTAACTTGAACAATTTTAGGGTGGTTTTGGTGATTTTTACAAATTATATATATATATATATTTTAATAATCAGCACATGGGTTATATGCTCTTTGAGGCGGATGTTCCTTCTGCATTAGCAGTTTGACTTACATTTAGATTTATGAACTAGACATCATAGATTGATAAGTGACCTGATTACGATTTTTTTTGCATTGCCACTTTAATGGGTGTACTAGACATCATAGATTGTAAAGTGTCCCAATTATGAGAAACTTGGGATTGCATTTTTGGATTATAAAACATCAGATGATGGATTGTTATATTCTATAGATGATTTAAAGTTTTATCTTTGTTTCTTGGGAAAGTGAAAGAACGCAGGTGTGATGAAATGGGCACTGATTGCCTAGCTGAATTTGCAATAGATAATCGAGAGGAGAAAACAGTCGCAAAATTATGTGGTGCATCATTGACTTTTTTAATGGATTGTACAATTGCACTTTGGCGAGTTGCATGCATTGATGAACCAGACATAACCAAGAAGGGTTGTGAGACAAGCATGATATAGGTTGTCTAAATTACTTTGGTCTTTTATTAGCAATGAGATTAATGATGCACTTTAATTGCGAAGTTTGCACAGATTGGTTATCAATAGGTGCAGAAAACAGCATGGTAAATGTAGGACCATGGATAGAAAATGTTATATATTTTGTTTCAGATTGCACTTCTAAAGGACCATTCAAATCTTTTTTTTAAAAATCTAAGAAACTGATTTAAATTAATTATGTATAATTGGTTGTACTACATTGAAACACTGAAGAACTTTGTCTAGTTTGCACAGCTTTGAGAAAAAATATCTATGCATAATATAAAAATTGTAAGAAAATTAGAAGGGAAATGTGATTAAATCTTTCCTTAAGAGAAATGTGCACCCCAAAACACTTTGCACACATTTAGGGGCCGATTCCGATTCGGGCCGGAAATCTCTCCGACCGAGCCGGACCCGGAGAGATTTCCGACCGAATCGGACCCGTGCAGCCCGACCGAACGAGTACGATGCGTCCGTATGCTATCTTACTCGAGTCGGTCGGACTCCCATTGAAGTCAATGGGAGCCGGTCGTACAACGCATACGCGGGCTCCCATTGCCTCAATGGGTGCAAGGCGAACAAGGGCACCCCCTACAGCGGGTACGTGGCGAAGCGACTCGTGCCGTACACGCACAGGTAGGGGGGACCCATGGGTCCCCCCTGTGTGCGACTCGCACGGCTACGCGTACATGGGGATCCGACACGGACCCCCGAAGTACGGCTCTGACTGCTCTTTCGAACCGTACGGCGCGTGTCGGTCGGACTGCTCGCGGCGCGCATCGTACTTACCCGGCCGGGGAACGTCTCCATTGCGCGGTGCGAGTCGTGTCCGAGCGAGTCGGTCGGTGCGGTTAGACCCGGGAATGAGTCGGTCGGCGAATTCGCATCGTACTCGCTCGTCCAGACGCGCGTACGAATCGGTCGGGAAATAGGGCTCCGAATCGGATCCTGTTATGCCGAATCCGATTCGGAGCCCTACCGGCCGAGATCGGAATCGGCCCCTTAGTGTTTTAGCTGTTTGCAAGACGAATTGATATAATTTACTACTAGGTACAAATGTAGTGATGTTATCATAGCTAGGTAATGCTTTGAATGGGCTATTGTCTACTGTCATGGCCGCTATATTGGGTCGTAGTTGAATGTTCGCAACAGTCTAGTCTTTGTCAAAGGGGGAAGTGCTATGAAGGAAGGACTACCTTAAAAGCACAGTGGTTGTGGGAACCAGGGTTGCCCAGTTAAAGGCGTAAGCCGAAACGTGTTGGCATCCTGTGTCTGGTGTCTGAGTTGAAAATAAAGAACTAAAAGCATCCCGCTGGTGTTGTGCAGTTCATATGGGATTTTGTTGGTGAGGTGCGACTGGCTCTCCAAGGGAAGAGAGTTTTGGTTGAATATATATCACTGATAAAAACAAAGGTTACAGAAAGGTTATAGTTAGGATCAGATTTCACTCATACAAAACCAGTGAAATTCAGCAGTAATAGTTACCTGAGCTAACTCTAAATTACGCTCCCACAATGCACTGCTTATGACCTCACATATTACATCACTCATGACTCTGTCAAGCCACAGTAAACTGTAATATCTTGGGGTGGGCACCCTGGGGCATAGCAAGAGCTGGCCGTGGGGGGTGGCAGACCCCATGGCCATGTATGGCTCCAGGAGAGGGGCCGCTGCCCCCTCCAATGTTTAATTTAGCCCCTGGGAGGTGGTGGTCCTTAGGGCCAGGGACAGCGACTGACCCTCTTCATTATTTTGTTATATTTACCCCTGGGAGGTGGCGGTCCCAGGGCTGCTGGTGAGCCATGCGGGGCCCTGCATTTTTTTAAATTACTTGCCCCGGGGAGGTAGCAGTCCCTGGGCTGCCGAGGGGGTCAGTGCGGCCCTCCCCACACAGTATTCAATTAAAGACCCGGGGAGGTGGCGGTCCCCGGGCTGCAGGGGATCCACATGGTCCCCCGCACTGCATTCAATTAAAACCCTGGTCGGTGGCGGTCCCCGGGGCTGCGGGGGTCCAAGCGGCCCGGCACTCATTTGTATTAAAGCCCCATGGAGTTGGCGGTCCCTGGGGCTACTATAAGCCTTAGAAGGGTGACCCGTGCACCCCCTGCTTTACCAGCCCCCAGTGCCCCTGGGACCTGGCCCACCCGAGGGCCAAATAAAGTAAAAGCGCTGGAGACCGCGTTTAAAAAAAGTTTAAATCTCAGAATAATTTGCTGATCAAGCCGCGGATTTTTCTAAGATTTAATTTCAAAAAATGCTTTTTAGCCGTGGCGTAGTCTCTGGGGGTGTCCCTACCCTGGCTCCTTTTCTTTTTTTAAATCTTTTTTAGTTGGAATCAGCTTCAAGCCGAGTCCCAAAATGGCTGCCAACACTTCCTGGTTGAAGTGTTGGGAGCCAATCAGATTTCAGCATGGATCCGTGAATTCCCTGCAAGAATCCGTGGCCCTAGATATCTATATTTTATGCCCTATAATAGCTCTACAACTACTGAATGGATTTAAACCAAACCCCAAAAAAGCGTAATCTGTGTAACAAAATCTATCTTTCTGCCAAATTTGGTGTAATTCCGTCCAGCGGTTCGGGCTGTAGTCATGTTCAAAGGTCCTATGAAAATTAACATAGGGGAAACGTGTTTTATAGTTAAAAAAATTAATACAAAATAACTTTGCACATTATAATTATTAAATCATTAACACTTAGTTAAAAAAGACATTACTAAAATTCACAGTACTCAATATAAGTTACAAAATAAAATAATTCTACAAAAATTACAATACAAATATACTGTAAAATAATATCACAAGATACATAAAAAATTACAATTAAAATACAAACATGACCAATTTCAATAATACAAATGTAAACAAAGTCTGTGAAAATTATTGAAAATATATACAACTTTAACAAATTGAGGAAAATATGTACAATTGTACTTCCAAACGAATAAACATGAAAAATGTGAAATGAATATCAAACAATTAAGCAACAATAGGGAAAGCATTGGATTTTGGAGGGGTCAGATTTACTATTCCCACTCCAACATAAGCAACAGTAGGGGAAGCATTAGACATCTTCCACAGTGGTGCACCAAATAGCCACAGCTCACCTGGAAACTTAGTCTCCATTTTTGCTGCTAATGAATGGAATCTTCTGAAATCCTGCTACTTTAAGGTGAGGCAAGGGATCAGCGCAATAATGAAGAAGACTCCTGTAGTGTGTTTCCCTAAAAAACAGTATTATCCTGCAGACATGAGAGTAGTAATCTCTTAATTATTCTCAACACATATTTGCAAGAGACATGCTGTCTATTGATAACTTCAACAACCACCATGTTGTCAGACCAGAAGATGATGCTCCTGTTTTTGAATCGAGAAAGCAAGATTGAGAGTGCATCCACAATGGGAAACAGCTCCAGAAAGGCTACATTCCTCCCCATTCCAGAGTCAAACCAATCACTGGGGCAATTGCCCCATGCACTACTCACCTCCTACTATTGCTGCAATCCCCAAAGTGCCTGCAGCATGGATATGCAAGTCAAGGGCTTTGTTGGACAAGGGAGTGGATTGAACATAGAACAAGTGTGCCAATGAACATAGTCGAAAAGATCTCCACATCGGCAGACTGCCTCTGATCTTAACAGTGGCCTGGTGTTAGGATGTTTCAAATGCAAGCCTACCCTTGCCCTAACTAAGTACCTTGCAAAGAGGCAACCCATCGGGATGACCTTCAAAGCAAAATTCAGCTGATCAGTTCAAACCTGAAGCTAATTTAAGGGGGCCTTCTTATGATATAGGCAATCCTTAATAGAGTGAATGAATGCATTAACTTTATCTTGTGGCCATGAATCACTCACTCTCAATCCTAAAAAGGAAACCAAGACACTGAGGTCTTTCGAATGTTCATGGGACCTAGATGTATCATTGCCTTCTCTAACGAACTTCCCGTTCCGTAGTGAGGGGGCGAGACATCTAGAGCCCACTGGACATCCGAAAGACCTCAGTGCCTCCTAAACATAAAGTCATCCAAATAATGGATGCCATTCTGGGACTCTGAAACATGACAGACAATACACTGCAGGCAGTAGCTGGACTTCTCAAAGTATATACAGGATATAGCACAGCCCTAAAGTGGCGATACTGCCCTTGATAATATGCCCCCCAGTTTGTTAAAATGTATGTACTGTTTGGACATTATACTTCCTGTTCAAATACACCTAAGAGTGCTTTGGTTTTATGTATTGTGGTGTCACAGTCTAGTCGTCAGGCAACCATGTGACCCCGGTGGTGCCTGACGGGATAGCGTGCTCACCGCGCTCACCAGTACAGGGGCACAGAACGGGGAGCACCATCCTTCTCCCTCTCCATAATAAACCAGCTTGTCCCGCACCATCTGTGTCCATGCCTTATTCCGGGTGAAAGACCCGACATTGCAGACTGGCGACGAGCGGAAAACGGACCCCGCTGCACCTGCCTGCTGACGCGCCGCGCAGAACCGCTTTCACGGCGGGGAGCGCGCATCGCATCGGAAATTCGGAGAGGGAGAGCGGCGCCTGTGAAGCTCCTGTGTACGCATCGCCCGCCCACCCCCCTCCTGAGGCGTCTGGTGACCGGCCTTCCAAGCCAGCAAGTGCGAGGTACACCATTAGCGCGACTGCCTGAATGCACTCCTCACTCCTTGCACCACCAATAGCGGCACATCAATGAGACTTCGAATTACGCAGCTGCCGGTGACCACATCACGTGCCACGTGCGGGCGTGCACACGAGGGTGCTCACCACTAGTCCAGTGGCCCCTACAGTCGGTACAACGCCCCACACAGCGACGCCCACCACTGCAGCCTGCTTTTTGGTCCCTACGCCGCATACTCACGCAGCGTGCCCTGCGCAGGGCATCATAGTGACACGCGCACTGGCCTCATTGCACGCGGTCACCTTCCGCGCAACGCCTACTGGGGAAGTACATGCGCCCAGCGATCCTGTGACACCATCAACAACCTGTCCTTCCAGTCAAGCACAGAATCCAGGCATCACTCTACTATTCCTGCCACCTCTGTCTCAAGCAGTTACCAACGCATGCCCCAGTTGCTGATCTTTTCCTGCGAGTGCATTCCAGCCCATCACAATGTGCGCCCAAACCTTCTCACTCACCAACCCAGTGCCTTTCCTCCCGAAACCAGGTGAGCCAGCCATGAAGTGGGCTGATTGGAATGGGTACTTCCTCAACTACTTATCGGCCCTGGAAGATGAAGGAGAGGAAGCGTTCTCCAGCAAACGCAGAAAGAAAATACTACTACACAATCTAGGACCAGAAGGGTTGAGAGTATACGAGAACATGGTAAAGAAACCGAGGGGCGCAACAGATGAAGACGTGTTCCAACACGCGTTAGAAGATCTAGACAATCACTACCAGCCGGTGATTTGCACGACCATAGACAGATACAATTTCTTCCAATGGAAGCAAAGTGACTCAGAGACAGTGGAAGACTATGTCGCGGCACTCAAGAAACTGGCTATCAACTGCAAATTTGGTCACCTTCATGACGATTTAGTGCGTGATCAAATAATAATGCATACCACCAACACCAACGTCCAAGAAAAGCTGTGGGTGAGTGGGGAAGCGCCCCTTCATGAGATCATAGCGATCGTCAAAAAAGCCGAACTGTCCAAACGATGTGCGGTAGCAGCGAAGAAGGAAACTGAAAGTAAACCCGCAGTATGTAAAGTGAGCGACACAAAAGGTTCCGGTGACAGACCTGCCCCCACGGCTGGATACAGAAACAGCAGACGGCCCACAAGGAATGCAACGGGGCCTACCATACCTCTTCCAGAAAAGAAGGGTTCTTGCTACAGGTGTGGCAGCCACACGCACATGGCCAATGACAAACGTTGCCCGGCCTTCCGTGTAAAATGTTCCTTTTGCGGGGTGGTGGGACATTTTGGCAAAGTCTGCAGACGGACCCAGCAGCTCATCAGTGAAATGTGTCATGTATGAATCAGAACCCGAAACGGGGGAGGGTGATGGTGACGACGATTGTATTTTGTGCATTGATGAACAAGTGTGGGGCATAGATTGCAATGCTAGAAAAAAGCCATACTGTTTATTGACTATTGGGGGAGTCCAGATATCTATGGTGGCAGACTCAGGGTCCCCGTTCACAATCATACAAAGGGACATTTGGGAAAGTGATTTCGCGGACACCATAGGGAGCCACCTACACCCCACAGATGTACACCCTGTCACTTACACAGGGGAGAGAATCCCCATGGTAGGGTTCCGACAACTAAAGTTCGAATTCAAAGGGAGGGAAACCACAGGCAAACTACATGTGGCAGAAAAAGGCCCCTCGGTCCTCGGATGGGCCAACCAAGGAGCATTGGGCATCCAACTTAACTCCAATGGAGAAACCCAAGTGCTCATGACAGATGACCCTCCTGGACCGGACATGATCAACTTGCAGAAAGACTTCCCTGCTGTCTTTGGCGGGACTATCGGACAACTCTCCAAGTTCACACACAAGATAGTGCTAAAAGAGGGCGCAACACCAGTCAGCCACAAAGTAAGGAACATCCCGTTCAACTGTAGGGAAGCCGTACAGCTGGAGTTGCAACGGCTGGAAGATAATGGCATTATAGAACCCATCGAAAGCGCCGAATGGCTGGCGCCCTTGGTCGTGGCACGGAAACCGAACGGGAAGGTGCATCTGTGCATTGACCTTCGAGAACTGAACAAAAACATACTGGTAGACAAATTCCCATTGCCACGCATCAACGAACTGTTGGCCCAGACCAAGGGAATCAAGTGGTTCTCTACCATAGATCTCACAGCAGCGTACCACCAAATCCTGCTCCAACCTTCATGCAGGAAATTGACCTCCTTCATTACCCCGTTTGGCTGCTACAGATTTCGGCGACTCCCATTCGGACTGGCTTCCGCCGCGTCGGTTTTTCAAAAACTGATGCACAAGTTATTCAAAGACAGCAACAACGTCTTGTACTTCCAGGACGACATACTCGTCATGGAAAAAACCAAACTAGAGCACGATGCCAAACTTCGAGAGGTATTAAGGTCGCTGTCAGAGAACGGACTCACAGCGGAACTGGAGAAGTGCAAGTTCGGTCTACGCAACGTCACATACCTGGGGCATGAGATCGGTGAAAATGGAATTTCCCCGAATAAGGCAAATGTGGAGGCCATCAAGTCAGCGTCCAGGCCACGGACCAAGGAGGAAGTCCGTTCTTTTCTGGGGTTAGCGGAATTTTATAGCAAATTTGTCTGAAATTTCGCGACCAAAACCCACAGCCTGCACCAGCTCCTGAAAGAAAAGAACACCTTCAACTGGACGCCGGAATCGAACATGGAATTCGAGACCATTAAAAGGGACATATGCGAAGCCGTACCCTTACAAGGATTCGACTGCTCTGCCCCCAGCATATTAACAACGGATGCCAGCGAGAAGGGGTTGGGAGCGGTCTTATCGCAATGTGCCACAGATGGCACAGAAACCACGATAGGCTTCGCGTCACGCTCGCTCGCCCCCAACGAAGAGAAATTCAGCGTCATCGAGAAAGAAATGTTGGCATCCATCTGGGCCATGGAAAAGTTCTGGCAGTACCTCTGGGGTTCCCGTTTTACCCTCAGAACGGACCATAAACCATTAATAAAGGTCCTAACGTCCAGCGGCCACGCGACAGCCACCCCACGCATAGCCATAATGACGCTCAAGCTCCTGGACTTTGTTTATGACGTGGAATACCTGCCAGGCCAAAAGAACAAGGTTGCGGATTTTCTCAGCCACTCCACTGCCATGGAAGGAGCGCCGAACCCCAGTGACTGGGATGAGTACCAGGTGGCGCTCACTGACGACCATGAGAACATCATCAGTGCGCAAGACTGGACCTCAGCCTACGATAACGACCCTGCTCTGTCCCAAGTGAGAACCTTTGTCACGCAGGGGTAGCCCGAAAAAAAGCATTTGAGAGATGAGGCCCGAAAGTACTGGGAAGTGCAGGATGAATTGTCCCTCAGCGACGACACTGAGTTTTTACACAGAGGAGACAAAGTAATCCCCCCAAAAGCTCTATTGGACCGCATCCTCAGCATCATGCATGAAGGCCATTTGGGCATCGTGAAATCAAAAAGGAGACTGAAACAATCGTACTGGTGGCCTGCCATCGACATCTCCATGGAAAAGTATGTACGTGCGTGTCCGCACTGCGCCAACGCAGACAAATCATTGACCCTACTGAGGCCCCCGATGGGCGAGTTCACCACTCCCACCAGCCCCTGGGAAGAGTTATCGGTCGACATATTAGGCCCCATTCTGGACTCTTGGGGCGTACCCAAATATGTTATCGTTCTAGTCGACAGGTACTCCAAATGGCCAGAGGTGGAAGTATGCAAAAAGGTGGACACCGATGCAGTCATCGCTTTCCTCACCGGCGCATTCTTGAGGGAAGGCATCCCGAGAGTCATCACATGCGACAACGGCCCCCAGTTTATCTCTGAGAAATGGACGGCCTTCACTCGGAGGAATGGAATCAAGACCAAACACCCCGCCGGCAACGGCCTAGCCGAACGTTTCAACCGAGTCACCATGGGCTCAGTCCAAGCGGCCATCAGCGCAGGCAAGAACTGGGAAACAGAAATCAGAAACACGATATGGGCATATCGCATTACGCCCCCACTGACAGGATACAGCCCGTTCATGATACTGCGAGGAAGAGAACCATTTACGAGGGACAATCTCGTATGGATGAACATGAAACTGCAAAGCAAATGGTCTCCTGCGGTGGTTAGAAGCAACATAGAGAAGGCTCAAAAGATTTACAAAGACAACTACGACAGAAAACACGGAGTGCGGGCGGTCTTTTTGGCATTAGGAGACTGGGTCAGGGTGAAGCTTGGCCACCTTACCAAGAAAGGAGACAGCAAGTTCAGCAAGCCTCTACAAGTCAAGGGAACTCTATTCCCGCTCCGCCCTACTGAGCGATGGCAAAGTGTGGTCACAATGCAGAATGGTGAAATGCAACAAGGTCCTCCAGTGGGAAAAGGACAGCATTACCACAAGGGCAGGATACGATGGAGAGGACTCAGACACAGATGTCGCCCCACCACCTGTTGACTCCAGAGCATTTGGCACTATGAGGGGGACAGGGGGTGATACGGGCCCCACAGGGGTGAGGAACAAGGTGGATTCCACACAGCACACACCACCGCTAGAAACCAATGACGTAGACAACCCAGACATTAGGCAAAGAGCCCCCACCGCACACGACGAGAATCAGGTACAGAGCAACATGCAGACCTCATCACAGGAAAGAGAAACAGGTGAGGAGCAGGCCTCCTCCACACGCACCCGCACAGGCAGGATAGTGGTGCGCCCAAAGAGATATAGCGAGTTTGCTGTGGAAATCCTCCCCAGGCCTCTCCTGCTCCCCTACCTCAGGATACCCTCCGCACATTCTCTCTCTCTCTCTCTCTCTCTCTCTCTCTCTCTATCACCTCCCTCTCGTCCTCCTGCCACCGCTTAGGGTAGCAGCAGGCTCAGCCCCACTTACGAGGCGCCTCCGCTGAGGTGCCACTATATAGGTCGAAGGTAGACCCACTGTTCAAGCAATCGGTGCTTAGGCGAAGCTAATGCAGTGTTATGTGTTTTCCATTTGTTGTTGTTAAGGAGGGAGATGTGTGGTGTCACAGTCTAGTCGTCAGGCAACCACGTGACCCCGGTGGTGCCTGACGGGATAGCGCGCTCACCGCACTCACCAGTACAGGGGCACATATCGGGGAGCACCCTCCTTCTCCCTCTCCATAATAAACCAGCTTGTCCCTCACCATCTGTGTCCGTGCCTTATTCCGGGTGAAAGACCCGACATTATATGTATGACTCAGTTTAACACAATCATTTTTTTGTAAGTGTGTTTCTGCACGTATGGTTGTAGGGTGCTCTAACTATTGCAACACCTCCTTAATACTTGGCTTTTCTCCCAAACAATATCTTTCCTATCGTTTATGCTGTTGCTTTCATACGAGGTGCGATAACTGTTACCACTACTACCCAACGTTCTATTGTGTAGGAAATTCTTCTTGTTCCCTTTATGCAGCCTCCCCTTTTAAACTGGAAAAGGAATGTAGTTCCCACATTGGTGAGGAGTTTGGGCAGGCCTGGCCTTCTGGTATAGGTTTGCCATTTGTGTAGAGAGCAGGGGCTAGCTTCAGGGGGGTGTTTGGGGTGTTATACCCCCCCAATAAATGTATGTTCTGATAAACAGTTGGGTACTACAGATGCTTTCAGTTGGGTATGGAGAGCTGTCTGTCGGATTTCACCAGGAATGTTGACATTCACACAGACAAAAACGCACAATACACTATTTCTCTCCCTGTTTTGAAAGTCCTCGAAAATGTTTTTTTTACAGAATATTATTTTTCTCTCACTTAGCACTACTACCAATCCACATTTCTCTCCCTTTCCACTACCCACGAGGCCCCTCTCATGCACCTGGCTTGTCCTATAATGTATTATTATAACATTGCATGTCAGCGTGATTGTTGGGAAAATCTGAGCCCTCTTGCAAGATTTGTGTAGGGGTGGATTTCAATTCAACACGAATAGGAGAAAGCAGGTGCAGTGGGCACCAAACCCTGCTTTGCCTTCTCAGCTAAAATAAAACGCACCATGTAGAAGAAGGAGGCGGGAAGGGGCCTGCGCGCGGCCATCACCGAGCCGGTAGCCTGGATCCCGTGGAATGCGCCGTTAATGTCATGTCATTACACCGTATTGCCGCGCTGGTTAATGTAATTGGGTTGCTGTGTGCGAGCAATGATCCATAGCGTGTTATGGCGCTGCAACACATGACATTTAGCAAAGGGACGTGTAAGCTACCTTGTTATCTGCATGGAGAGCGTTTGGAGCAGATACCAGGGGCCAGGCCACGAGGCAGGAGGCTGATGAATTCGATGCTGCCTTTATTGGACAGGCCGGATTTATAACAACGCGGCGCCCCCGCCTAATGGATGAGATTCGCGGACAGACAGGTTGTTGTTTGTTCTAGGATTAAATCCTGTCACCCCCGTGTGAGCCGTGCACTAGATGGCACCCCGCCATTCCCTTTCTAATGGGGCATTATTTATAAATCATCTCCGCTCTTTCTTGAGCTCAGAGTACAAAACCGTGTCTGCACAGTGACACTTAGCCAGATGCAGCTAGGCTCCGCCCCCTCCTTATCCCAGCAGGAGCACTTCTAATGAGGGTGATTAGCTAAAGTTATACATTTGGGTAGTAAATAAAACCGCCCATTCTGGCAGTGCTTCTCTGAGAGGTCTGTGGAACCGTGTGTTCGAAAGGTTGGGCTCTTATTTTCCATGGTGTCCAATTATAGCTCAATTTATGAGATATGCTTCTGTACACCACCCCTTTATGTCTAACACACCCCACGAACTGAAGACTCTTTGCGCTCATAGGGCCCGGAACGCCTAGGATGCTCCCCGCCCCGCTCCCTGGTTCACCCACAAATACTACTTGATACTTCCAGAGTGTGGGTATAAACGGCCATGTTTAATTATTTCATAACACACATAAACATGACAATCAGTAAACATTATTCCAAATCTTATTATCAAATCCTACTCACACTTTTAATATTTACAATGCATAACTTATCACCTATTAACTTGCTCCCAGCACCAAGGGGCCCTCAGGCTCGCATCCCCAATTGAGAACCACGCAAGGCGCAACCCACCTGCGTCCTTGAGAGGTGAGCCCCCAGCCCTCCGGTCCTTGTCCGCCAATTCCGGGGCCCACCCCTCTACCACCAGGCTCCCGAGGAGGCTCGTAGGGAATAAACCGGGGCCGCTGTCCCCTGCCCTAAATCGTGACCTGGCGCCCTTGCCTCCCCAGCCGGTGTCCCCATTCTCCCTGCGGAGAGCTTACCGTCTCTCCCCTCAGTGCTGGCCTAGGGAGTATGTAAGAAGGACTCCCGTTAACCCTGCGAGTCAATGCTCTGTGGCCTCTTTACCGCCTACCACTCCCCCAAACTCCTGATAAGCGGGACGGGTGGGTGGGAGATTGCTGACCAGCCTACTCCTGGGGCCTGCGCGCGAAGAGAGGACCCTCGTTGCGTCCCCGAGGCCTAAATAGGCTCTTGCTCCGCCCCTTCCCGCGCCGGGTCCCAGGCCGGAAATCGGTCCAGGGTGACCCGGAAGAACTTGGCTCCAGCTGGTCGTCCCCCATAGGGCTAGCCCCCTGGCAACAACGGGGGCGGGGATCCCGGCGGCCAGGCCCTAATGGCGCGCTTGCTTATCCTCGCGCTTCTCCAATAGCGTCTGTTCTTTTCATAGCTGCCAAGTTAATTTTTAAACAATTGTGTTGTGCGTCCGGGGACTTGCGCTTTAATTTTTGCAATATTCTACACATTGTCTAACTAGTCCCTGCATGCGCAGCAGGGCCGGACTAGCCATTCTGCCACTCAGGCATTTACCCGGTGGCCTGGAGGCATCGGGCCACTTCCAACGCTGGATGGGTTCCTTGGTCCAGCCTTGAAAGCCCATATGGCCCCATTCTAGTTGCTGTCGCCTGCAGTGTGGGACTGCTTGGGACAATTTTCGCCATGACTGATTTGGTTTCCTTCGACTTGATTCAAAGAGCTGTTGGCTGAAAATGAAAAGAATGCATGGAGGTGTTACTAGTGACGTGGCGCCAATCGGCAGCCAGTTAGAATTACCTAATGTAATTATATTTATTGTATCGATCTGGGATGGATGAAAGGCGGAGTTAGTCCTGCTAGGCATGTAACTGAGATTACACACACACGCACGCACACACACACACACATTTCTGTAGCATGCATTAAATATACTAAGCCATCATACAAGCTGCACACGTGCTCTTGGCTACTTTATTCCCTTGTATCTAATTTAGCTGAAAAGTCAAAAAGTTCTTTGCTGCATTTATTCTGGAACGAAAACTTAACCTAGCTGTAATAAAGACTTGAAAAGCCGGAAATTATACATTTCGAAGTTTTGTAGAAAATAAGCATAGCCCTTATAAACTTCACAGAACTTCGCTGCAATCCTTGAATAAGGCATTTCACTCCCACATAAAGGCTCAAGCCGAAATGGTAGTGAGCAGTTTTTCACAGAGGAAACCAACTCATTTTATTTGTTACATTAGCCAAAGTCAGATCTCTCAAAGAGGTTTAACAAACATAGACACGATTCAACCAATGTAGGGTTCATCATTTCGATTAAGCTAGCCTTTTTTTGATAGAAAAGTCGCTCCAGCGGTGGAAACTATCAAACAATCTCAATTATATCCAAAATGAGGCAAACACTTTGAGAAACAGCAGAAAGTAATCTAGGCCTAACCGTTTTCCACTAAGAAGAGAGTATAATTCATTGTAAGGTTAATACCATTATTCCCATAACATACTGTCTTGTTTTGAGTGGAGCACGCCACGAGAGCATGACTGTCTTTGATCATAAAATTATTTATTTGTATGTAGAGTCATCTTTCAAAGTGCAGCATCACAAACTATCCACACAGTGTTCCCTTGCTCAAGAGTGCTATTTGTGGTTGGGGTCTCCGCAGTGGCGTAGGCCTCATCAGCGGGTAGAAGATGGCATCCATCTTACATTAATGTATATTGAAAGTAAAACTCAGTGTGCATAGCAATTTTTGTCTATCACACCTGGCTTCACAATAGGATTGGCGGGGGAGGGGCGGAGGGATGGGCGGAGGGATGGGGGGGGGTTAGAGTACAGCAAAGCCAATGAACTGACATAATGGTGGTTACCCCACCCCGCAAATTCCAGTTTCATCCACCCGATTTAGAGTTGGAGGGATACTACTTTTCACCTCAGGTAGCTCTGGCCCTGCAAACTCTTGATCTGGAAGCCCATCGGCTACTGGACCACCAATTCATAGCAGTGGTTGTTGTGCCCCATTTAGTGCACAGCTGCCTTCACTAGATGTCCCTGCCTGGGAATGCCATGCGAGATACGGTGGCCCCGGAAAGGAAATCAATGAATGGCCACTATTTATATGGAGAAAACCCACTCCGCGTCTGGTCCATGGACTGTTTTTCAAAAACAAGCTCCGGCTTCTCAGAGCTGGGCCAACGCATTGCAGAATATGGGACATATCGACTTCACAGGATTTTATGTATCTTTATGGAATGTTAGTGTTGTGGAATTTCAAAGTTGTAACATACAACCGCAGGCTGCCACTGGCATCTGCCTGATCCCTGTGGTTGCTTCATCTTTGTGAAAGATACCTGTCTTGCTTTACTACCTGGTTCCCACCTTCTCTATAAAATGGCTGCACTGCAGAAAGAGAACTAGCCACCAGCTTGCTGAGAATTCATGGAGTATAGGGCATGGCTTCCCAGTGAACCACATCCAATCATTTGGACTATTTTTACAACTGACATGGGTTGGTGGCAGCGTAATCAAATGTTCCATTGACTGTACTGGCAACCTAGGGGCATATTTGCAAGTCCTCACCGCAACTGGAGGGTCACTCTTTTGACGCTTCAGTGGCGCAACGCCATTTCCCATATTTACAAGGGGGCGCTAAGCCACTTTGTGTGGCTAAACGCCACCTTGTAAATATGCCCCTTTCCGCCACAGTCCTCTGCGGCAAAGGGGCGTGCAATGGGTGTTGCTGTGGGCGTTCCACCGCAACACCCACTGCTTTTTGATGCTGCCCTAGATTTACAAGGCTGAGGCAGCTCCAAAAACGAATTCCATAGAATGCCAGGCAATAAAATGGCGATACGAGGAGAAATTATTAATTTTTCCTCGTTGTTTTGCTTTTTCTATGTGTGCTGCATTCTGCAGCACACATAGAAGGTGCAAATCGCCATTATTGATTGTTTATGTGCAGGAAGGTGTTCCTTCTTGCTCAGAAAGAATCGTCCCTGCAGCGCAGGCACCCTTGCAACATGCCAGTAGGGTGCCTGCGCTGGCTCTAGGCAACCTTGTTTGTGCCAGCGCTAGGGGAAACACAGGGGTGTGCCGTATTCTTGTGAATACGGCACATCCCTGTGTTTTGAAAATGTCAGAGCACTGCGTTGTCGGTGCCCTGACATTTTATGATAAAAATACCTCCAAGTTAGTAGAGGACTCTCTTCCTACCTGATTTACTCATGTGCAGTAGGAGGCCAGTGCCAGACTTAGCATTGTTTTTGCCCTTGTCTGCGCTGAACTGTGAAGTGACAATGTTATCAGGGTGACACAGGTTACAAGGTGGGAGTATGATATGTGTGCGATCAGATAGGGTTTATTTTGTTCCTTCAGTGCCAGCCCATCAAAGGCAGAATCACCCAAGCTGTTTTCGCGAATTATGGAACTAAGCCTAGTTTTTCTGAAGTCTCTTGTGAACTGCCCAGTCTTTCTGCTTTATATGCACTGCTTGTACAGAACCAACCAAATAGCTTCCAGAATTTCCAAGCCTGGACGGGGTGTGTTTAGCTATGAAAATTACCCATGTTGTCAATCCATTTTGTGTGCCAATTAGATTCCTCTATTCAATCTTCTAGAAAGGATCAGGTGAAATTGTAACTGTACTGGGGACTTCAGTCACTTTATTGGTCATGCTGTACAGCTGAGAAGCTCAATCTGTAAGGACTGTGGGACTAAGGAAGCCACAGACACCACCAGTGGGCAGGCAAGAAGGTTGCCAGCGCTCCCTGAGCTCCAGATCTGACACCAGGAGGGTGGTGCAGTATTCTCTGAGTCCATCACGAATTTGCAGCTTTCGCCTGTCTACGACTCAGAGTTGTGTCTTTGGGTAAAATCTAGACTCAGAGAAGGGTATATAACATTTTTTTAAATATATTTTAGTTGTCGATGAATCTGCGGTTGTTTTCCTCGTCCGCAGCACTGCGAACAAAACATTTAGTACTTTGAAGGGCATTTACACATTCAGGGACTTTGTTACCAATGAGAACAGACAAACCAATCAACGGGAGTGTGAGATTGCTGCAGCCAACCAGCGATCCCCCACTTGGCTTCTTTAGTGATCTATGTGGTTATCAAATACTTTGATGGTTTTGCCCTCGCTGTAATTGATTTAGGTTGGTTACTTCAAGAGGGATGAAATCAAAGGCGAGTTGCATACTTTTCAAGGTATTAATATTTAATCAGGGTACGTGTCCAGGAACCAGTACTGGAGCAGTGCTATTTTGCATCCAGATTAGCACTGACTGACCGATGCAATAAATGCCTTGTTCAATTTTTCCAGTAGTCATTCACTACAAATGTTGCGACTGCACTGGTCTGTGCAATGTAGGGAGAAAGCTGCACTGCTCTAGTTTTACACTGTGCAATTTACAATCTGGCTTCGGGCTCCTAAATTTTCAGTTTATGAAGGATCAATAATAGACATATCATGATTAAAAATCTAATCTAAAATCGCAATTCAGGCTTATTATGACAACACACTTTGGTTATGGAATGCTCGTCCGCTGGACACCATTCTTTTCTCTTAGGTCTTACTTTTCAATGATTTTTTAAGAACAATTTATTCAAAATTCGTTTTTGTGGGAGTAATCAAAATAAACCTAGGGGCCTATTAGCAATAACCGGCGATAATTATCGCTAAGCGCAGTTAGCGCTAGGATAATTATCGCCGGCTATCGCAGGTTTCTATCGCGGAGATAGCGTGCTATCAGCAACGCTTATCTCCAAAGCGATAGAAACCCTGGAGAACAGTGTGAATATCGCTTGAAAACAAGCGATATTCACAATGTGACCAGTGTTAGCTTGGAGATAGGGCGAGGGGGATTTAGCCATGTAATCCACCTCCCATTGGATTACATGGCTAAGTCAGGTTTAGACCAGGCGTTAACAAACCAGCGCTAAACGTGTTTAGCGCTGGTTCGTTAATCACCTCCCCTGCCTCGCTAATAGGCGATAGCGACCTTAGCGACTGTTTCCAGTTGCTTTTAGGTTGGGAACGCCTACTTTGCATGCCATTAGCGATAAATATCGCTGGCATGCAAAGCGGCACCCAACCCGGTCGCTATCGCCTAGAAGCTGTCGCTAACAGCAGTTAGCGACAGCTTGCTAATAGGGCGTTTGAATTATCGCCGCTTTAGCGGGAAAAAGTCCCGCTAAAGTGGCGATAGAGCCCTTGATAATATGCCCCCTAGTTATTAGCTAAACTACAGAAAGAGCATGAGACAGATTTTGCTGAATATTATCCATAGCCTACTACCCAATGAGTAGTTTTGTCCAGCTGAAATGTTTAAAATAAAGGAAAAAAATAAAATGAATCATTTGAAAAGAATGGGCAAAAAGCAAAAAAGTTAGAAGCGAATAGGGACGAATCATTATGAATATTAATGTCACCAAGAAAGAACAAGAGGTGAATCAGCTTGTGATGAAATGGAAGGACAGTGAGCAAATTAATCACGAAATGCTGGCAAACGACCAGGTGGCTAGTAAATAACAGCAGCATGGAGATTAATGATGGAGCACATTTGAATGGATTGGACTTTGAAAGAGGTCATTTATAATATGGTGCTTGTGAACAAGGGAGGGAGGCAGAGAGCAGAATTAATGAGGAAACTGCCAGCATCGCTCGGACCAGGAGGCTGAGAAGCATGTAGCATGGAGGCTTGGAAGCATTCCCACTTTTGCTCTGCCTTCTGCTGAAGAGTAACTCTGAAACAAGCTTTGAGCTGGATTTGCAACCAAAAACAAATGACTGATCTTCACTTAGGTGTTGAGATCAGGCTTGCTCAACTTTAATATAACAGTGCCAGACACGCGATAGCTGGCTGTGTTCAAGTCCGTCAACGCTTAAAACAGAAAATTTAAAAAGACTCTTTGAAATGATCTGCTAGGCGTTCATGCCCTCGAGACGCATGTTTTGCCTGTCGTTCCTCCTGGCTTTAGCTTCAAATGTACACAGATACCGACCAGTTCTTCTTCCCCTAAACCCCAGAGATGTTTCAATCACTTTCTTCTGCTTCCAACTTTATTTCCCATTGATTCCCTCTATTCCCTCATCACCTGTTTCATGCTGCCCTGTCCTTGTCATGGACATCCCAGTTTTTCCACTACCTACTGTATTTTCCTTTCTTCATCACACAGAAATCCATACATCTGTTCCTTATCCATCTGTCTCCATTCACAGATCCTGGACTTTTCACTTGCAGTGCTCTCTGCTGTCTCTCTCACACAGACCACAGGCCCTCCATTCTCTCCGTACTTGTCTTCCTCTCCGCTCCCTGTCTGTATATAATCCACACAGAAGGGGTGCTATTTTTGCCAATAATATTTAGCGCACAAAAGTTATGTCAGACAGTATTTCTGATTGCAATATTCTGCAATGCAACTCTTCTTGTCAGAATGTCATCTGACATAAGTAGCATGTCCTAAATATTGTGTACAAAAGCCCCATTGCAGCTAATATCAGGAAATCTGCACAGAAGGGGTGATAATTTTGGGAATACTTCTTAGGACACAAATTCAGTGTCAGAAAATATTTCTGATTGCGATATTCTGAAATGCAATACTTCCTCTCCTCATCACTTTACAACAAAATAATCTCATGTGGCAATTTAGCATATAAATCAATTGCTTCCACAGACTCTAAATTTCACAACCCACTGTCGCTACCCAATGTTCTCCACCCATAGCGTCAAAGGCATGCTACCTAACAGTCTTGGGAGCAGTGGCGGCTCCTCCGCTAAGGCGGAGGAACATCGCCCCACTGTTTTTTTCAGCAGTATAACAAAAAATATAATGATAATAATGCAGTTATTATCATTATAATTTATCCTGTTTCGTGCACGGCAGCTAAGCTTTGCGAGGTGGGATGGGGCCGGGCAGGGGCTGACAGAGCAGCCAAGGAGTGGTTTGCCCCAACTCCTAAGTTCTCATGACTGTTTGTACGGCCCTCTCGGGCCGACCATAACAGTGATGCACACTTTCTCTCTTCTCCACCCAGGCTGCATTACAGCCTGGGTGGAGAACATGCCCAGACCACCCTTGCCCCATCTGAGCGCCAAGCCACGGCTGTCAGACATATCACAACGCTGTATTGCAGCATTGTGATTGGCTCAGGGTAGCCTGGGTGCTTCCAGGCTGCTTCCTGTTCCTGCTGTCGGGAGGAGGAGAGACGCGACCAGGAGGAGCGGCATGGAGGATGCGGCAAGCAGGTAAGTTGAATTAATTTTTTTATTTAACCTCACCCCCATCCAACCCCACCCCAGGGCCGCCGCCCCTCCATCCCCGATCGGTGCCAGGCGCCGCTGTTTGGGAGTAGTGTGTAAGGAGCTGTCAATCAGTGACCTTCTGCCCCTCTTTTTATGTCTGGCTTGACAGCGCAGCTTTATGCATACCTATGGTTATCAATTCTTAAAAATATGCACACAGAGAAGTATTTCCCTCTCACTCCGTCCTATTGGCTGTTTAGTTTATCATTCCGCCGCATATGGAACTTTTGCTTTGCAATGCATGAGGAACTATTTTGCATTTCAAAAGTATACTCATCATCACACATTAAATTGTTTATCTCGTAAATGTATTATATACAGAAAGTAATCCTTTTTGTTGTGTTTATTTCAGGGCAGCAACGTTTTATTTTATGTTTTAATCCGGTCTCAAAATGCAGGCCAGAGCCTTGTCAATGCTTGTTTAATACGGGTGTGTCTGGCTCACAGTTACAGATGAAGAAGTTGCCAGATCCTGTAATTTGGCGGCCCCTCAAGCACTTTAAGTAGAGAATTGTAGGTTTAGAACCCATCATGTTATGAACCCAAATTATCATTTGAACTCTCGTTCAAATGGGCTACAGTTTTTATCGATTGGACCACCTCATAAGTCATGATTTTGTGATTTTACAAAATTGGGTTTGTCTTTCTCATCCTATCTAGGATTTGAATTTGATTGGAATCAGGGCAATTTTCCTCATAATGCTTTACCTTTTAAGAGAATATTTGGACCACCACTAACTCAGACCCAGCCATATGCAAATCAGTTTTGACCCTGTTCCTCATGGGAACAGTCCAGCCCGAACTGCCAAGCCAGGTCTTCCCTGGCCTGGAAACAAGCATCCTGGGACCGGTTTTGGGGTAACACCCCTCATCAGCCAGGCTAGCTTGAATCCAGTGGCAAAGTGAGCAAGAGACCCACGTCTGGGCATACCCTGCTAACTTAGGGCAAACAAAGCAAACACAAGGAGATGATGGACGGAGCGCTGAAACTTTTCAGACACCCCCAGTCACAGATCTGGGTTGAATCCATCATCGTTCCTTAGCTCACTTCGCCACCCCAGTTCACCCCGAAACTGGTCCCAGGATGCTTGTTTCCGGTCCAGGGAAGACCTGGCTTGGCAGTTCGGGCTGGACTGTTCCCATCAGGAACAGGGTCAAGACTGATTTGCATATGGCTGGGTCTGTACTGGGGTAGCGAAGTGAGCTAAAGAAACGATGATGGATTCAACCCAGATATGTGAGTGTCTGTAAAGTTTCAGCACTCCGTCCATCATCTCCTTGTGTTTGCTTAGAATGCTTTCAGTACCACAAACCCTCTCCAATGTAGAAGTGTGCTTTGTATATCTTCAGTACTGCTTTGTTTGGATTACTTTCCTGCGGCTACTAATGTGTTAGCACTCTCCATACGTAGGCAATGGTTGGTGGCTTGAACCATATAGAGATGAGACAGTGTTGTTCACTATGGACAAGATAGGTAAAAATAGTTGTTCTAGCCTGGTTGTTGTTGATTAGCGTAGAAGGACTCCATCCATGTTTCTGTGGGTCTACCAACCTGCAGGGCGTAACTGTAAGCTTGTAGACAAGGCCCAAATCTTTTCAGTAGGCAGAAGCTTGAAAGACGCAGGTTGACATGTATTAGTTGATAGCAGGTTAGATACTGGCGCACCCCTACCCTGATTCTTATCCATCTGGCTGCTGGGTCTTCTCTTCTAGGCGCTCCTCCCAGCCCACACCACACCGGAGGCGCTTCCTTGCTCCCTGGCCTGTGGGTTACAAGATCAAATCGTGATCCTAAACTGCCTTAAGAGGCTCTTTTGATTGGGCCTTCTCCCCACTGCGCTCTTATCTCTGAACAACCACAAACCTTCGTCATCACTTGTTTGCTGAATTGGGGTCACGGTTTGCATTGCCAACCAAGCTGTTTTTTATTTGTTTAGTTATTAGGAGTCAGAGTTGTTGCATGTAAAAACACTGGCAGACTGCACAGTCCTTCGTTATACAGCCCTCACAAGCTTTAACCTGATGCTTGAAGGCAGGAAGGTGGCCGGGTGTGGTGGTGGGGGGAGGGGGGGGGGGTGCTTGCACAGGTTCTTGTCAGAATATCCGTAGGGTTCAAGCGCATGTCAGGGTTTCTCTATGCGCCTCAGTGGCTTCAGTTTGATGCATTTCTCTTTTGTCCATTGCACATACCTTTTAATTAGTCGTACAATACTGCACGGAGGAAGGAAAACGTATAGGTCATAGGCAGAGGTATATGATAAGGTTGTGTTGTGGGCGGTTCGATTTTGGGAGCAGTTATTTGAGCTCAGAGGGCCCGACTGGGCAGTGTACAACTTACATAGGCAGTGCCTTCATCCGTGTGGAATCAACTCCTATTTTTCTGATGTAGATCTTTGCTACATTTATACATGCCAATAGTCCGTGTCTTTATGTAATTTACGTCCAACTCTACACATATTATTGAGACGGCACAAGCCTTGGGCGTGCAGGTGCAATTGTTTCACATGAACATACATTAATCAAAAACCTTAATGATTGGACTCTACTCTACTCTCGCTTCTCTTTCCAACATTAAATGCATAGGTGCTGTGACGTGTGACCTAAGACAAGATAAGAGCACCTCTGTGATCTCTCAAGCATGACACCAAAACACTTCTCACAGCGGCAAGCACTGCAATGTAATACTCTTTCCACCAAGCACTCGCCCACCACGCAGTGTGAAACACATTCACTTATGCACTCGGTGCCTCAAATGAGGTATAAAGCGAATGCACATCCACATTTAATGCTATACAACAAAGTGAAGAAACCCTGAACCTATAGATGCATGAAATATGCGGGTGTCTCCTTCCATTTTTGGCCCTGAAAAGGCACTTAAATCTGGCTTTATCAGGAGTCGTTTTACGTCCGTTGTCCGCATGGATAACTGCCTGTATAATGGTTGTGAATAACTTAGTAGGGGCTCATTGCATGTCGAATTCAGCTGTATGTTTCCCCTATAGTACCCGTTTTCTCTGCCCATATACTCAGGGCCACGGGAAGTATGTGGCAGGGAAGGGCTACATCATGCGGCAGGGTTGAGTAAATTATGCGGCAAACCCCCCCCAAATTTTGCAGTGTAATGCGGCACAATTTATAATTGTAATACTTTATCATACTGTAAATGTTACACTTTTTAACACTACCTGGGCATTGGCTGCACCACATTAGTACCAGTTTAACACCCAAACATATCAGAAAGCAACAGGAAAGTGACCAATAAACTGTGCAAGGGGCCTTCGACTACTCGGCAACACATGTCACTGTGCTTTTAGTAACTTTTGAACCGTTTGACCTAGAAACAATTTTTGGGTTAAAATCTGCAGATTATGCAGCAGATGGTGGATTATGTGGCAAATGCAACAAATCTATAATTATGTAAAAAAAAAAATGCTGCAGCTGCACAACCGCATAATTTGAGTGGCCCTGCATATACTACTCTAAAAACTGGTGGATTTTATGCCTTTTATGAAATTCATATAATCTTCTTTCAGCAAATCAGGATATTGAAGATCAAATGCCAAATTGCTTTTCACAGAGGTAAATTTACATAGGTGCACAAAACATTTCTTTATTGGACTATTAGTGTTTAAACCAACAGTAATGCTGAGCCACACCGTTTGTGGGTCCAAGTCAGGAAAGTATCAGCAGGTAAATTATGAAGTCAATATTAGAGTATTGGAATATTGAAGACAAAGGAGTAGCTCTGGGCCTATAATAGCTGGTATAATTATTTTGCTCCAACATTTCAATATTTTTCTTTCTGTGTCTCCCTTTTTAATTTAGAACATTCTACCTTTAGTGGGTGGAGTGTTCTAATAGCTTTATAGCCCTTCTGCCATAGGCTGTACCTGTTGTTAAAGGCCCTCACCCTCGTTATATGCCCTCACCGCTCGGGTTTAAGGCTCTTAACAACCCGTATAGACCTCGGCAGCGGGCTATAAAGCTGTATTAGAACATTGGAATGTTGGGAAATTGAGGACAGTGGAGTGCTCCAGGCTTCAAATGGCTGGTAGAAGCCCGGAGCATCAACATTTTAATGTTTGCCTTTGTTCACAGCGGTTGCTCTGAACAAAGACCTCACAGAGCCCGAGGGGATTTCAACCCCTGCGGCTCAGGCCTATAACTCGGTTCTAGGGCTTTTAACAAAAGGGATATCTTTCATAATCAGGCTATAAGGCTATATGAACAACTTTTCTATGCATTTTGTTTGCATTTAAGGTGGGTTATAATAATGCTATACACTTTCCCTGCAGTCTGTTGGTGCTCTGATGTCTACTTTGGGAGGGACGGCAGCATGGTGCAAGGGTGTCGGCTGTGCATGCAGGATTGTTTTTGTGCAGGAAGGGGCTCCATCCTGCACAAAAACAGTCCTGAGAGTTTTCTCTTCTATGTGTGCTGCAGAATGCAGCACACATGGAAAGAGGAAAAAAACGAGGAGAAATGCAAATATTTCTTCTTGTTACACCTGCTCTGCAGAGGCATAAGGTTTTGCCACTGCCCCAGGTTTATGTTATTAAGTAAATCTGGGGCAGCGTCAAAATTCATGGGTGTTGCATGGGAAAACCTCACCGCAATGCCCATGGAATGCCTCTCTGGCGCAGAGTAAGGTGACACATCGATTTGCGCTGCGTCGCCTTACTCATAATATATGAGGCCATTCAAAGCCAAACCATTTACCACTCCCAACACAAAGCACCAGGAGTAGATATAGATCATCTTTTACAATGTTTGGAAAAATACAACCCAGACTTGAGTTAACTGTAATGGTGGGTGAGATAATTTAGTTTCAGCTACAGTTGTTTGGAGCCTGGTCCAGACAGACACCATGAGCAGGAGAAGGCAAACATGGAACAGACTAGTACATAAGCTGTCTCCAACATCAGACGTTCATAGGAGGACATCCACAAGCTGTGAGATGACCTGTGACTCTCGCATGCTGCTCAACCTCATTCCCTGGAAGGAGAAGGTGTTGTTTTCACATGTAATCCCCAGAATTTCATTAACAACTCTGGGAAGGGGATAGAGATTTCATAAGATATAGGATACTGTCTCCCTGACTGTTATCACTCCAGGAATATCCTATAAACATTTTTTAGCTGATCAACGTTCGGCTAGGCTCCAAATCTCAAAGGTCAGACCTAGCTTAGGTTTTATTGATCCTCATACACCCTATTGGTGTCATGGTTCATCATTAAGCCACATCCCGGTCCCTATAAACTGGGATGGGCTCAACCATATTCCAGGGAGCACTTGTGATTTTATATCTGACAGGGTCTCCTAATGTAAAGTTAAGAATAGCTAGAGGAGACCCCGGTTTCCCTGTAATACTGGGATCCTCCAGTATCGTAAAAAATGTTAGATGGGTGTTTTGAAAGGAATTTAGTATCCCTACACTCTGATAGGTGTCGACATGTTTCAGCCTTCTTGGTTTGGCCGCTATGGGTGTGGAGTTTTTGGCTCAACCTATATCAATGCCCCATTATTGTATTGTCACCGTCTCTGTTGTCCCTGTCCTAAAATTCAGGTCTTTGTCAGATAACTCAAAAACATATAACCCATAGACAGGCATATTTGCCTGTTGTCCAGATGAGCATATATATTTTTGGGGGAGTTTTATATAGCGCGAACTAGACCCGAAGGTATCAGAGCGCTTTACATGAGCACAAGTTGCGTTACAGATGGACACATTCATTTTTGTTAAGCACGGGGAGATTACGTGATTTGCCAAGAATCACATGATGTTGAGCATCCCTGCTGAGACTAAAAACCAGTTCCCCAGCTTCGAGGTCGACCGCCCTAACCGTTAGGCCACATCCTCTCCCAGCATATATTACATTCATTGTGTATCTACCTAATAGAACCAACTCAACAAATGGGGGTTTCTAGAGTGAGAAGGAATCAGTTAACACAGATGTCTTTGAATCACACCTGCATATTGTCTATAAGATATTATTTTAAAATCATGTTTTCATTCTTAATAATATGGCACTGTTATTTGTCCTTCAAATCCAAATGACTCATATTTTAAATTGACAACACATTCAATGTTGCAACCGTATTGTGTGACCTCAATAAACTCCATACCAAGGATAGGATTGTTCAAACTTTATATTATTGACATGCAACTATATGAAGGAGTCAACTTCCCAGACTGTTGATAAGGCATAGTACAATGGACCATGGGACAGGAGAGTCGGCCAGCCCTAGGTTCGATAGTTCACACACACTATTGCAGCCCTGAACTGTGAAACTCCATTTACCTTTAATTTACTCAGTATTAAACTTTTTTCTAAAGTTTGTAGATGAACAAAAATAAGGATACAGTTTGTAAAAACCCTCAATTGGATCAGTAGTGAATATACATCATGTCTGTGGTGGCCTAACCTGTCCATCCAACTTTAAATCCAGAGCCAAATTTTATTGAGTTAATATATTACTTAAAATAATGTAAACTATTATTGGCTAAATCATTTTATTTTTCTGGTTTCCAAGGTCAAGCAGCAAGATCTCAGCCTTCAGGTTCAACTGCATTGGCTACTCTGTCCGAGGAAAGAAGATCAGAAGCCTTTAGTGTAAGCAGCACTCGTGCCATTGAAGAACATCTTGAAGAGCACTTTGCATATCTCCATCTCTTTCATGGCCGTACCCCTACTACATCCAGCAGAGTCCTGTCCTCATTACCTACATCAGTGCCCCCACAGGCCCTGTGGCACTACAGCCCCAACAACTGTGGCCATCCCTACCCTGGCTCCTGCACCAACCACAGCCATAAAATCTACTGTACAGTCATGGCAGACTACACCTGCGGCCACCCAGTCAAGGTCACAGGATGGTTTTGACAGGGCTGGGGCAGGACCTGCTGCTGGGAGGCGGGTGCAGAGAGGGAGGCTCAAAGTGCAGCCACAATTTTAACCACCATGGACCGAAACCTGATGGATGCAGCTAGGCAGCAGGAGGACCAGCTGGGCCTGATTATTGAACTTCTAAGGGACCCGAACGATCTCCTGAGGCACGAGAATGATATTCAGAGGGCCCAAAGTGATCTCTTGGAGCATTACCTGAGTGCCCATTATTAACATTCTGGGGTGGTACAGGATTATCTGCAACAGTGTCCAATTTAGCTGCTGTATTCCGTCATTAAGCACCAGCTTGGTCCCAGATACATCTGCGGCTGGCAGTTTCACGTAAAGTGAGTCACTGTTGTTCACAGACCCACCTATCACCTCCTCCCATGTTAACTCTTAGACCACTTCAGTGGGCTTTATGAGGGGTCTTTCCTCTTGCCTGATTGAGGACAAACACCCAATAAGCCACCACCAAGAGATGGAAAAAGTGATGTTCTAGTGTGAGGTTTTGAATTATTCACCTTATCAACTTTTTCTTCATACATTTCCAAACTACACATGGACTGTTGCCTGTCAAAGGACACTAAGGGCATAGCTTGTTTTCAGAGTATATCAAATCTGAATTTTGTCTTTTTTATTTAGATATTGAAAATGTATATATAAATATTGTGAGTTGTGAACTTATTCACATAAAATAAATGAAATGATACTTAATGTTTTATGAAAATATACATACAACGTAATAAAGTAAAAAAATGTAAAACACCTTTATTGGATACACCAATATTTAATCAAAAGTTAAACAACTAACATCTCAGTATATAGAAGTTCATCGACAGATTTGTTACATTTTTTGTGTAATCCAACTTTTTATCACACAAAAAGCCCAGCAAGGGAGAAATACACATCAACAATGTGTACAAAAACTTGTCTACATGGAAACGAGGCCAAGAAGAGAGAACATTAGTTAGATGAAAAAATGGATTAGGGGGCATAATGAAACATAAAAGAAATAATTACTTTTACAATAGAATGTATACAATAAATCCACCTACATTTTGTTATTAACTTCTCCCCAAAACCATTAGAAATTCAAATTGGGGCTGCACTTTGGACTGTCCTCGTGTTTTACGCAGATATTTTGTGCAGACGTAGTTAAAAAAAACACTCAGGGGCTTATTAACAACGGACGGGGATAAATAACGCAAAGCGCGCTTAGCGCTTTGTTATTTATCGCCGTCTATCTCGGGAATTTATCGCCCTGGTAGCGCGTTATTAACAACGCGTTTCTCCAGGGCGATGAAAATTCCAGAGATAGCGGGTAAATCGCCGTTTTGCAGGGAACATCGCTGGTTTTCCAGCGATGTTCCCTGCAAAACGGCGATAACCTTGCTGATACGACCCTGTGGTCGTATCAGCATAATCCACCCCTATGTTAAGCATAGGTAAGTCAGGATTTTAGCAGACGTTAGTTTTGGCGAAACCGCAGTTTTCGCCAAAATCTAACGTGTGCTAAAATCCTGTGGGCTGCCTTGTAAATATTGCGATGTGAACATCAGCGATGTTTTACAAGGTAGTCCATCCAGGTACGCCCAGTGACGCCCACTTTGCATCTCATTAGAGATGCAAAGGGAGGCGTCGGGAAAAAGGGTGCTAACATGCGATTATGCATGTTAGCACCCTCTTGTAAATAGGGCGATAGTTTTATCTCCGCTTTTTTGGCTTTTTAAGCCAAAAAAGCGGAGATAAAGCCCTTGTTAATATGCCCCTCAGTTTCTACAGACAAGCTACAGATGATCTCATCATGAACAAGTTCTAGACTTGGAGACACACACAACATGTATCAAGTACCTTAGATGAGACTCAGTTACATTGGCATTACTCCATGACTGAAAGGAAGTGTATCAATACAATTTTCAAAAACATCAGACATAGGAAGGATTAAGCAGACAGTTCAATATGTTTGTGAATAAGTCTTTCTTTTCAAGTCAAATTTGTACCTTTTACGTAAGAATTAAACACCAAGAACTGTAACAGATATAATCTTGCATAGAATGCTTATCATTAGATGTCAGATTTAGGCTATACACTATTCTATTTTCATAAAACGTTTTCTCAAGCAGAGAACCTGAAAAATAATTAGTGGATTAGCAGCATAGATTCTAAAACAGGATATGTCCATATTGCATTTTTAACATTTACATTTTCTTTTAAGTCAGGTACCAGTGGCAAAGATGTTTTAAATTAGTTCACACCTGAGGTCACTCCTTTTTTCTTCATCACTGTCATCTTCCTGATGCATCTCACCAACCTCACCCTGGGGTTCCCATTGGGCATCTTCATCAGGGTTGAAGGGAATGTTTCTCCGCAGGGCAATATTGTGAAGCAAAAGACTTAACACAACAATCTTGAAGACCTTCCAAGGAAAGTATAGGAGGGCCCAACTGTCTTGTCCAGGCAATGAAACCGAACCTTCAGGAGCCCAAACGTTCACTCCACAGCCTCCCTTGTTCACACATGAAGCGCAATTCCCCGTGAGTTGCTGTGTTTCTCAGTTGTGTTTAAAGCCATGTGCGGATATGATACGTTGAGTTCCCTGCAAAACAGAATCACAAAAGCAAACTTACGTGAAATTATTTCTGGAAGGCCGTTTATAAAAAATATCACAACACTAATAAACACTTAACATCAAGCCAGGCCCTCCTTGATTCAAGGTCTGCCATCTGTTGTGGTACGGAACTGCTGCGTAGCACTAGCGAGCCATGGCTTAAGCCTTGAAATCTTGCAAACGCACTGGTGATGTTGACAGCTCATATGCAGACCTCCTTTGCATAACGGGAGTGGAAATGATTCCTATTGCGGTACACTTACTAAGCTATTGTGAGGATTATGTCAGTGTCAAGTCATGAGGTGGTACCAATGAACTTACTCCATCTGTGGCACCAACACTGAGGGCCCAATTCCAATGTCGTTCGGAAGGCCTCCGAATCGGATTTGGCTTTACCGGACCCGATTCGTAGCCCTTGTTTACGACCAAATCGTATACAAGCCCGAACGGCCAAGTACGATGCGAAGATCGTTTAAGCGCCGACCGAATCGTTTCCGAAACGCTCCATACGTCTCGTTCGTAGACGTATTGTGCCGCACAATGGAGCCGATTTCCGACCGAGCGAGTACGATGCACGATTTGGACAGCCGCTTCACCTCGGTCTCAGCGAGATGAAACGGCTGTTGGAAGCATACTTCAGGGGGCCGTACCAGGCCCCCCTTCACCCGGGGCCCTCCCAATCTGTCACGGGGTGTGCCCATGGGTCCCCCCGATCTAGGCATGTACAGTATGGCGGGCACCATGGGGTGCCCACCACAGGGTGTACGCTTTTCCCCACCCACCCCTTTTCTGCTATGGGAGCCTGTGTACGTGTCTGTACACGGGCTCCCATAGAGTTCAATGGGAGTCCGAGCAAACCGAGTCCGTAAGCATACGGCAGCATCGTATTCGCTCGTTTGGACTCCCGGAGCACGTCTCACTCGGAAAGCCCTCCGGATCCGAGTCGTACGGAGGGCTTTCCTAGCGAGAATGGAATCGAGCACTGAGTAGTATTCCTCCCAAACCATACAACTCTGTCTTGATATTGTTGAGTGTAGTGTTATCAGTTGGAAATTGGATGTAGTCATTCATATGCCAGAGCATATCATCCAGGACTTGGCTGAGAAAAGCTGAAAAATGTTGGCAGGGACATCCCATTGGAGTCGCTGACTGTGAACTGGAAGGCACCAGTAGCACAGAAATGTAACGCTATAATAATCCTCAGAATAGGTGCGATGGCAGCCTGAATTCCTATGTCTGGCAATAGTTCAGATTGCAATTGTAGTGTTAAGGAGTTAATGGTGTTACTGTTCAGCTTGCTCTTCTTAAAGATGTGCCTTTCCTTTGTGGTTTCCAGATTAGCAAGTGATCTGTAGATTTTTCACTCAGTTGACGTATCATTCACCTTCTTCCTTGGGCTGGGGGATAGAAATACTTGCAACATGAGTCAATGTTGTATATTTCACATGGTTGTTAGACTGAATTTAACATTTTAATGATTTAAACAGAAATACATATATTACATTTTCACATTTTTCATGGAAAGTACATATCTTTTAATTTTTATATATTTTTTTCTAAAATATATAAACTATTTACAATAGTAATATTTTCTCAAGTCTCCAAACAATCAAAAATGTGTACAAAAATCTTTAGAGAATAAAATAAAATCACAAGTATTTCCTAAATATTTACAATATTTTTCTTTTATGTATGCTGTCATTTTTGTAATTAATATTTGGTGAAAATTCCATCAAGGTTGAAATGCATTACACCGCAAATTGTATATTTATAGTTTGTATTGCAGATGTTCTAGTAGTTATTGACAGAAGCAATGTCTTTTTTTTTTCTTTTTCTTTGTAGGTACAGCACAAATTTCTAAAATACATCATAGTCACGAATTGTCCATACTACATGAAAGAACATGATGCACATAAAATTTCTTTTAAAAAGATTTTGAGTGAATCCACAATCTCTAAGTAATGTTTTAATATGTTCATCTTCCATAAGATTAGTTTTGCTTAAACCTATTATGTAGCAATTTGTGATTTTAACACAAGGTACCGCATTTGATGTTGACCATGTGTATCTAAACTCTAAAAATTCTGACTTGATGAGGCAAAATATTAACTTAGAAATGTGAGAAACATAGTGCCCTGAGCAACCGGCCACTTTTTAATAGCAAGTAAGTTCTTTATTGCTGATTGATAAAAATCATCGCAATATACACAACAATGATTAAAAATTAGCATTTAGCATAGATAAAGTGACAACAATTATTTCATTAGAGAATTTGCAGTGTGAAATTAGCCATTTGGTTTCAAATCAAATGCTAACATTAGCTTCATTCAAAACATTTATGACGAGGTACTGTCACGTGGGTGGCTATAGTCGAATAAATGATCTAGTGCAAGGAGTTTCGCTTCGAGAAGTTTGTGGTGCTTGTATGGCAACCAGAGCTGCTGCTCGAAGGAAACGATCAACAGTCTGTTGAGGACGCCTGAGTTTGCTGTATAAGCACCCTTTTTACTTGCAGCAGAAACCTGGTGGAAAGTTGAATGATATGACTATTCAGGAGCGCCCTCACTGCAGTTCTACAGGACCTAATCTGAAGGGCCCTCAAGGCTGGACATAACAGTTTCTGTCTGAGGTGTGAGACGGCTGGACAGATGCACAGAAAGTGTAATAAACTTTCTTATGTGTGGCTACATAGACGACATTGAAGGTCCTGCCAGGACTGCTTCTAGACGGGGACCTGATCTTTTGATGGAAAGGCGCCCATACGGAACAGAACAAGTGAATGTTGGGTGGGCGCTGCAATATGGGTTATGAGGGATAGCTGTGGGATCCAAGAGGTGTAGGAGTGTAGGACTGTCCATCCGTGCCTTTTAAGGGCAAGCTCTGCCTTGTCGGTGGTCCAAGATTGAAGTTTTATAGCCTTGTTGGTGATCTTTTTAAAGGTGCTGAAATCAAGATTTGATTTCCAAGCATGGTCCAAATTTAGGTTGCTTAGAGCCTGCTGAAGGACCATTGACCAGGAATTTTTGTAGCTGGGCTGTCTCCTGAATTCCGACCAGCACAAGGCAGCAAGTGATGCCGTTGGGGCTCCTCTGAGCTTCCAGCATAGTTTAATTACTGCACCCCACCTGACTAGGCCTTGATGGAACAAACCAAACTCCAGTCTCATCTGTGGTTTGATATGTGTTGCGGAAGCCGAAAAATGCATGTGAACAGGGAGGGTTGGAGTTGGTTTAGTGTGGTTGCGTCACTCCCCTTTAATAGTTCAAAACCATAGGTGAGTGAGGGGAGAAACATTGCCACAATACCCTGGAGTAGATAATGCTGCGGTGTACTGCCAATCTTTTTTTTGCAGTACACAAAAATGGACCCGGCTACTCGGTAATTTAACTGCTCAACAATTCGAGCAGAGATCACTGGAACCAATCCAACTAGATCTGGTTATTTATTTAACCTTTTAATATCTCATTTTGTGAATCTTTTTTCTTTTTTCCAAATAGTCTGAGATGAGACATACACTTGTTCATTCAAAGATAAATATACTGTGCAAATACAAACAACAACATGTATATACATTTAACATTCCTACATATGAAACAAAAAAGGTTTTGATACACCAATCCTAATAAACAAAAGGGGGCAAACCCTTCAAATTACAATTCCTTTCATCATAGAAGGAGGATGCCCAACATTGGGAACCTTAATGAAAACAGTGGGGGTTGCATTCATTTTTTAATTCCCTCAAGCTGTCAATAGCCACCATATGGCTCTTTTTCAATATGATTCCAAAATGCCGTAATTCCAAAATGCTGTCGCGTTTCGAGACTCTTGTCAACTCCAGGGGCTCTCATCAGGGCTTCATATTTACATGAGATGGTGTGATCTACAAAAAAAGGGGAACATGGAATATTTAGGGGCCTCCCTCTTGGTGCACTGACCATATACCAAAGGTACTTGAATCAATAATTACCTGATGGACGTCGCTCAATGCCATCAGTGTGGTCTCTTGTGAACCATGTGGAGAGTGTTTTAAACAAAAACTCTTTTTGGTGCAGGAGCTGCTGAAAACATACATTGTATATGTGTTTTAGTCTCTAAGTATGCAGAACAAGTCAAATCCACTAAAAAAACAGAAGTTAAAAAGGCATGTACCTGTGGTGCTGTAATTTATAAACGCTAATGCTTGGCTCCTCTCTTTTTAATCCACGAATTCCTTGAGACGATATATTAACTCAGGAAAATAGTCGCGTCTACAAGTAAAATAAAATGGAAACAGACGCATTCATATTTAGATATGTGCTATCAGAAAAACGATATACGCGAAGGACTACCTGGCTCTGCCTTCCAACAAAAATCCTTAAAACCACACCTCATCCGAAGAAGTAGGTGCCCGGAATAACATCAGCTCAGAAGGATGGAGAGCCCCCTGAGAAGGACATTGCTGCAAATGGTGGAAAGGCATGACCAATGCCTTAAGGCATAATGGAACGCATTGACTGTGATAGGACTCTCTTTCTAACGCAACCCTAGGCTTTTATTTTTTATCATTTTTTGTATAATACATGATAGAATCCAGGGGAGGAAGAGTTTTGCTGCCTCTTTTCTCTATTTATAAATAATTCCATAAACTCTGAGTGTAAGCTACTATTTAAAAAAAAGTAGTAAGTCCAGCACTACACACGGCCAACAACTGGTACTGCAACACTCTCTCATAGAAAATAATGGAGCTGAGGACTTAAAATAAAATTCCTTAGGAAATGATGTTAAATTGAATGTAATTATTTAAAATAGTTAAAAATATAAATAAATATAAAATGAATGTTATGCAAATGCATGAAAAAGTACATGTTTATTATTTAATAATTAAATATTTTAATAACCTATTTTGAATGTAATTTCGTTAATTGTTAAATTCAAAATAGGTTATGAAATATGTTATAATTAAATAATAAATATGTGCTATTTATGTATATTTTATAATTAATTTATATTTATGTATATTTTGAACTATTTTAAATAATTCAAATTAATTTAACATTATTTCGTATGGGGTTTTATTTTAAGTCCCTACCTCTATTATATTCTATGGCAGTGTGTTGCAGTACCAGTGGTTGGCTGTGTGTAGAGCTGTACTTTCTACAAAAATGTAAATTACTAAAAAAAAGTGTAAGTTACTACAAAAGTGCAGTTTGTGAATACAGAAAATTAGTAAACTTACCCAAAACTGTAGAGTTACTCAAAATTGCAGTTTGCGTCTCAGGCCCATTGTGTGTGCACACGGTCACTGCTACCCATCAATACAGGACTGGAAGGCACACAGAGGAGTCACTCTAGCTGACAGGAGGCTCTTGGAGGGTAATGCACTGGAACAACTCAGGAGCGTGCGGTACAAAAGCTCCCTCTGCCCTGCAGAGCGCACTGAGCAGTTTTCCTTTCCTTTACGGTCCCAGCTCTCTTCCACTACCACACAGTAAAGAACCCACAATGCACACATTGAATATCATCAAATGAGAGGTTGTAATAGTCGCCGAGCAGAAGTTCCAGTGGGAAACTAGAGATGAATGTGCCTGTGCACTGGAATCACAGGGCCTGGCAATGAAATGGGTTAGTTAATGAAGAGAGCAATATTTCAAAATGGAGCAAGGAGACTTCAAAGCTGCTAATCTTAGCTGCTGTGTAAGTTTTATTAACATGATTGAGGTTAACTTTTTCCGATGCCCAACAAGGATTGACTTATCTAAGAACCTTCCAAACGCAGACATGTTTTCCTGTGCACACAACACCTACAGAACTGAGGGGAAAATGGTCGGCCACAGAATGTTTCTACGAAGTGGGATTTAGAACACAGCCTCTCTGCAGCCTCTGGAGGTAGTTTGACATAGTTTATCTGTTACTCTTGGACTGTTCTAGCAACCTTGCCAGTCCTTTCCAGGCCAAGTGCCTTCATGGTTCCTGTTAGGGGCTACCAGGTGTGCACATGGGGTCAGACACAAAGGCTCATCAACAAGGATCTTGTAGTCGTGGTTCTCCCCCTGGCCCTCACAGCATTTGATGATAGTTATGTGCAGTGGCGGTCGGCATGACTCACGGGTGGCGGGGCGGGGGCGGGGGGGTGCAGCGGGGGTTGCGCAATGCAAAAAATATATATATACACTTACCTTGCTGCTGCTCCTGCTCTCCTCATGGGACTCGAGGAACAGGAAGCACTGCCAGGCTCCCCTGACCAATCACAACGCTGTAATGCAGCATTGTGATTGGTAAGCACCCAGGCTCCCCTGACCAATCACAACGCTGCAATGCAGCATTGTGATTGGTTTTGAGCATCGTGGTTCGGCGCTCAGCCAGGGAATGCGGGCCTAGGCATGTTCTCCATGCAGGCTGTAATGCATCCTGCATGGAGAACAGGGAAAGTGCAGGTAAAGTGCAAATGACTGGTTTGGGCGGCTCAAAAGGGCCGGCCAAACAGTCATGTGCACTTAGGAGTGGGCAAACCACTCCTTCCCTGCCCTGCTCTGAGAGCAGAGTAGCCCCGTCCACCCGCTCGCCCGCCCGCAAAGGAAACATAAAATTATAATAACTTAAAGTTATTATCATTTTATATTTCCTTTACTTTGCACCGCTCAAAAGCAGTGGGGCGACGCTCCTCCTCCATAGAGGAGGAGCCGCCACTGGTTATTTGTCCACTCTGTACAAATGTGGTCTTCTTCTAGAAGTTATCATCCTGCCGGAGTCTACTTCCAGGACTACTCCACACAGCAAGATGGCCTCTTCCCTTGAGACTGATGCAGCACCTCTGGTAGGGTTATGACCTAAGTTTTATGCACCGCTCCAAATCACCGGGCAGATGAGTCATTGACTCCGCATGGAAGGCACTCCTCTCTGTTATGCTGTCCAGCTATCACCTAGATCCAGGAAGCAGGCCTTTTCTTCGGGGCACTCTTCGAGTCTCCTTGCAGGACCTTGTTTCATCTTTGACGTCAACCGAAAGGAGAGGCTGACATGTCAAGATCCGTGCCCTGGCTAAGAACTCTTATTTCCTGCACTCTTGTATGGGGCCTGAGACTGGTCAATTACATTCCTTGGTACCCCAAGCAGAGCAGTATTTACTGTTGCCTTGACCAATCTTATTCTTTGCTTCGTTCAAATTTTGTAAGACTCCTTCATTCAGCCGCTGTATGCTGCCTGCACGATCAGTGCATGATTGGAGCATGTCAGTCGTGTTTTCCAGAGATCTATTCAAACTTGTTCGAGCATTTCCTGTAGAATGGTGCATTTGCTCCGGACTGGTATGGCCAACTGCCTTTTCACCCAAATACAGCTGGAAGAGTGGGATGGAGGAGTGGTTGGGAGTGCACTGACACTGAACAGCAGTCTTAACTACAAAGAGGAGGCAGAGGCTCCCCCTCCTCCCAGCTGCTGTAACGTTACTACAGTGACTTTCCTTTTGGAAAAATCAGGAATTTTCCAGTGTTTACATACAAATGAGGCATTAAAGAATATTCCTCCCCAGCTCACCAGTCTCCAAAGCCCAGATACAGTCAACACTACTGGTGAAAGGTTCAAGAATCTTACAGGCCAGGTTGCAGGTTCAAATAAAAGGAAATGGACAGCCTTAACAGAGCCCTGAATTATCTATAACCGTTCACACACAGGAATTCCAAACTGATTTCTGTGCCCATACTGTAAAGCACAACAATCACTTCACTCTCACCAGACCTCATACACGCAGAGTAAACATGCACTCTCCAACAATATCCCAGACTGTGGAATGGACTAGGCAGAACATTTAATAGATGAGGTCAGTAGCATCTTTTGTTTCTGAAGGTGACAGGCAATAGGGCCTTTCCCTTTCACAGTAATTGAATGAATGCTGCCACCATTGACAGTCCCTCTCAGCCTGGTGAGATAACTGTAGTCTCCCTCCAAAGGAGGGTTTCACTTTGAGTGCTCCACTTGACCATAGAGCCACACACTGGGGTCTCAAGCCATTTTGGGAGAGCCCTCAATGAACAAATCAGGTGAAAAGCCAGATAATTGCTAATGCATGCTATGGCTTTAAAAGAGAGCGGGGGTGATCACCCTTCAGAGGAAAGCAGGGGACATAAATATTGATACTTCATACATGTGGGTATTCTATAGTGAAGAGGCTCAGCAACCAGCTTCAGGGATCAGGTGTATCACTTGAAAGTTGTGCAAACTGGTCCTCATACCGATGCACCTGGAGATTTGTTTTTTTCTGAATCAGGCTCATGCAGAGTGCAGATCTAGCATTCAGTGACCAAGCCAAACATTCAGTGACCGTATCATGTGTTATAAAGCATAACTAATTCATCATATACTACAGGGAAGAAAGTGGAAGCAACTAAGCGTGGTGTATGCCCTCCATTTCTTCATGTGCACACAACCAAACTTACTCCAGAGTGTATAGAAATCTATAGTGTGAGTGCAGGTATGAATGTCCTGCCACTGTTGTTTATGAAGGACTATTCAACCAGCCCTTTTATTTATAGGACAGAAGGGCTTTCTGGAATAGAGGAAAGTTAGCCCAGTCAATAACTAACCTGGGGGCATATTAGCAAGAACGGCGTTAAAATTATCGCCGCTTTAGCGGCAGGAAACTGCCGCTAAAGCGGCGATAATGGGCTTGATAATATGCTCTTGAGAATACCAATAGAAGCCTATGTTCTGCTGTGATCCTGGGCTTCTATTGGAATTCTCAAGGGCATATTATCAAGCCCATTATCGCCGCTTTAGCGGCAGTTTCCTGCCGCTAAAGCGGCGATAATTTTAACGCCGTTCTTGCTAATATGCCCCCTGGTCTAGTATTTAAAAAATAATAATTATGAGCATGGTGATATATAAATTCTAATGGAGCTTAACAGTTAGTTATAAGGATCAACACAGAGAGGGGTTTTGGTCTTGCAGAAAACCTTCACTCCCTTGTAGAACGCACTTGAATTAGGGTTGACATATGTTGGCTTTCCAACAGGGTTGAATTATTCTCCTGGATTTATTTTTATTTATACACACTGGTGACACACATAAAATAAACATCAACCAGTAGGTAGTTTTAATCTCACCACTTCTTTTCCCCAGTTCCTCTTTTGAATCACCTCACCTCCAAAACTTTCATACATATGGTCAGAAAGGGCTCCCCTTGAATATGGGGTTTAGTTCAGACTGGCCTGAGTGAGGAGGGCTCTATCAAGATGCATGCCACTAGATGTTGCTGAAGGCCTACTGTCCTCTAAACAAAATGAATTGAATTGCCATTCATAAACACAAGACATGCCATTCATACCATACAGTCGGTGTAGAGGTTTCCATAGACCCGGATGCAGTTTTTGTCATACATAGAGTAGAACTAACTCATAGAGTGAAAATGAGTCATGGGAGGACTTAGGGCCAGATGAACAAAGCATTTACGTTGTTGCAAATGATCCGATGTGCAGAATCGGGTCGTCTGCGACCACAAAAAGGCTTCTTTAAATGTTCATACACCAATTTGTGATTTGGTAACTTGCTACTGAGTCGCAATTTGCATTTGTGGCCCAAATATGATTCGGCATTATGAAGGGGTATGCTTAGGGTGTCTCTTCCCAATACTGAATAGTAGTGGCATGTATTAATGTTTTGCGACCCAAATGCGGTCTCAAAACATTAATATTTTACCAACACCTCAAAGGAGGTGGTTATACGCTCGCAAATGGGAAGGGGTTCTCAAGGGACCCCTTCCTCTTTGTTAATGTTAAAAGATATATTTTTAAGAGCAGGCGGTGTTCCCACGGACCACTGCCTACTCTTAAACTATTGATATTAAACTTGTCTTTTCTTTTTTTTTTTTAATTATTCTGTTTTCCGTTAAGGAAAACGGGCTGCCTTTCAATGAAAAAAAGATTGCTTTGTTTAAAGGAGATCACAGACATGGTGGTCTGCTGTCCCGAGCTGCCACCATCGGTGTGATGGCTAGCATTCCTAATGAGTGGCAAACTGTGTCCTACCTCATTAATATTCATGAGGCAGGTCAATTTGCGAACCACTAGGAATCGCTACTTTTTAAATTAAAACCTATATTAGGAAAAGCGATTTCATACTTGTGACTCACAGAAAATCACCTAATGTTAGTACATCTGGCTCTAACTTCCAAGTTCAGTTGTGATGGAAAAGCAGAATTAAAAACTGCTGTGACTTGATAAATAATAATAAAAACCAGCGGCATATTCTTACACTCAATGCAGTTTATAATTAAGTGTATCACGCTCATAAGTTCAATTAGAAACTGCGGGGAGTATCGTTGAATGATAAAACAGAGAGTGCTAAAGACACAAAAGGTTCTAATTAAATTCAGCTGTTTTCAGATGAATTAAATTAAAAAGACACCGAGTGCGGCAACACCTAACTGTGTTGCTCTAATTCAGTCATGGTTTCTAAGCAGTTTTTAAAGTAATTCATCATTGGTCATCAGTAGAAACTGCCTACGCCTATTGCTATCTCCATCTTTATTGCATGTCCAAGTCATTTAAATGACTCTTGAAAAGCAAGCAGTCAACATTTAGTAAAGGACCACGAGCATTCTCATACCACAATGTTCTATGTGAAATTGAAGAAGGACTTGGGGCATATCAGCAAGCGGCAGCGATAATTATCGCTGGCCGCTCTTAGCGAGAACTTTTTTATCGCCGTCTATCGCTGGCAATTATCGCCATGCTATCGCTGTATCAACAACGCATAGCGCAATGGCGATAATTTACCAGCGATAGCGGTGTTTTCCATGGAACATCGCTGGTTTTCCAGCGATGTTCCATGGAAAACGCGATAACCTTGCTGATACGACCCTGTGGTCGTATCAGCATAATCCACCCCCATTGTCAGGTATAGGTAAGTCTGCATTTTTGCAGACGTTAGTTTTTGGCGAAAACCACAGTTTTCGCCAAAAACTAACGTCTGCAAAAATGCGTGGGCCTCCTTGCAAATATCGCGATATACATTTCGCGATATTTTACAAGGTAGTCCGTCAGGGGGACGCCCAGTGACGCCCACTTTGCATCTCATTAGAGATGCGAAGTTAGGCGTGCTGGAAACGGGCGCTAAGTCAAGGATACACACGCTAGCGTGTCCTTGATGATATTGCGATAACATTATCGCCGCTTTTTGCCCGAAAACGGACGCTAAAGCGGCGATAATGTTATCGCCAGCCCTTGTTAATATGCCCCTTGGTTATCTTGATATATTCGCGGCCGAACTGGGAACAGCAACCAGCCCTGGCAGATTGCTGCTGGACCGGCCCCGGGAGGGAGGGTGAGGGATGGGTGGTGCTAGTGAGAAGCACCGCTCCTGCCTTTCTTACAGGGGGCCGATGTTGCAGCACTGCTGCAAACCCGGCCCCCAGTAACAAAACTGGCCCCCACTGGTACAAAACCGGCCTCTACTCCTCCAGCTCACCGGGGAAACGCCCGGTGCCCGCTACGACCCTGGATATATTGTCTTTGTTCACTTAGTAAAACTGTTTTGTTTCCTTTTAAAAAAAATCGGAAGTGCTGGTGAGAGTTGTTTTAGGAGCGATTACCTCCCAAATAATACTTTAGTATGTATTTCGGGTTTATAAATACATGGGGGCAGACTTACCATAGTGTGACGTTGCCCTTGCGTCACACAAGGTAATGCAAGGGCAAAGCAACACTGCAGTCAGATTTACCAAGCAATGCAAGGCCACCTTCTGTGTAACGCAAGGCAGCACAAGTCTCTGCCTTGCTTTACTCTGCGCCAGGGAGGCATTCCTGTGTGTGTATTCCCACTCACTCACCAATGGATTTTGGTGCATTCCCAGATATACCTTGAGCGGTAGACCTAGGAATGAGTCAAAATGCTACGCCATCCCAGGGGAGGCGTAGAAAGAAAAAAAAATTGTTTCTTTCTCCTCGTTTTTCCCCCTTTTTACGTGTGCTGCAATCTGCAGCACACATAAAAAGAGGAAAAAGCCTTAGAGGATTGATTTTGTGCAGGAAGTTGTCCCTCCCTGCACAAAAACAATCCTGCCTACAGCACAGGCATGCTTGCAACATGGCGCAAAGGTGCCTGCGTTGCACAAGGCAGCACATTGGCGCCAGCGCAAGGAGAGGAGAGAAATGCACCATATAATGTTAAATATGGTGCATTCTAGCCCTCTCCCTTTCAAACAGAGCAGCCAGGTGTCTTGCTGCGTTGTGTTGCATGACAGTTTGATAAAACTGGGCCATGGGATATAAATACTTGCTTTTTCAAATTAGTGAGCAGTCTTTGTTACTCGTCCAATGGATGATATTTATCAAAGATTTAAGCCATTCATTCCCATTTTTTTCGTATTTGAAAATTTTTGTTGGCCTCCTACTAGATGTGATTTAGGGCCTGGAGTTGGTACTCTTGACTGTTGATACAGAGTGGCAGAGATGTAGTGCCCGATGTGTGAAAAGGCAGGTCGCAAGTAATATGTGCAAACTGTGCGCCCACTTTTTGTGGCCTGCCTTTCATTTTGCGATGCGACCTTTGTATTAATGGGTCAGGCCACAAGGCATCACAAAAATTACATGATTAATGAATAATAATTAGGCAGACTGTTATTTGCAACTCCCTGTGATTGGTCAGCCCATGTCCATTAAAGAGGAAGGGGCACTTGTTAAAAACAATGCATTTGGTTTGGGTAGACATCGGGCGAGACATTGGGGAGAGAAGGAAACTGATCAAGGGACCACTGTCTATTCACCTAGAGGGCGCCCAAAGCAATTCTCAAATGGGAAGCTGTCCAACAGTGACAACTTCCGCCTTGCCAATGAGCTACTACCTCCTTTTCAATAGTTTGCCACACATTGTAAATAGGATGGGGCAGCCCTGTGACGCCCCTTCCTAATTACGTTTCAAAATGAGTTGCAGAACCGATTTTGTGTTTTGGAAAGGCCTTTTCATAGTTCAAAAGGGGATTAGTAACTCATAAAAACCTATTTGTGTAGTCAAAAACATTATTAATTTTTTTATTACAGAGTATGGGAACTACAAAGGGCTTTTTTTGCATGAGGCCAATGTCCTCTCTAGAGAGCAAGCTTCTCGCTCCACTCAAGAGGCTTATTAGTATGTAGGTTTGGTTGCACTCGTCAGTGGAGTGTCAGAATCTTTCAGCTCAATGCAGCACCTTAAATCTGTATGTTCAACTCCTAAGCATGTGATTTTAACCAGCGCAGTTGTAGGCGCTGGTGCAAGCAGAAACGTCCGTTGCCAGTTTAGGTACATGTTCCTTGGCTCCACAGTGACTGCAAAATGACACCAGTAAAAGGAATACATTACCTCAGTCTTGATAAATGAAGATAGTAACGTCCAACTAAGCCTTCTGAAATATGATCTATCCTTGGATGGTACCATTTAGAGACTGCAAATTGAAGATTTTTCCTTATGACCGAAATACCTTTTCTTTGTGGATTTTGACCTGTTAGTGCATACCTCACGAGGGCGGGGAGCCACATTTGCTTTCCGTCTACTCCATCATCTATGGTTATTGATTGGCATTTGCCTTTCTCTCGTAACCCAGAATGTAGCTTGGCCGATTCAATGGCTCTCTCATCACAGTTGGTATATATATTATCTACTGGCGGTCGCCAGTAGACAGTTATAGTTAGGACCTTTATCCATAGGAAATCCGCAACATTCTATTCCCAATAAGTTTGGCGTCGTTTGACGAATCATCGCAAAATTTTCAAAACTAGTGGGGCGCTCCGGTCCGCTCCTGTCTTGAAAGTTTCGGGGTGATTCATCAAGTGGGGGCTGAGAAAAAAGGGGGGTCCCAAAACGTGTTTTCTCCATGTTAATTCCCATAGGAAATTTTAGCCACGGCTACAGCCCGAACTGCTGAACGGAATTACACCAAATTTTGCAAAAAGGTAGCGCCTGGTTCAGAAAGCGACCTTTTTTTTAAATGGTGTACATCCATTTTTATCGGCAGGATCCGCTCCTGCCGATAAAAAAAAAAACGAAGCGCGGGCTCCCGCGCTTCGTGGTTGATTGGCCCCCGGGTGGGCCAAGTCCCGCGGGCATGCGGGGGTTTATTATTAATTATATGGGGGGGCCTCTAAGGCCCCCAAGCTCCGGGGACCGCCACCACCCGGGGCTTTAAACAAAATGGTGCGGGAGGGCTCTGAGCCCTCCCGCAGCCCGAGACCGCCACCCCCGGGGCTTCTTTTTAAATTTAAATCACCTGTGTGGGGGCTCCAGCCCCCACATGCCCTGGGGACTGCCACCTCCCGGGGCACTAACAAATTTAAAATGGGGGTCCGTTTTGGACCCCCGAAGCCCGGGGACCACCACCTCCCTGGGGCTTTGCAGATGTGGGGAGGGGGCCGCGCGGCCCCCTCCTGGAGCCCTTGATGGCCCTGGGGACCGCCACCCCCAGGGCCGGCTCCTGCAGTGTCCCGGGTGCCTACCCCGGGACACTGTAGTTTGCTATGACAGGACGTGAGCCTCGCGGCTCCCGTCCTGTCATAGCAAACTGCTTTGGATTTTGGAAGAGAGAGCAGGAAACCTGCTCTCTCTTCCAAAATTCTAAGACAATTGCTTTTCCACATGGGGAGCTGCATCTTAGCAGCTCCCCATGTGGAAAAGCAATGCCGGCTCCCGAGGGACGCGGGGAGCCGTCGGGACCGAGGGAGGATTGGGGACCCCCCCACGGTCCCCAATGGAGAGGGCCAGCCCCGGGGGATGGGGTCCCCGGGGCTAGTAGTGGCCCGGGAGGGGGGCCACGCGGCCCCCCTCCCCAAATGTTAATTTAAAAAAAAAAACAAAGGCCGGCCTCGGGGATGGGGTCCCCGGGGCCATAAGTGGCCTAAGGAGGGGAAACACAGCCCCCTCCATAACATTTTTAAAAAGAAGGCCATGCCCCGGGGGATGGGGTCCCCGGGGCCGATTAAGGCCTGGGGAGGGGGCCACGCGGCCCCCTTTCAATTTTTTTTTTTTTTAAACAAAATATTAGGGGGCAGGCCCTGGGGGATGGGGTCCCCAGGGCCAAAAAATTAGAAAAAGAAGGGGGGGCCACACAGCCCCCCTTCTTAATTTTTTTTAAAAAAAATACCGGCATCGCGCGGAGGCCACGCCCCCTGTTGGAGCACTCTGCAAACGCACCCCCTGGCGCATTTGCAGATGGGGAACGAATTCCCCTTGAATACTGGGGGTCCCTGAGGCCAACTAGCCCACCAGGAACCTCCAGTATGCGCTAAGGGCTGCGTTGCACAGAGGTGTACAGAGGCCACGCCCCTTTTACACCTCTCTGCAACGCAGCTCTGTGGCGCTTTTTGGAGGAACCTGGTGGGCTAGTTGGACCCCAGGGACCCTCAGGATTCAAGGGGACTTAATCCCCCACCTTAAAACGCACCACGGGGCGCGTTTGCACAGTGGTGAAGGGAGGGGGCGGGGCTTCAGGTGACATGTGTGCAAACAGGCCCCGTGGTGCGTTTTAAGATGGGGAATTAAATCCCCTTCAATCCTGAGGGTCCCTGGGGGCCAACTAGCCCACCAGGTACATCCAGAAAGCGCCACAGAGCTGCGTTGCAGAGAGGTGCAAAAAGGGGCGTGGCCTCTGAACACCTCTCTGCAACGCAGCTCCCTGGCGCATACTGGAGGTACAGGGTGGGCTAGTTGGACCCCAGGGACCCTCATGATTCAAGGGGACTTAATCCCCCAACTTAAAACGCGCCACGGGGCGCGTTTGCACAGATGTCACCTCAGGCCCCGCCCCCTCCCTTCACCATTGTGCAAATATTCCTCTAAAATCAGCCGAACTACGAATTCCGATTTACTCACCTGTTATCAGGAGAGACCTCAGTGCTGCATCTTTGAGCCCAGTACTGATCCTGAAAAGTAATTTTAACCGTACTTACCAGTAACTTGAATTTCCTTCCATAGGATATCATTGCTTGCTTTTTGCTGAAAAAGTTTCTAAGTGTCGATTTTTGAAACTTACAAATATTCCTCTAAAATCAGCCGAACTACGAATTCCGATTTACTCACCTGTTATCAGGAGAGACCTCAGTGCTGCATCTTTGAGCCCAGTACTGATCCTGAAAAGTAATTCTAACCGTACTTACCAGTAACTTGTATTTCCTTCCATAGGATATCATTGCCTGCTTTTTGCTGAAAAAGTTTCAAAGTGTCGATTTTTGAAACATACAAATATTCCTCTAAAATCATCAGAACTACGACTTCTGATTTACTTACCTGTTATCAGGAGAGACCTCAGTGCTGCATCTTTGAGCCCAGTACAGATCCTGAAAAGTAATTCTAACCGTACTTACCAGCAACTTGTATTTCCTTCCATAGGATATCATTGCCTGCTTTTTGCTGAAAAAGTTTCAAAGTGTCGATTTTTGAAACATACAAATATTCCTCTAAAATCATCAGAACTACGACTTCTGATTTACTCACCTGTTATCAGGAGAGACCTCAGTGCTGCATCTTTGAGCCCAGTACAGATCCTGAAAAGTAATTCTAACCGTACTTACCAGTAACTTGTATTTCCTTCCATAGGATATCATTGCCTGCTTTTTGCTGAAAAAGTTTCAAAGTGTTGATTTTTGAAACATATAAATATTCCTCTAAAATCATCAGAACTACGACTTCTGATTTACTCACCTGTTATCAGGAGAGACCTCAGTGCTGCATCTTTGAGCCCAGTACAGATCCTGAAAAGTAATTCTAACCGTACTTACCAGTAACTTGAATTTCCTTCCATAGGCTAACATTGACTGGTTTCACTTGGAAATTCTTCTAAGTGTGGAGTTTTGGAACTTTATAATATTCCTCTAAAATCAGCCGAACTACAAATTCCGATTTACTCACCTGTTATCAGGAGAGAACCCAGTGCTGCATCTGTTAGCCCAGCACTCACCCTGAAAAGTAATTCTAACCGTACTTACCAGTAACTTATGTTTCCTTCCATAGGAATCCATTGTCTGGTTTTCAGCAGAAAAGTTTCACAAGTGTCGATTTTCACAAACTACAAATATTCCTTAAAAATCGCCTGTATGACTTAAACGCATTCTTTCAACTGTTTACAGGAGATGCACCAGTGCTGGATCCAGGATCCAACACTGAGTAAGAAAAAGTAACGATAACACTACTTACCTGCTAAGTAAATTTCCTCCCTCAGGATAACATTGGTGATTCTATGTGAAAAAGTTTCTAAGTGTCAACTTTTAAAATACAATAATATTCCTTAAAAATCACTACTGTAACCAAAACGCTTTTACTCAACTGTTTACAGGAGATGTCCCAGGACTGAATCTAGGATCCAGTCCTGTGGTTAGAAAAGTAATCCATAAAGTAACTAATTGCATTTAACTTTAAATTCACATTGAGCTCAATGTTGCATTGTGTTTGAAATTGTGTTGCCCATTGCAACAACTGTAACTACTGTACTTAAAAGTCTATTGCCTATTTGCAAAGTATTTAAACTAAAGTAATTCATTCAGAGAAAGTATATTTTGTAATGTAATGTATAATGTAATTACAATGTAATTTAAAAAATAAAATATGTAAAAATAAATAGTTTAAAAAAATGTAGTAAATCAGTATCAAAAAAATAAATATAACTATTAATACATTTAAAAATTGTCATTTACAAAACCTTTGAAATTCACTGAAAAAAACATAGGTTTTAGGGCGTTATAGTTAGAAATTAGCATTTAAAAAACCTTTGAAATTCACTGAAAAAACCATAGGTTTCAGGCACGTTATAGTTAGAAATTAGCATTTAAAAAACCTTTGAAATTCACTGAAAAAACCATAGGTTTCAGACACGTTATAGTTACAAATTAGCATTTAAAAAACCTTTGAAATTCACTGAAAAAACCATAGGTTTTAGGGAAAGTCATAGTTAGTTGGTTATTGCACTCGTACAAAACCCGTGAAATTCCCCGTTATAGTTAGTTCAGCTAACTATAACTCGCGCCTCGCAATGCACTGCTGATGACGTCACATATTACATCACTCATGACATGGTCAGTGACATCACTGATGACATCACTGATGACATCTCAAATGACATCACTGATGACATCACTGATGACATCATCCACGTGATAATATGATGCACCTCCTCACACCCTAATATAACCTTTGATACACCCACTCTAAATTACAGACTGCCATTCGCAAAACCATAGACACTCCAACACCAATAACTACATACCCACTCACTGATTCTTAGGTCTACACACACATCCACTCACTCACCCGTACAGTCACTCATACTTACGGTCACTCAGTACAGGACTATCATATGCACTCATACTCCTATATAGACACTCCAAACACCGCCACTCATCCATAGAGGTACTCACACACCTAGTCAGTCATGCAATTAATTAAACACACTGCCATTTACTCACCTATACAGTTATACACACACCAGCTCACTTACTCATACAAATACTAGCACATTCTTACGCTCTTATACAATCACTGATGCAAGCACACACTCATCCATACAGTCACTCTCACAATCACACACTCTGCTTATAGCTATTTATATACTCCAACACACATATATACTGCCTTTCACATATGTAGTTACTCACCCATGTACCACTGGGACATACATTCACTCACTAATACACTCTTACACACACTTACCCACCTATACAGTCTATCACAGATGCACTCTTGAAACCATCCACCCAGTGAATCACCCACTCACACATCTATGCACAGAGTCGCACCCACTCCACCCACACAAACACTCAGGCACCCATACAGATACTCAGACAACCAATCAATAACTCATATAGACACTCATGTAGCTATTCACAAACCCATGCAGCCACTTACACAGCAACAGACAGACGGATACAGACATTCACCCAGTTTAGTCACTAACCCATGCATTCAGTAAGATACGTTTAATCACTCACTTATAGAGTTAGTCACGCACCTACTAAATCATCCATACATACACTTATACACCCACTCATTCTTCAGTACGCCTTTCCCTATATATATTAAACATATTTAAACTTTACAGAAACACACAGTCACTGGATAATGTCATCAGTGATGTCATTTGAGATGTCATCAGTGATGTCATCAGTGATGTCACTGACCATGTCATGAGTGATGTAATATGTGACGTCATCAGCAGTGCATTGCGGGGGCGCGAGTTATAGTTAGCTGAACTAACTATAACGGGGGAATTTCACGGGTTTTGTACGAGTGCAATGTCCAACTAACTATAACTGTCCCTAAAACCTATGGTTTTTTCAGTGAATAGATATATAGATAGATATTAATTATAGTTAGGACCTAGTTTCCATAGAAAAAGCATTTTTGACTTGGCTATATCTTTGGATCCGTTTGACGAATCTTCATGAAATTTTCTAAAAAAAAGTGTCAAGATGGGTCTTGTTGTGAATGGAAAGTTTTGGGGTGATCTATCAAGTGGGGACTGAGAAAATGGGGGGGGTCAAAAAAAGTGTGTTTCCCATGTTAATTCCCATTGAGATTTTAGACATGCCTACAGCCCGAACCGCTGGATGGAATGGCGCCAAATTTGGCAAAAAGGTATCTTTTGGTCCAGAAAGTATGTTTTTTTTATTTGGTGCAAATCCGTTTACTAGTTTTTGACATATTAAAGGAAATCCAAATCTGTAAATCTAGGGTTGTGAAGCCTTTGCGAATAATGACAAGCTCTTGCAGCGATCTGCAGAGCTCTGATTGGCTGCCAACACTACAAAGAGGAAGTGTTGGCAGCCATTTTGGGACTCTGCTTCGGCCAAGTCCCCAAAAAAAGGCAAAGGAAAAGGGTACGAATACACTAATGTTATGTTATGTTAGCGGACACTTGTAGAGCGCAGCTTTCACTCCGGGGAGCATCATGGCGCTAAGCGGATCGCTAGGTTGAACAACTGGGTACCTGAGGGTGAAAGGAATGAATTAGATAAGTGCTCTGCATAGTGCGTCAGAGGCTAGAAAGATCCAAGTTTTCAGGGCCTTCCTGAAGAGCGTTTCTGATTGGATATGACGAAGGTGGTTGGGGAGTTGGTTCCATGCCTTGGAGCCGATCACTGCGAGAGATTTCCCCCCTTTTGAGACATATCTAAACGCTGGGGGTTTTAGCAGATTGGCGTTAGATGATCTAAGGGTACGATGAGGTACATAACGCGCAAACCTGGACCGGAGGTAGTGAGCACCTGAGGAGTGAAATATTCTGAAAGTAATTATCAGGATCTTGAACAGTATTCTTTTGTGGATAGGTAGCCAGTGTAATTTTTCCAGGGCAGCCGATGCACATGATCTCCTGGGCCATTTTAGTACTAGGCGGGCTGCTGCTTGTTATACCATCTGGAGTTTATGCAGGACCGACTTGTTGGCACCTGCATAGAGGCTGTTACAGTAGTCCAATCTAGACGTGATTAGGGCCACTGCAACTGCTTGTCTGGCCGTGATGGGGAGCAAATCAAAAAACTTTTAAAGTGATTTTATAGTCTGAAAGCAGGTCCCGGCTACTGCGAATGATTGCTGGTGGAAAGATAGTGTTGCGTCAAATTTGATTCCCAGATTTCTGGCTACCTTTACTGTATTAGGGGGAGGGGGGGTGTCAGATGGCCACCATAAGCTGGGAGAGAAGGTATTCCCTTGCCCCAAAGGTAAGATTTCCATCTTTTCTTAATTGCACTTTAAATGATTGGCTTTCATCCATTGGAAAACCACTGTGAGGCATTGGCAAATTATTTTCTTCCTAACCACCTAGCCTTGGTCCTGTGGCCCCACAGGGACCCTGACAGGGCAAAAAAGCATTGTTTTAAATTCACTGTGAAATTTGCAATTATTTGCACATATTGCCATGAGTTGAAAAAAAAACAAGCGCGTTCTCCCACGCTTATTATAATTGTAGCCCCCGGATGGGCCAAGTCCCGGGGGCATGCAGATTTTATGTAAAACAATGGAGGGGGTGCGTGTGGCCCCCCTCCAAGGGTCTAATAATGCCCAGGGGACAACCACCTCCCCGGAGATAATGCCAATTTTAAGCGGGGATGAGCAGACCCCTCTGGGCCCCGGGGACCACCACCTCCCCGGAGCTATAAACAAAAAATGATATGGGGGCCACGCAGAAATCCCCCCCCGGCCACGGGGACCATCACCTCTCTGGGGCCAATACGTTTTTTTAAAAGAAGGAGAGGGACCATGCGGCCTCCTTCCCAGGCCATATACAGCCGGGGACCACTACCTCCCCTGCCCATCCAGAACAAAGGAAGGGGATCGCAAGTCCCCCCTCCTGTAGCCATATATGGCCCTGACGACTGCCACCCCCAGGGCCGGCTCCTGCTATCTCCCGGTGTGCCCACCCTTGGGAGAGGGGCCTCACCTACCCTCAAAAAAGTGATCAGTTTTTTCAGTGAATTTCTAATTTTTTAAAACATTTTAATCCTAACTGTAATCTGTCACCTTTGAGAGTGGGTGTGTGACTGGCTGTGTATGTCTGTGAGTGGGTCTGTGAGTGCCTGTGTGAGTGTGTGAGTGGGTGTGTGAGTGTCTGTGTAGTTCTGTGATTGGGTGTGTGAGTGCCTGTTTGAGTGTGTGAGTGGTTGTGTGAGTGCCTGGATCCCCTGGGGCCATGATATTAATATTGGGGATTGGGGCATGCAGCCCCCCCTCCCTGAGCCATAGATTGGCCCAGGGAACGCCATCCCCAAGGGCCTGATACAGCTGTAGTGTCCCAGGAACCACATACACAGGGACATGGATGCTTCCTGGTCTGGAGAGTGCGGGCAAGGAACATAAACTTTATTCCCTGCTATCACTCTTCCGGGCAGGGAACACAACGTTGATCCCACCCGGGCAAGAGCAGAAAAAAATGCTGCTCCATCCAAGGTGGCAGCAAAGTTAAAGATCTGGCTCCTGCCAGCACCACAATGGGTGCTGGCTGGGAAGTTGGCTGAGGTCGCAGGCCACTGGGGATATCCCCATAGTCAATAATGATTAAGGCTGTTGTGGGTGACTGGGTGGCACCGGGGCACCCACTTTGAAAAAAAAATGCTGGCTTCCACATCCCTGCCCCCAAACCCACACCTCGCAAGGCCAAAGGCTGTGAACACTCCCAGGTTGGGCGCCAGAGAGGGCGCAGGCCTTGAACGCAGCCTCACGTAATGCACCGCCGAAGGCAAAGACTGATGGACATCTTACTTTACCTTAAAAAAAACAGAGAAATACACTGGAGAAACGAAAAGTTAAAGTGAAGTTACAGTTAGGAATTGAAATAACATCTTATTTTAAATTTTAAAAAACCCATAGAAATACACTGAAAAGCCAAAGGTTAAAGGGATGTTATAATTAGGTAAAAATCTCAGTTAAAACATATGATTTCAAAGAAACAAAACCTCTGAAATTCACCAATTATAGTTATCTCAACTATAACTGCTGCCCTAGTGTACCTATAACTCATGCCTTCACTATGGACTGCTAATTACCTTCCTTATTACATTACTCATGACATGTTCTATGACATCATTGAAAACATGACTGCAACATCTCAAGTGACTTCCCTGACAATAACACTTCGCACTGCGGGGAGCGAGTTATAGTTATTTTCAGACAGGAGTTACAGTTACTTGAGGTAACTATAACTGGTGAATTTCAGTGGTTCTGTTTGTTTAAAATGGTATGGTTTGACAAAGACCGGGCAGGTCGAAACACGTCAGCCAAAATAAATCCTTGTTCAAATATCCCTCTGGATTGCGGGCTCTGATTTGCGCTGCTGCAAGAGTGCATTTGTATATTTACCAGGTTCTGCGCACTTTTGCCCCAGCACCAAACTTGCTAGGTGGAAGCAGTCGGAAGAACTTCAGGACAGCTGTTGGATCGATGTGTATATATATACATATTCACTGAAAAAACCATAGGTTTTAGGGACAGTTATAGTTACTTGGACATTGCACTCGTACAAAACCCGTGAAATTCCCCCGTTATAGTTAGTTCAGCTAACTATAACTCGCGCCCCGCAATGCACTGCTGATGACGTCACATATTACATCACTCATGACATGGTCAGTGACATCACTGATGACATCACTGATGACATCTCAAATGACATCACTGATGACATCATCCAGTGACTGTGTGTTTCTGTAAAGTTTAAATATTTTTAATATATATAGGAAAAGACGTATTGAAGAATGAGTGGGTGTGTAAGTGTCTGTATGGATGATTTAGTAGGTGCGTGACTGACTCTATAAGTGAGTGATTTAACGTATCTTACTGAATGCATGGGTTAGTGACTAAACTGGGTGAATGTCTGTATCCGTCTGTCTGTTGCTGTGTAAGTGGCTGCATGTGTTTGTGAATAGCTAAATGAGTGTCTATATGAGTTATTGAATGCTTGTCTGAGTATCTGTATGGGTGCCTGAGTGTTTGCGTGGGAGGGGTGTGTGCAACTCTGTGCATAGATGTGTGAGTGGGTGATTCACTGGGTGGATGGTTTCAAGAGTGCATCTGTGATAGACTGTATGGGTGGGCAAGTGTGTGTAAGAGTGTGTTAGTGAGTGAATGTATGTCCCAGTGGTACATGTGTGAGTAACTACATATGTGAAAGGCAGTATATATGTGTGTTGGAGTATATAAATAGCTATAAGCAAGAGTGAGTGATTGTGATAGTGGCTGTATGGATGAGTGTGTGCTTGTATCAGTGATTGTATAAGAGCGTAACAATGTGCTACTATTTGTATGAGTAAGTGAGCTGGTGTGTGTATAACTGTATAGGTGAGTAAATGGTAGTGTGTTTAATTATTTGCATGACTGACTAGGTGTCTGAGTATCTCTATGGATGAGTGGCGTTGTTTGAGTGTCTATATAGGAGTAAGAGTGCATATGATAGTCCTGTACTGAGTGACCGTAAGTATGAGTGACTGTACGGGTGAGTGAGTGGATGTGTGTGTGTAGACCTAAGAATCAGTGAGTGGGTATGTAGTTATTGGTGTTGGAGTGTCTATGGTTTTGCGAATGGCAGTCTGTAATTTAGAGTGGGTGTATCAAAGATTATATTAGGGTGTGAGGAGGTGCATCAGATTATCACGTGGATGATGTCATCAGTGATGTCATTTGAGATGTCATCAGTGATGTCATCAGTGATGTCACTGACCATGTCATGAGTGATATAATATGTGACGTCATCAGCAGTGCATTGCGGGCGCGAGTTATAGTTAGCTGAACTAACTATAACGGGGAATTTCACGGGTTTTGTACGAGTGCAATGTCCAAGTAACTATAACTGTCCCTAAAACCTATGGTTTTTTCAGTGAATTTCAAAGGTTTTTTAAATGCTAATTTGTAACTATAACGTGTCTGAAACCTATGGTTTTTTCAGTGAATTTCAAAGGTTTTTTAAATGCTAATTTGTAACTATAACGTGTCTGAAACCTATGGTTTTTTCAGTGAATTTCAAAGGTTTTTAAATGCTAATTTCTAACTATAACGTGCCTGATACCTACGGTTTTTTCAGTGAATTTCAAAGGTTTTGTAAATGACAATTTTTAAATGTATTAATTGTTATATTAATTTTTTTCATACTGATTTACTACATTTTTAGAAACAATTTTTTTTACATATTTTATTTTTTAAATTACATTGTAATTACATTATACATTACATTACAAAAAATACTTTCTCAGAATGAATTACTTTAGTTTAAATACTTTGCACATAGGCAATAGACTTTTAAGTACAGTAGTTACAGTTGTTGCAATGGGCAACACATTTTCAAACACAATGCAACATTCAGCTCAATGTGAATTTCTAGTTAAATGCAATTAGTTACTTTATGGATTACTTTTCTAACCACAGGACTGGATCCTAGATTCAGTCCTGGGACATCTCCTGTAAACAGTTGAGTAAAAGCGTTTTGGTTACAGTCGTGATTTTTAAAGAATATTATTGTATTTTAAAAGTTGACACTTAGAAACTTTTCCTCATAGAATCACCAATGTTATCCTATGGAAGGAAATTCACTTAGCAGGTAAAAACTGTTATCGTTACTTTTTCTTACTCAGTGTTGGATCCTGGATCCAGCACTGGTGCATCTCCTGTAAACAGTTGAAAGAATGCGTTTAAGTCATACAGGTGATTTTTAAGGAATATTTGTAGTTTGTAAAAATCAACACTTTGAAACTTTTTTGCTGAAAACCAGACAATGGATTCCTATGGAAGAAAATATAAGTTACTGGTAAGTACGGTTAAAATTACTTTTCAGGGTCAGTGCTGGGCTAAAAGATGCAGCACTGGGTTCTCTCCTGATAACAGGTGAGTAAATTGGTATTCATACTTTGGTTGATTTTAGAGGAATATTATAAAGTTCAAAAACTCCACACTTAGAAGAATTTCCAAGTGAAACCAGTCAATGTTAGCCTATGAAGGTAATTCAAGTTACCGGTAAGTACGGTTAAAATTACTTTTCAGGACCAGTACTGGGCTGAAAGATGCAGCACTGAGGTCTCTCCTGATAACAGGTGAGTAAATCAGAATTCGTATTTCGGCTGATTTTAGAGGAATATTTGTATGTTTCAAAAATCAACACTTAGAAACTTTTTCAGCAAAAAGCAGGCAATGATATCCTAAGGAAGGAAATTCAAGTTACTGGTAAGTACGGTTAAAATTACTTTTGAGGATCAGTACTGGGCTGAAAGATGCAGCACTGAGGTCTCTCCTGATAACAGGTGAGTAAATCGGAATTCGTATTTCGGCTGATTTTAGAGGAATATTTTAAAGTTCCAAAACTCCACACTTAGAAGAATTTCCAAGTGAAACCAGTCAATGTTAGCCTATGGAAGGAAATTCAAGTTACTGGTAAGTACGGTTAAAATTACTTTTCAGGACCAGTACTGGGCTGAAAGATACAGCACTGAGGTCTCTCCTTATAACAGGTGAGTAAATCGGAATTCGTATTTCGGCTGATTTTAGAGGAATATTTGTATGTTTCAAAAATCAACACTTAGAAGAATTTCCAAGTGAAACCAGTCAATGTTAGCCTATGAAGGAAATTCAAGTTACTGGTAAGTACGGTTAAAATTACTTTTCAGGATTAGTACTGGGCTGAAAGATGCAGCACTGAGGTCTCTCCTGATAACAGGTGAGTAAATCCGAATTCGTATTTCGGCTGATTTTAGAGGAATATTTTAAAGTTCCAAAACTCCACACTTAGAAGAATTTCCTAGTGAAACCAGTCAATGTTAGCCTATGGAAGGAAATTCAAGTTACTGGTAAGTACGGTTAAAATTACTTTTCAGGACCAGTACTGGGCTGAAAGATACAGCACTGAGGTCTCTCCTTATAACAGGTGAGTAAATCGGAATTCGTATTTCGGCTGATTTTAGAGGAATATTTGTATGTTTCAAAAATCAACACTTAGAAACTTTTTCAGCAAAAAGCAGGCAATGATATCCTATGGAAGGAAATTCAAGTTACTGGTAAGTACGGTTAAAATTACTTTTGAGGATCAGTACTGGGCTGAAAGATGCAGCACTGAGGTCTCTCCTGATAACAGGTGAGTAAATCGGAATTCGTATTTCGGCTGATTTTAGAGGAATATTTTAAAGTTCCAAAACTCCACACTTAGAAGAATTTCCAAGTGAAACCAGTCAATGTTAGCCTATGAAGGAAATTCAAGTTACCGGTAAGTACGGTTAAAATTACTTTTCAGGACCAGTACTGGGCTGAAAGATGCAGCACTGAGGTCTCTCCTGATAACAGGTGAGTAAATCGGAATTCGTATTTCGGCTGATTTTAGAGGAATATTTTAAAGTTCCAAAACTCCACACTTAGAAGAATTTCCAAGTGAAACCAGTCAATGTTAGCCTATGGAAGGAAATTCAAGTTACTGGTAAGTACGGTTAAAATTACTTTTCAGGACCAGTACTGGGCTGAAAGATACAGCACTGAGGTCTCTCCTGATAACAGGTGAGTAAATCGGAATTCGTATTTCGGATGATTTTAGAAGAATATTTGCACAATGGTGAAGGGAGGGGGCGGGGCCTGAGGTGACATCTGTGCAAACGCGCCCCGTGGCGCGTTTTAAGTTGGGGGATTAAGTCCCCTTGAATCCTGAGGGTCCCTAGGGGCCAACTAGCCTACTATCCCCCTATATAGCCAACTATAACTATCTACTGGCGACCGCCAGTAGATAATATATATTATCTACTGGCGGTCGCCAGTAGATAGTTATAGTTTCAACCTATTATCCATAGGAAATCCGCGACATTCTATTTGAAATAACTCTCTTGCCGGTTGACGTATCTTCGCAAAATTTTCAAACTTTGTGGCCCGCTCCGGTCCGCTCCTACCCTGAAAGTCTCGGGGGATTCGTCAAGCGGGGGCCGAGAAAAAGGGGGTCCCAAAACGCGTTTTCCCCATGCAATTTTCCATAGGAAACTTTAGACACGGCTACAGCCCGAACTGCTGAACGGAATTACACCAAATTTGGCAAAGAGGTAGTTCTTGGTTCAGAAAGAACCCTTTTTATTAAATGGTGTAAATTCGTTCAGTAGTTGCTGAGAAAATCAAAAGTAAAAAGATAGTGATATCTATGGCCGCGTCGGATTCGCGCACCCTCCCGATCACGAGCTGCATGCTAATTGGCTGTCAACACTCCAAATCAGGAAGTGTTGGCAGCCATTTTGTCCCTCGGTAGAACCGAGGGACAGAAACAAGTGCGCAAAGTGCACAAAGGGGGCAGGGTAGAAACACCCTGACCCCCTAGGTCTGCTCAGGGGGTCCCACAAGGACCCCCTGGGCAAAAAAAATTTTTTTTTTTTTTTTTTAAAAATCGGCAGGATGCGCTCAGGGTGCGCGAATCCTGCCGGAAAAAAAAAATCGAAGAGCGGTCTCCCACGCTTCGATGTTAATTGGCCCCGGGTGGGCCAAGTCCCGAGGGCATGCTGGGGGAGGGTTAATTTTATGTGTGGGGGCCTCTAAGGGCCCTCAAGCCCCGGGGACCACCACCCCCGGGGCTTTATGTAGAATGGTGCGGGAGGGCTCTGAGCCCTCCCGCAGCCCCGAGGACCGCCACCTCCCGGGGCTTCTTTTTTATTTATGAAAAACCTGTGTGGGGGCTCCAGCCCCCCACACGCCCGAGGACCACCACCTCCCTGGGGCACTAAGAAAAATTACAATGGGGGTCCGTTTTGGACCCCCAAGCCCCGGGGACCACCACCTCCCGGGGCTTTCAAAATGTAAGGAGGGGGCCGCGCGGCCCCCTCCTGGAGCCTGTGGTGGCCCTGGGGACCGCCACCCCCAGGGCCGGCTCCTGCAGTGTCCCGGGGTGCCTACCCCCGGGACACTGCTGTTTGCAATGACAGGACGGGAGCCTCGCGGCTCCCGTCCTGTCATTGCAAACTGCTTGGATATTGGAAGAGAGGCAGGAAACCTGCTCTCTCTTCCAATATCCAAAGCTGATTGCTTTCCACATGGGGAGCAGCATGTTAGCTGCTCCCCATGTGTAGCAATGCCGGCTCCCGTAGGACACGGGGAGCCGGCGGGACTGTGGGGGATTGGGGACCCCCACAGTCTCCAACGTGAGGCCAGGCCCCGGGGGATGGGGTCCCCGGGGCCATAAGTGGCCCGGGAGGGGGCCACGCAGCCCCCCTCCCCAAAGTTAAAAAATGAAAAAAAAAAGGAAAGGCCGGCCCCGGGGATGGGGTCCCCGGGGCCTTAAATGGCCTGAGGAGGGGGCCACGCAGCCCCCTCCATTGAAAAAAAAAAAATCGAGGCCATGCCCCGGGGGATGGGGTCCCCGGGCAAATACAGGCCCAGGGAAGGGGGCCACGCGGCTCCCTTCCCGTCTTTTTTTAAATTTGTAATTAAAAAAAAGGGGTAAGGCCCTGGGGGATGGGGTCCCCAGGGCCCAAAAACAGAAAAAGGAAGGGGGCCACACAGCCCCCCTTCAGAGGACAAAAAAAAAAACGATCGGCCCGCAGGCCCCGCCCCTTCCTTCACCACTCTGCAAACGCGCCCCTGGCGCGTTTGCAGAGAGGAACAATTCCCCTTGAATACTGGGGGTCCCTGGGGGCCAACTAGCCCACCAGGAACCTCCAGTATGCGCCAGAGGCTGCCTTGCAGAGAGGTGTACAGAGGCCACGCCCCTTTTACACCTCTCTGCAACGCAGCTCTGTGGCGCTTTTTGGAGGTATATGGTGGGCTAGTTGCACCCCAGGGACCCTCAGGATTCAAGGGAGTTAATCCCCGACTTAAAAAGCGCCACGGGGCGCGTTTGCACAGTGGTGAAGGGAGGGGCGGGCTTCAGGTGACATGTGTGCAAACAGGCCCCGTGGAGCGTTTTAAGATGGGGAATTAAATCCCCTTCAATCCTGAGGGACCCTGGGGGCCAACTAGCCCAACAGGTACGTCCAGAAAGCGCCACAGAGCTGCGTTGCAGAGAGGTGTAAAGGGGTGTGGCCTCTGTACATGTCTCTGCAACGCAGCCCCTGGCGCATACTGGAGGTTCCTGGTGGGCTAGTTGGCCCGTAGGGACCCTCATGATTCAAGGGGACTTAATACCCCTACTTAAAACGTGCCACGGGGCGCGTTTGCACAGATGTCACCTCAGGCCCCGCCCTCCCTTCACCATTGTGCAAATATTCCTCTAAAATCAGCCGAAATACGAATTCTGATTTACTCACCTGTTATCAGGAGAGACCTCAGTGCTGCATCTTTCAGCCCAGTACTAATCCTGAAAAGTAATTTTAACCGTACTTACCAGTAACTTGAATTTCCTTCCATAGGCTAACATTGACTGGTTTCACTTGGAAATTCTTCTAAGTGTGGAGTTTTGGAACTTTAAAATATTCCTCTAAAATCAGCCGAAATACGAATTCCGATTTACTCACCTGTTATCAGGAGAGACCTCAGTGCTGTATCTTTCAGCCCAGTACTGGTCCTGAAAAGTAATTTTAACCGTACTTACCAGTAACTTGAATTTCCTTCCATAGGCTAACATTGACTGGTTTCACTTGGAAATTCTTCTAAGTGTGGAGTTTTGGAACTTTAAAATATTCCTCTAAAATCAGCCGAAATACGAATTCCGATTTACTCACCTGTTATCAGGAGAGACCTCAGTGCTGCATCTTTCAGCCCAGTACTGATCCTCAAAAGTAATTTTAACCGTACTTACCAGTAACTTGAATTTCCTTCCATAGGATATAATTGCCTGCTTTTTGCTGAAAAAGTTTCTAAGTGTTGATTTTTGAAACATACAAATATTCCTCTAAAATCAGCCGAAATACGAATTCCGATTTACTCACCTGTTATCAGGAGAGACCTCAGTGCTGTATCTTTCAGCCCAGTACTGGTCCTGAAAAGTAATTTTAACCGTACTTACCAGTAACTTGAATTTCCTTCCATAGGCTAACATTGACTGGTTTCACTAGGAAATTCTTCTAAGTGTGGAGTTTTGGAACTTTAAAATATTCCTCTAAAATCAGCCGAAATACGAATTCCGATTTACTCACCTGTTATCAGGAGAGACCTCAGTGCTGCATCTTTCAGCCCAGTACTAATCCTGAAAAGTAATTTTAACCGTACTTACCAGTAACTTGAATTTCCTTCATAGGCTAACATTGACTGGTTTCACTTGGAAATTCTTCTAAGTGTTGATTTTTGAAACATACAAATATTCCTCTAAAATCAGCCGAAATACGAATTCCGATTTACTCACCTGTTATAAGGAGAGACCTCAGTGCTGTATCTTTCAGCCCAGTACTGGTCCTGAAAAGTAATTTTAACCGTACTTACCAGTAACTTGAATTTCCTTCCATAGGCTAACATTGACTGGTTTCACTTGGAAATTCTTCTAAGTGTGGAGTTTTGGAACTTTAAAATATTCCTCTAAAATCAGCCGAAATACGAATTCTGATTTACTCACCTGTTATCAGGAGAGACCTCAGTGCTGCATCTTTCAGCCCAGTACTGATCCTCAAAAGTAATTTTAACCGTACTTACCAGTAACTTGAATTTCCTTCCATAGGATATCATTGCCTGCTTTTTGCTGAAAAAGTTTCTAAGTGTTGATTTTTGAAACATACAAATATTCCTCTAAAATCAGCCGAAATACGAATTCTGATTTACTCACCTGTTATCAGGAGAGACCTCAGTGCTGCATCTTTCAGCCCAGTACTGGTCCTGAAAAGTAATTTTAACCGTACTTACCGGTAACTTGAATTACCTTCATAGGCTAACATTGACTGGTTTCACTTGGAAATTCTTCTAAGTGTGGAGTTTTTGAACTTTATAATATTCCTCTAAAATTAACCAAAGTACGAATACCAATTTACTCACCTGTTATCAGGAGAGAACCCAGTGCTGCATCTTTTAGCCCAGCACTGACCCTGAAAAGTAATTTTAACCGTACTTACCAGTAACTTATATTTTCTTCCATAGGAATCCATTGTCTGGTTTTCAGCAAAAAGTTTCAAAGTGTTGATTTTTACAAACTACAAATATTCCTTAAAAATCACCTGTATGACTTAAACGCATTCTTTCAACTGTTTACAGGAGATGCACCAGTGCTGGATCCAGGATCCAACACTGAGTAAGAAAAAGTAACGATAACAGTTTTTACCTGCTAAGTGAATTTCCTTCCATAGGATAACATTGGTGATTCTATGAGGAAAAGTTTCTAAGTGTCAACTTTTAAAATACAATAATATTCTTTAAAAATCACGACTGTAACCAAAACGCTTTTACTCAACTGTTTACAGGAGATGTCCCAGGACTGAATCTAGGATCCAGTCCTGTGGTTAGAAAAGTAATCCATAAAGTAACTAATTGCATTTAACTAGAAATTCACATTGAGCTGAATGTTGCATTGTGTTTGAAAATGTGTTGCCCATTGCAACAACTGTAACTACTGTACTTAAAAGTCTATTGCCTATGTGCAAAGTATTTAAACTAAAGTAATTCATTCTGAGAAAGTATTTTTGTAATGTAATGTATAATGTAATTACAATGTAATTTAAAAATAAAATATGTAAAAAGAAATTGTTTCTAAAAATGTAGTAAATCAGTATGAAAAAAATTAATATAACAATTAATACATTTAAAAATTGTCATTTACAAAACCTTTGAAATTCACTGAAAAAACCGTAGGTATCAGGCACGTTATAGTTAGAAATTAGCATTTAAAAAACCTTTGAAATTCACTGAAAAAACCATAGGTTTCAGACACGTTATAGTTACAAATTAGCATTTAAAAAACCTTTGAAATTCACTGAAAAAACCATAGGTTTCAGACACGTTATAGTTACAAATTAGCATTTAAAAAACCTTTGAAATTCACTGAAAAAACCATAGGTTTTAGGGACAGTTATAGTTACTTGGACATTGCACTCGTACAAAACCCGTGAAATTCCCCCGTTATAGTTAGTTCAGCTAACTATAACTCGCGCCCCGCAATGCACTGCTGATGACGTCACATATTACATCACTCATGACATGGTCAGTGACATCACTGATGACATCACTGATGACATCTCAAATGACATCACTGATGACATCATCCACGTGATAATCTGATGCACCTCCTCACACCCTAATATAATCTTTGATACACCCACTCTAAATTACAGACTGCCATTCGCAAAACCATAGACACTCCAACACCAATAACTACATACCCACTCACTGATTCTTAGGTCTACACACACACATCCACTCACTCACCCGTACAGTCACTCATACTTACGGTCACTCAGTACAGGACTATCATATGCACTCTTACTCCTATATAGACACTCAAACAACGCCACTCATCCATAGAGATACTCACACACCTAGTCAGTCATGCAAATAATTAAACACACTGCCATTTACTCACCTATACAGTTATACACACACCAGCTCACTTACTCATACAAATAGTAGCACATTGTTACGCTCTTATACAATCACTGATACAAGCACACACTCATCCATACAGCCACTATCACAATCACTCACTCTTGCTTATAGCTATTTATATACTCCAACACACATATATACTGCCTTTCACATATGTAGTTACTCACACATGTACCACTGGGACATACATTCACTCACTAACACACTCTTACACACACTTACCCACCCATACAGTCTATCACAGATGCACTCTTGAAACCATCCACCCAGTGAATCACCCACTCACACATCTATGCACAGAGTTGCACACACCCCTCCCACACAAACACTCAGGCACCCATACAGATACTCAGACAAGCATTCAATAACTCATATAGACACTCATTTAGCTATTCACAAACACATGCAGCCACTTACACAGCAACAGACAGACGGAGACAGACATTCACCCAGTTTAGTCACTAACCCATGCATTCAGTAAGATACGTTAAATCACTCACTTATAGAGTCAGTCACGCACCTACTAAATCATCCATACAGACACTTACACACCCACTCATTCTTCAATACTTCTTTTCCTATATATATTAAAAATATTTAAACTTTACAGAAATACACAGTCACTGGATGATGTCATCAGTGATGTCATTTGAGATGTCATCAGTGATGTCATCAGTGATGTCACTGACCATGTCATGAGTGATGTAATATGTGACGTCATCAGCAGTGCATTGCGGGGCGCGAGTTATAGTTAGCTGAACTAACTATAACGGGGAATTTCACGGGTTTTGTACGAGTGAAATGTCCAACTAACTATAACTGTCCCTAAAACCTATGGTTTTTCAGTGAATTTCAAAGGTTTTTAAATGCTAATTTGTAACTATAACATATCTGAAACCTATGGTTTTTCAGTGAATATATATATATGTATATATATATATATATATATTCACTGAAAAAACCATAGGTTTCAGGGACGTTATAGTTAGAAATTAGCATTTAAAAAGCCTTTGAAATTCACTGAAAAAAACATAGGTTTCAGGGACATTCTAGTTAGTTGGACATTTCACTCGTATAAAACCAGTGAAATTCGGCCGTTATAGTTAGTTCAGCTAACTATAACTTGCGCCCCCGCAATGCACTGCTGATGACGTCACATAGTACATCATTCATGACATGGTCAGTGACATCACTGATGACATCACTGATGACATCTCAAATGAATTCACTGATGACATCACATTTGCAAAAATAGGGGTACCCCTGAATAAATTTCCTAAATCAGGGTCGAAATGCCAAGTGTGAACAAACCATTTAGGAAATGAATAAAAAGTGGACCTTCAAATTAACAAAGACAATATGTAAATAACCAGGATTCATATAATATCAAAAATACATTTTTTATTTATGAAAATAATATTTTTTATATTTTGTCTCTTTTATAATCAAATTAAAATGAAAAAATGTCAAAACCAGAAGTAATCACAATATAACTTCTAAATTGGCCTATGTTTCAAACATGGTATGAGTCCATGATTCTTGCTAACAATATTCAAACATACTTACTCATTCATACATGGCCTAACAATACATAATATTTTCATGGAACATGTCATGCCTATATGATATATGATGTTTTAGTTGGACATGAACTATACAGTGCAATCACTTCAAAACAAATCTGAATACATGTTTTTAAAAATAAAAGACAATCTTGTTTGCCATGGCTAACGTAATTCGTATCCTGCGCGCGTTTCGGCATTACGCCTTCATCAGGTAGCCATGTCGGTCTTATAGAATCTAGAAAAAACACATGTATAAGAAAAGAGACCGTTTTTAGTACATATTGAGGGTCCTACTGGGAGTTTCTGCTCATGTCTGAGTCAAATACAATATCTTTAAAAGGGAATCATTTAAGAGTGTCACAGGAAACATTAAGCAATTAGAGAATGTTGAAGAAGAAAAGAGATATGAAACATGTCCCAAGTTGGACTAATATATAAAGATCTTTGAAAAATTCCTTAAATCACCGAACACCGTGCTATAATACAGAAGATTCTTGGAAATAGAAAGAATTGCCACTTGAAAGAAAAACCGTGTATATAGAAGAAAGTCCTTAGTTGTGCGGTAGAGCTAAAAATAATGATAATTTGTGACATTTAAGAACAAGCTAGTGCTCAAAGAAACCCTAAATGTGCTCCCTATTTACCTAATAGGTATATTTACCTTGTCAGATGCGCTGCATCATCTGACTGTGAAGATTTAGTTGAGAATAATTTCAGAGCTAAGTTGGACAAAGCACCTTATGGAAAAACAGGAAATTGTGCAAATTATTGAAAACTGATTGCATAGATTAAAAAATCTTAAATTAGATAGAGGAGTCCTAGCATGGAAATTACATCCAAAAGGCTTACCCAATAATTGGAAAGTCTTAATAGGGACATCAATGCTGAAACCGTATATCGGTGTATAAATATTTAGAAATGTATAAGAATCCGTTAATACACCAAAAGCGCTGAGTAGAGAGAGGAAGATAATGTCCACTCTAAAAATAAAATAATAGAAATGATCATCAACAAACTGCCCATAGATAGACTCCATTACATATTAATCACAGTGGGCCTGATTCACAGAACTAATCTGAGACAAAATCCTAAACTTACTACTTTCGGTATTCACAGAAGGCATTTAGTAGTAGTAAAGTTAGGATATTGTCTTAAGTTTGACTTAAGACAAACTTAAGACAAACTTAAGACAGACTTAAGACAGACTTAAGACAGACTTAAGACAGACTTAAGACAAACTTAAGACAGACTTAAGACAGACTTAAGACAGACTTAAGACAAACTTAAGACAAACTTAAGACAAAATCCTAACTTTACTACTACTAAATGCCTTCTGTGAATACCAAAATTAGTAAGTTTAGGATTTTGTCTCAGATTAGTTCTGTGAATCGGGCCCAGTGAGTATATACTTGCATGACACTTAAATAATGCACTCTACAGCCCTAATGCTCTTACCTCTATTCTTTATGTTTGTGAAAATCCTAATGCCGGGTGGCTCTCTCAGCAGAAATGAAGATTATCTCATGATAAAAATGCAGGAAAAACGGGGGGAAAGGCGGCGAAATCCTGCATAAAAAATACAGAGTAGAAAGCTAATATGATGTGCACAATTCCAAGGATGGAAACAAAGTATAATCCAATAAGCGCATGTCGTCTCAACCATAATCGCTATCTCATCACTTCTCTTTACCTGAATAGGGTGTTGTCGTGCCGAGGGCCGATGACGAAAAGCTCTGGTGTAGGTGAGGGAAGAACAACGGAGGATGGCTTGATTGTGTTCCTACATTCCTCATCCAGTGACTGTGTGTTTCTGTAAAGTTTAAATATGTTTTATATGTATGCCAAGGTGTATTAAAGAATGAGTGGGTGTATAAGTGTCTGAATATATAATTTAGTAGGTGCGTGACTGTCTGTAGAAGTGAGTGATTAAATGTGTCTTAGTGAATGCATGGGTTAGTGACTAAACTGTGTAAATGTCTGTATCAGTCTGTCAGTTGGTGTGTAAGCGGCTCCATGGGTTGGTGAGTAGCTACATGAGTGTCTATATGGGTTATTGATTGGCTGTCTGAGTATCTGTATGGGTGCCTGAGTGTCTGTGTGGGTGGGTGGGGGGTGCATGACTCCCTGCATGGATGTGTGAGTGGGTGATTCACTGGGTGTATGGGTTTAAGAGTGCGTCTGTGAGTGGCTGTATGGGTGGGTGAGTGTGTGTATGGCTGTGTTGGTGAGTGAATGGATGTCTCAGTGGTACATGTGTGAGTATCTACATATGTGAAAGGCAGTATATGTGAGTGTTGGAGTATATAAATGACTATATGTGAGAGTGAGTGATTGTGAGAGTGGCTGTATGGATGAGTGTGTGCTTGTATCAGTGATTGTATAAGAGAGTAAGTATGTGTTAGTATATGTATGAATAAATGAGGTGGTGGGTGTATAACTGTATAGGTGAGTAAATGGGAGTGTGAATGATTCTTTGCATGACTGACTAGGTGTGTGAGTAACTCTATGGGTGAGTGGCGGTGTGTGAGTGTCTCTATAGGTGTATAAGTGCATATGATAGTGCTGTATTGATGAGTGACTGCATGTATGAGTGACTGTATAGGTGAATAAGTGAATGTGTGTGTAGACCCAGGAATCAGTGAGTGGGTATGTTGTAACTGGTGTTGGTGTGTGTATGGTTTTGAAAATGGTAGTCTGCATTTTAGAGTGGGTGTATCAAAGGTTATATTAGGTTGTGAAGAGGTGCATCTGATTATCACATGGATGATGTCATCAGTGATGTCATTTGAGATGTAATCAGTGATGTCATCAGTGATGTCACTGACCATGTCATGAATGATGTAATATGTGACGTCATCAGCAGTGCATTGCGAGGGGCATGAGTTATAGTTAGCTGAACTAACTATAACGGCCGAATTTCACTGGTTTTGTACGAGTGAAATGTCCAACTAACTATAATGTCCCTGAAACCTATGTTTTTTTCAGTGAATTTCAAAGGTTTTTTACATGCTAATTTCTAACTATAACGTCCCTGAAACCTATGGTTTTTTAAGTGAATTTCTAAGGTTTTTTAAATGCTCATTTCTAACTATGCCTACAGAGGTAGGACATGTGTAGAAAGAGGAAGAAAGGCGTAGAAAGAAGCAAGAGAAATGCAGAAAGAGGCAACAGAAGTCCAGAAAGACAAAGAAAGGTGCAGAAAGAAGCAAAAGATATGCAGAAAGAACCAGAGGTGCGGAAAGAGGCCTTGTTGAAAAGTCATCCTGTGCCCCCAACTTTTTGCTGACGGGTACTGGTGGTAACTGACTCTGACTAACCAGGCCTTTAGCCAGTGCTATGCTAAAAGACATTTAGAATACAGTGAAAACACCTACATACACTAGGGTACACTATGGGTTGGGGTACCCCTGTGATTGGCATGACCTCCCCTGTAAGGCCCTAGTATATAATAGGGCCGTGGGATCAAAACTACCTCTAAGTCAGAGGTGCAGAAACATGCTACTTTAACTAGTAGTCGCATTTGCAGAGTGGTAGAGAAAGGGTGCTGGGCCTCCGACCAGCGTTCAAGAATTCCACTGCATTGGACTTACAGGAGGTACCAGGAGGGCTTCTTGGCCCCCAAAGTCCCTCAGGAGTAAAGTGGACTTCATCCCCCATCCCGTAGTCTGCCAGGAGGCGTGTTTGCAGAGTGGTGGAGAAAGGGGGCATGGCCTCCGAAGACGTCTTAGCAATTCTACTGTGTGGGACTTACTGGAGGTAACAAGAGGGGTACTTGGCCCCCAAGGACATTCTTGGGGGCCAACTACCCCTCCTATTAACTCCAGTAAGTACCACACAGCAGGATTGCTAAGTTCTCATAATAGGCCACGCCCCCTTTGCCCACCACTCTGCAAACGTGCTCCCTGGTGCGCTCTTTGATGGGGATTGAAGTCCCCTTCACTGCTGGGGGTCCTTAAGGGCCAACTAGCTTACCTCTTACCTCGAGTAAGCCCCACACAGTGGGATTGCTGAGAGGTGGACACAGGCCACGCCCCTTTTCTCCACCACTCTGCAAATGCGCCTCCTGGCGCTCTCTTGGTTGGGGGTGTAGTCCCCTTTCCTCATGAGGGTCCCTGGGGGCCAACTAGCCCACCAGGTACCTCCAGTAAGCCCCACACAGCTGGATTGCTGAGAGTGGTCCGAGGCCACGCCCCCTTTTTACACCACTCTGCAAACGCGGCTCCTGGTGCACTGCTGCTCGGGGGATGAAGTCCACTTGTGTCCTGATGTCCTCAGGACACAAGAGGACCTCATCGCCCCACCAGCAGTGCGCCAAGAGGCGCGCTTGCAGAGTGGTGTAAAAAGGGGCGTGGCCTCGGATCACCTCTCTGCAATCCAGCTGTGTGGCGCTTACTGGAGGTACCTGGTGGGCTAGTTGGCCCCAGGGACCCTCAGGAATGAAGGGGACTTCATCCCCCAACTTAGAACATGCCAGGGGGCCCGTATGCAGAGTGGTGCAGGGAGGGGGCGGGGCCTCCAGCGAGATGCCGGCTTTTCTTTTTTTTTTGCATTTTTAGAAGGGGGGCTGTGTGGCACCCCTTCTTTTTGTATTTTTTGGGCCTTGGGGACTCCATCCCCAAGGGCCTGACCCATTTAAAACATTTTTTTTTTTTACAAAAACGGAAAGGGAGCCGCGTGGCCCCCCTCCCATGGCCGATTTTGGCCCCGGGGACCCCATCCCCCAGGGCATGGCGACATATTTATTTAATTTTTTTAAATCATATTTAAGGAGGGGGGCTGCGCGGTCCGCCTCCTGAGGCCATTCTTGGCCCCGGGGACCCCACCCCCGGGGCTTTGCCTCCTTTGTTTTTTTTTTTTAATTTTTGGGGGAGGGGGGCCGCGTGGCCCCCCTCCCCTGGGCCACTTTTGGCCCTGGGGACCACATCCCCCGGGGCCTGGCCTCCTTTGTATATTTTTTTTAATTTTTGCACCCAGGACATTGCAGAAGCCGGCCCTGGGGGTTGGCAGTCCCCAGGGCCTTCGAGGGCTCCAGGAGGGGGGCAACACAGCCCCCCTCCCTACATTTAACATAGCCCCGGGGAGGTGGGGGGCCCCGCGAGGCCCCACCCATTAATTAAAAAGCCCAGGGGAGGTGGTGGTCCCCTGGGATTTGGGTGGCCCGCAAGGTCCCCCACCCCATTTTAATAAAGCCCCGGGGAGGTGGCGGTCCCCGGGGCTTGGGTGGCCCGTGAGGCCCCCCTGATTAGAATAAAGCCCCAGGGAGGTGGCGGTCCCCGTGGCTTGGGGGGCCCACAAGGCCCCCCGCACATAAATCAAGATTGCCCCGCCCACGCATTTTTACAATGAAGCCCCGGGGAGGTGGCGGTCGACGGGGCTGCGGGGGGGCACATGCCCCCACGAATAAATAATAAAACCCCGGGAAGGTGGTGGTCCTCTGGGCTGTGGGGGTCCCCGCGGGCCCCCGCTACATAAAACAGCATTGTCCCCGGGACCTGGCCCACCCAGGGGCTTTCAAAAGCGAAGTGCGGGAGCCCGTGCTTCATTTTTTTTTGTTTTTCTCGGCCGGATTCGCGCACCCAGCATGAATTCGGATGATTTTTTTTTTTGTATTCTTTTTTTGGCCCTGGGGGTCCCTGTGGGACCCCCTGAGCAGGCCTAGGGGGTCAGGGTGTTTCTACCCTGCCCCCTTTTCTTGTTTTTCATCTTTTTTTTTCTGTTTTCTTGTGACTCAGTTACCGAGTCACAAGATGGCTGCCAACACATTCTGGTTTGGAGTGTTGGCAGCCAATCAGAATTGAGCTCGTGCTCGGGAGAGTTCGTGAACCCTCCCTGCTGCTCAAATATCGATATTTTTTTAATTTCTCAGCAACTACTGAACGGATTTATACCATTTAAATAAAAAGGGCACTTTATGAACCAGGGGCTACCTTTTTGCCAAATTTGGTGTAATTCCGTTCAGCAGTTCGGGCTGTAGCCGTGTCTAAAGTTTCCTATGGAAATTAACATGGAGAAAATGCGTTTTGGGACCCGGCTTTTTTCTCGGCCCCCGTTTGACGAATCACCCCGAAACTTTCAAGACAGGACCTGACCTGAGTGAACCTTTTTTGGGAAAATTTCGCGAAGATTTGTCAAACGGCGCCAAAGATATTGGCAAATCAAAAAATGCTTTTCCTATGGAAACTAGGTCCTAACTATAAGTACCTACTGTCGACCGCCAGTAGGTGATATATATATATATATATATATTCACTGAAAAAACCATAGTTTTCAGGCACATTATAGTTAGAAATTAGCATTAAAAAAACCTTACAAATTCACTGAAAAAACCATAGGTTTTAGGGACAGTTATAGGTAGTTGGACATTGCACTCGTACAAAACCCGTGAAATTCCCCCGTTATAGTTAGTTCAGCTAACTATAACTCGCGCCCCCGCAATGCACTGCTGATGACGTCACATATTACATCACTCATGACATGGTCAGTGACATCACTGATGACATCACTGATTACATCTCAAATGACATCACTGATGACATCATCCAGTGACTGTGTGTTTCTGTAAAGTTTAAATATTTTTAATATATATAGGGAAAGGCGTATTGAAGAATGAGTGGGTGTATAAGTGTCTGTATGGAGGATTTAGTAGGTGCGTGACTAACTCTATAAGTGAGTGATTAAACGTATCTTACTGAATGCATGGGTTAGTGACTAAACTGGGTGAATGTCTGTATCCATCTGTCTGTTGCTGTATAAGTGGCTGCATGGGTTTGTGAATAGCTACATGAGTGTCTATATGAGTTATTGATTGGTTGTCTGAGTATCTGTATGGGTGCCTGAGTGTTTGTGTGGGTGGGGTGTGTGCGACTGTGCATAGATGTGTGAGTGGGTGATTCACTGGGTGGATGGTTTCAAGAGTGCATCTGTGATAGACTGTATGGGTGGGTAAGTGTGTGTAAGAGTGTGTTAGTGGGTGAATGTATGTCCCAGTGGTACATGTGTGAGTAACTACATATGTGAAAGGCAGTATATATGTGTGTTGGAGTATATAAATAGCTATAAGCGAGAGTGTGTGATTGTGTTAGTGACTGTATGGATGAGTGTGTGCTTGTATCAGTGATTGTATAAGAGCGTAAGAATGTGCTAGTATTTGTATGAGTAAGTGAGCTGGTGTGTGTATAACTGTATAGGTGAGTAAATGGCAGTGTGTTTAATTATTTGCATGACTGACTAGGTGTGTGAGTACCTCTATGGATGAGTGGCGGTGTTTGAGTGTCTATATAGGAGTATGAGTGCATATGATAGTCCTGTACTGAGTGACCGTAAGTATGAGTGACTGTATGGGTGAGTGAGTGGATGTGTGTGTAGACCTAAGAATCAGTGAGTGGGTATGTAGTTATTGGTGTTGGAGTGTCTATGGTTTAGCGAATGGCAGTCTGTAATTTAGAGTGGGTGTATCAAAGGTTATATTAGGGTGTGAGGAGGTGCATCAGATTATCACGTGGATGATGTCATCAGTGATGTCATCCGTGATGTCATTTGAGATGTCATCAGTGATGTCACTGACCATGTCATGAGTGATGTAATATGTGACGTCATCAGCAGTGCATTGCGGGGGCGCGAGTTATAGTTAGCTGAACTAACTATAACGGGGGAATTTCACGGGTTTTGTACGAGTGCAATGTCCAACTACCTATAACTGTCCCTAAAACCTATGTTTTTTTCAGTGAATTTGTAAGGTTTTTTTAATGCTAATTTCTAACTATAACGTGCCTGAAACCTATGGTTTTTTCAGTGAATTTCAAAGGTTTTTTAAATGCTAATTCCTAACTATAACATGTCTGAAACCTATGGTTTTTTTCAGTGAATTTCAAAGGTTTTGTAAATGACAATTTTTAAATGTATTAATTGTTATATTTATTTTTTTGATACTGATTTACTACATTTTTTTAAACTATTTATTTTTAGATATTTTATTTTTAAATTACATTGTAATTACATTATACATTACATTACAAAATATACTTTCTCAGAATGAATTACTTTAGTTTAAATACTTTGCAAATAGGCAATAGACTTTTAAGTACAGTAGTTACAGTTGTTGCAATGGGCAACACAATTTCAAACACAATGCAACATTGAGCTCAATGTGAATTTCTAGTTAAATGCAATTAGTTACTTTATGGATTACTTTTCTAACCACAGGACTGGATCCTAGATTCAGTCCTGGGACATCTCCTGTAAACAGTTGAGTAAAAGCGTTTTGGTTACAGTAGTGATTTTTAAGGAATATTATTGTATTTTAAAAGTTGACACTTAGAAACTTCTTCACATAGAATCACCAATGTTATCCTATGGGAGGAAATTCACTTAGCAGGTAAGTAGTGTTATCGTTACTTTTTCTTACTCAGTGCTGGATCCTGGATCCAGCACTGGTGCATCTCCTGTAAACAGTTGAAAGAATGCGTTTAAGTCATACAGGTGATTTTTAAGGAATATTTGTAGTTTGTGAAAATCGACACTTGTGAAACTTTTCTGCTGAAAACCAGACAATGGATTCCTATGGAAGGAAATACAAGTTACTGGTAAGTACGGTTAGAATTACTTTTCAGGGTCAGTGCTGGGCTAAAAGATGCAGCACTGGGTTCTCTCCTGATAACAGGTGTGAGTAAATCAGAATTCGTAGTTCGGCTGATTTTAGATGAATATTATAAAGTTCCAAAACTCCACACTTAGAAGAACTTCCAAGTGAAACCAGTCAATGTTAGCCTATGGAAGGAAATTCAAGTTACTGGTAAGTACGGTTAGAATTACTTTTCAGGATCTGTACTGGGCTCAAAGATGCAGCACTGAGGTCTCTCCTGATAACAGGTGAGTAAATCGGAGTTCGTAGTTCTGCTGATTTTAGAGGAATATTTGTAAGTTTCAAAAATCGACACTTAGAAACTTTTTCAGCAAAAAGCAGGCAATGATATCCTACGGAAGGAAATTCAAGTTACTGGTAAGTACGGTTAAAATTACTTTTCAGGATCAGTACTGGGCTCAAAGATGCAGCACTGAGGTCTCTCCTGATAACAGGTGAGTAAATCGGAATTCGTAGTTCGGCTGATTTTAGAGGAATATTATAAAGTTACAAAACTCCACACTTAGAAGAATTTCCAAGTGAAACCAGTCAATGTTAGCCTGAGGAAGGAAATTCAAGTTACTGGTAAGTACAGTTAAAATTACTTTTCAGGATCAGTACTGGGCTCAAAGATGCAGCACTGAGGTCTCTCCTGATAACAGGTGAGTAAATCGGAATTCGTAGTTCGGCTGATTTTAGAGGAATATTTGCACAATGGTGAAGGAAGGGGGTGGGGCCTGAGGTGACATGTCTGCAAACACGCCCGTGGCGCGTTTTAAGTTGGAGAATTAATTCCTCCTCAATCCTGATGGTCCCTAGGGTCCAACTAGCCCACCAGGTACCTCCAGTATGTGCCAGAGAGCTGCGTTGCAGAGAGGTGTTCAGAGGCCACGCCCCTTTTTACAACACTCTGCAACACAGCTCCGTGGCGCTTACTGGAGGTACCTGGTGGGCTAGTTGGCCCCAGGGACCCTCAGGATTGAAGGGGATTTAAATCCCCATCTTAAAACGCGCCATGGGGCCTGTTTGCACACATGTCACCTGAAGCCCCGCCTCTCCCTTCACCACTGTGCAAACGCGCCCGTGGTGCATTTTAAGTTGGGGGATTAAGTCCCCTTGAATCCTGAGGGTCCCTGGAGTCCAACTAGCCCACCATGTACCTCCAAAAGCGCCACAGAGCTGCGTTGCAGAGAGGTGTAAAAGGGGCGTGGCCTCTGTACACCTCTCTGCAACGCAGCCCCTGGCGCATACTGGAGGTTCCTGGTGGGCTAGTTGGCCCCCAGGGACCCCCAGTATTCAAGGGGAATTCGTTCCCCATCTGCAAACGCGCCAGGGCGCGTTTGCAGAGTGCTGCAAGGAGGGGGCGGGCCTCCGGCGCAATGCCAGTCTTTTTTTTTTTAAGAAGGGGGCTGTGTGGCCCCCCTTCTTTTTCTAATTTATTGGCCCTGGGGACCCCATCCCCCGGGGCATGGCCTTCTTTTTTTTTAAAAATAACTTATGGAGGGGGCTGCGTTGCCCCCCTCCTCAGGCCACTTATGGCCCCAGGGACCCCATCCCCCAGGGCCGGCCTTTGTTTTATTTTATTTTTTTAATTAAATTTTGGGGAGGGGGCCGCGTGGCCCCCCTCACGGGCCACTTGTAGCCCCGGGGACCCCATCCCCCGGGGCTGGCCCTCTCCGTTGGGGGGTCCCCAATCCCCCCACGGTCCCGCCGGCTCCCCGCGTCCTGCGGGAGCCGGCATTGCTTTTCCACATGGGGAGCTGCTAAGATGCAGCTCCCCGTGTGGAAAAGCATTTGTCTTTGGTTTTTGGAAGAGAGAGCAGGTTTCCTGCTCTCTCTTCCAAAAACCAAAGCAGTTTGCTATGACAGGACGGGAGCCGCGAGGCTCCCGCCCTGCCATAGCAAACTACAGTGTCCCGGGGGTAGGCACCCCGGGACACTGCAGGAGCCGGCCCTGGGGGTGGCGGTCCCCATTACCATCAAGGGCTCCAGGAGGGGGGCCGTGCGGCCCCCCTCCCACTATCTTGAAAGCCCCGGGGAGGTGGTGGTCCCGGGGCTCTGGGGTCCGTAACGGACCCCCATATTTTAAATCTTTAGTGCCCCGGGGAGGTGGCGGTCCCCGGAGCATGTGGGGGGGCTGGAGCCCCCCCACACAGGTACTTAGAAAATAAAAAATAGAAGCCCCGGGGGTGGCGGTCCCCGGGGCTTGGGGGGCCTTAGAGGCCCCCCATTCATTAATTTCATAACCCCCCGCATGCCCCCGGGACTTGGCCCACCCGGGGGCCAATTAACAACGAAGCGCGGGAGTCCTTGTGGGACCCCCTGAGCAGACCTAGGGGGTCAGGGTGTTTCTACCCTGCCCCCTTTGTGCGTTTTGCCCACTTGTTTCTGTGCCTCGGTTCTACCGAGGCATAAAATGGCTGCCAACACTTCCTGATTTGGAGTGTTGACAGCCACTTGACAGCCAATTAGCATGCAGCTCGTGATCGGGACGGTGCGCGCAGGGTGCGCTCAGGGTGCGCGAATCCTACGCGGCCATAGATATATATGTGATTTTCCTTTTGATTTTCTCAGGAACTACTGAACGGATTTACACCATTTAACAAAAAGGGTTCTTTCTGAACCAAGAACTACCTCTTTGCCAAATTTGGTGCAATTCCGTTCAGCAGTTCGGGCTGTAGCCGTGGCTAAAGTTTCCCACGTTTTGGGACCACCCTTTTTTCTCGGCCCCCGCTTGACGAATCACCCCGAGACTTTCAGGATAGGAGCGGACCAGAACGGGCCACAAAGTTTGAAAATTTCGTGAAGATTCGTCAACCGACGCAAGAGTTATTTCAAATAGAATGTTGCAGATTTCCTATGGAAAATAGGTCCTAACTATAACTATCTACTGGCGACCGCCAGTAGATAATATATATACATGCATGCCTACATACATGTATTACCTGCTGGCATTCACCTGTAGGTAGTTATAGACAGGACCTAGTTTCCATAGGAAGAGTGTTTTTTGACTTGCCTATATCTATCGCACTGGTTGATGAATCGTCACGAAATTTTCTAAAAAAAAAGTGCGCCAGTGGGTCTTATTGTGCATGGAAAGTTTTGGGGTGATCCGTTAAACAAGGGCTGAGAAAAAGGGGGGGGGGTCAAAAAATTTGCATTTCTCATTATAATTCCCATTGGAATTTTAGACACAACTGCAGCCCGAACCACTGAACAGAATTACACCTAATTTGGCAAAAAGCTAGATGTTGGTCCAAAAAGCGGCCTTTTAGTTATTTGGTGTAAATCCGTTCAGTAGTTTTAGAGTTTAAAAGAAAAACAAATTTGTACACCTAAGGATGCAACCCTTCCGAGAATCCTCCCTCTCTCGTACAGAGATCTGATTGGTAGCCAACACTTCAACCAGGAAGTGTTGGCACCCATCTTGGGACTCGGACTCAGTCGAGTCCCAAGAAAAACGTAAAAACTAAAGACAAGGGGGCAGGGAAGGAATACCCTGCCCACCTCTAGGCCTTGTGCTGGGATCCCCCAGGGACACCGCCAAGGCCAAAAAGCATTTTTGTTAAAATTTTTGCAGTGAAAATAGCTACAGATTTGCACCAAAAATTTAAGGAAACAAGTGTGGTCTCCCGTGCTTGTTTTCACCTTAGCTCCCGGGTGGGCCAGGTCCCGGGGGCCTGAGGGTATTTCAAAAAGAAGTAGAGGGCACACAGGGCCTCCTTCTAGGGCCCTTTTTCGACCCGGGATCACCATCTCCCCAGGGCTTCATTTAAATATGGGAGAGGGGACTACTTGGACCCCCTCCATTGGGCTTTTTTAAGTCCTGGGGACCACTACCTCCCTGGGGCTTTATTTTTTAAAAAGGAGGGGGCCGCGCTGGCCCCCCTCCTGGGTATTTAATATGCCCTGGGGAAAACCACCTCCCTAAGGTTTTTTTTATTCTATTTCCTAACTATACCTTTCCTGTAACCTTTGTTTTTTCAGTGAAAAAGATATATATATATATATTTTTAATATGTTTAGACCTTTTTTGGAAGAGAACTCCCCAAACTACCCCTTTTTTCTTAACTTACCCATACCAACCTATACCCCTATCCAGCCCTAAACCCTAAAATTACCCTTACCACTACCCACCCCTAAAACCAATACCCCCTTTACCATTACCCAACTCTAAACCCTAAATTTACCATTACCACTCTTTATCACTACCCATTCCTAAAACCTAAAATTACTCTTACCACCCTTTACCACTACCCACTCCAAGCCCTAAAATTACCCTTCCCACCCTATACCACTACCCACCCTTAAACCCTAAAATTACTCTTACCCCCCTCACATATACATTCATACCTTATATACTTACCATGCATGGTAAAGTCATGCATTGTAGAGGCTCATGTGTGGTAAATGCATGCGCGATAAATGCTGTGTGGTAAAAGCATTACGTCATAACGACTGTGTGGTAAAGGCTTTATCCCCCTGCAACATCCACCAGACACCACTCTCAAGTTAGCAGAGTCACAGGCAGATTGGTCACTTTGAAAGCCCCGCTCTGTTGATCATTCAGTACCTGTGAAAACAGTTGCCAGCAATAGCCAGAGTGAAGTCGCTAGCATGTAGGACGGTCAGAGAAAGAGTGGAAGTTTGTGATAAGGGAACATTAACAATTCAGCAACCAAGAAACACAGAGGATGGATTGAGAGGGAAGATAGGTAATGGCCTTGTATGTTTCCGATGGTGGGTGTGGTGTGTATACGTATGAATATCCATTTTACTAAATGTTTCTCTGTTCATATGTATGCATATGTGTCCTATTATATATGTGTTGTGTATGTGGCTGGTGTTGTTTCCCTCCTTGAAAGACATTGTCTCATGCTGGAAGCTATTACCAAAGGTATATGGTGACCCCAATATAAGGGCTTTTTCTCTGTCACAATTATGGCTACTTCTGACATAATGTTATCAGTAGCTTAATAATGGTATATCTTGACATATATTGGGCATGCTTGGACTAATCAAGGTATAATGGCAGCTATCCTTGCTATATTGTGAGAATGATTGGCCATCTATTGCATAATTGCGCCCATACTTTTAATAATAATGTCAATGACTGGCATGATGTGATGGTTCTTAGTATTATGGTAGGCAGTCATGGAACAATTGTGGCCCTGACCTAATGGTGGGCATCCCTGTCATGTGATGTACTAGGGAAATCAAAAACTGACAATCGAAAACCATGCATAAAAACTAATTTTTTCAAAAAAGACAAGATTTTCTTAGAGTGTTTACCCAATATGGAAAGTGTATATTCAAGAGAAAAAACATGTAGTTTGAGGAACTGGAATGCTGATATTTGAAAGCAAAATGATTTTAAAAATCCAAAATATATTTAAAGCTGCTCTTTAATAGTTGAGCTGAGGAGACTTACAGCTCTTAATTTTTCCTTTGCGCCCGTGGGCACTATCTGCTGTGGGTATTATTTCATTAGTCATTTGGAGGCATTTTACAGTGAAAAGGGTTGCCCTGACATTGCTTTTGGTAATACCATTTTATCCTTTGGGGTGGTTGGAGTTCTACTTTAATATTGAGTTTTAAATACCATCCAGTCAAAATATTGAATCGAGAATATTGACTAACACAATATCACAAAGGCAATTATTTATAGGTAAGTATAATTGTATTGACATTCTTAGCTCCACATCTGTTTTTCTTGAAAATATATGTATTTTCAATGTACATAGAAGTGGAGTTAAGAAGAGTAAATCTATGCTTACCTGTATTATTTAATTTCATGATATTGTATCAGTCAATATTCTTGGTATGATATTTTGGCATGACAATATTTTGCCACACAATATTAGGACATACATCTAGATGGTCACTACTAGTAATCTTGCAAAGTGTGATCTTTATGCAATTGTATTTGGTGTGGTCACTGCTTCAACAGTGGTTGAAGTCATTGGTAGCTTGGGGCTATTTTCATTGTTCAGAAGTAGCACTAGTTTTAGAAGAGGTTGGAAACCAGTGTCCTCGCATCGTGCTAAGGTCCAAACGCCAGTTTGCTTGTTGTGTATGTTTTTGTGGCTTATGCAAAGGTTTCCGCTAAAGATGTGAGGTTATTGGTGAACCCTGACATGGCCTGTAGGTCCTAAGACTTCTATTGGGATGCAATACTCTGTGTCATGTGTGTGTCCACCTTGTTGTGAGTAAATTAAGAGTAAATTGGGCTGCAAGTTCAGTGTATTTTACTAAACAGGTACACCAGCTCTTTGGTAGCTTTTTCCTTAAACTTCTTGTTTGCTCATTGCAAGGTATGTTTTTAGCTGTAAACCCCCTTGCCCTTTTCTTCTTCACTGATAAGGTGTTTTGGACTCAGCCTTGGCCTTTTAGTGAAAGACTTCCGTATTTCCTTCCTAACGCCAAGTGCATTCCCATACCTTAACCCTGTCTTGTGAAACACTTTTAGGGGGATATTCACAAGGACTTATCTCCGAGTTATCGCCACCTTAACGCAACAAAAGTGGAGATAGATTTAACGCCCCATTCACAAGCGGGTGCAAACTGCAGACAACACAAGTATTCCCGCGATAACTGCCGCAAAATTTACCTCCACGGGTGACACCACCAACTAACCCTAATGAGATGCAGAGTAGGCGTTCCCGTGCAAAAACACACGAAAACACCACTACACCACTTTCACAACGAACTGCCAGATCTGCGATGCGAACCAAAACCACGCGATAAGCCGCGGTAGCAGCAGCTATTTAACACCTGCCTCTTGCTGGTGATAAGCAGGACGACTACCTGCAGTAGGCAACGGAGCCCCACACACAGCCACACTCGAAGAACAACCGACACCATGGAGTAACTCATCATGCAGCTTGGGGCCCCAACAGGGCCCCAACACCCACCGCCACCACCTCCAGAACCGCCACCACACCAGGACCGGGACCGGCACCCCCCCCCCGGACCACCACAGAGGCAGCGCAGAGTAAGACAACGGACCTACAGAAAACGCTCTAGTCTCACAGACCTAACGCCCGAGGAAGTCATTGCCCACTACAGGCTCAAAAGGACAAGCATCCTCCGCATCATGACCCACTTTGGCCCCAGGCTGACGGTCCCAACCCAGCGGACAACCAACATCCCTCTGCAGACAAAGCTGCTGGCTGTGCTGCACACGTTGGCCCCTGGTACCTTCCAACCAACAACGGCCAGAGTCGGAGGAGTCTCACAGCCAGCCCCATCAAAGTTCCTCACACCTGTCCTGGATGCCATCATCAGCTTCATACCCCGTACCTTCACTTCACCAACACTGCGCAGGAACAGCTGGAGACCAAGCAAGGCTTCTACGCCATTGCTAGCTTCCCACACGTGTTGGGGGCCATTGACTGCACACATGTCCCACTTGTGCCCCCTGCGGACACTGCACACATCTACCGCAACAGAAAGCACACGCATTCCATCAATGTGCAGGCAATAGTGGACCACCGGGGAATGTTCACCAATGTCGTCGCAAACTACCCAGGCCGTGTGCACGATTCCTACATCTTCCGACAGTCCATCATCAACCAGCGCTTCCAGGATGGCATCTATGGAACTGGACTGCTCGTTGGTAAGTACCAAATCAACACACCACACACCTCAAACCCACCATCACACAACGCACAACTGTGGGAATGCACACGTGACCAAACCACATACAACATGTCAGTCAACATGCCCACCTACCAGACACGACAACACAACTCCATTGGGATACTGGGCTTCCCATGTACACAAGCCAGCTATATCATGGCACCACAGCCATACAACAGCTGAACGTGTGGAGAGGTGGAGAGCAGGCATGTGTGAAGGACGCAAGTGACCCATGAATGGGAATGTACACAATGACAAGTGTGGCGTGAATGTGCTGGACAGACCTGGGTATGCAAACCACAGATATGTCCATGCAGACATTAACTGCTGGTGTCTGGGGAGTAGTGAACAGTGGACGCAACCATGTCACCTCAGGCTGTGGGGTAGATGGCGGAAATGTCGCTTGCTGCGTCCACCCCTGTGTGTGTGAGCGTAGTGGGTTGGCCCGGCTGACGCCAGGCCTGCGCAGGGGTGTGGATGAAAACACTGTTGCGCTGAGTGTGGTGCACTCCCGGAATGGCCAACGTCACTGCCAGGGCGGCGCCTCTCATCCCGCCACGAGGCCGATGCCATGAGCAGCGGGGCCTGCAAGCCTGTGCGCCTGCTGCACCCCAGGCCGCTGATACCCAGACCCGGCTTGCCTGCCCCTGCGCTCCAAGGCCACAGTGCTCACCTGCCGACACCGTCATGTGTCAAAGAGGGCCCACCACGTGCCCGTGCTATCTCCAAGACCCATGCCCGCAAGCTTGGCAGCCTCCTCAGAGCATCGCTGTCCTCCGTGACACAGGCCCCCAGGAGTCCACATTTGTTGACATACCCCACCACTGCAGCCGGCCTACACTGCAGTCCAGTATGTCCCACATCTAGTACTGAGTCCTCATTCATCAATGGCAGAGTTCGTGCCAGTGGACGCAGGGAGAAGAGTGAGAGACAGATGCGTTTCAGTCCGGTGGAAACACGGATCACCGTTACGGAGGAGGTCAACCACTCGCAAGGACTGACCTGGTGACACTTACCCTGTGCGCCGTGAGACACCGTCAGCCTCCGGCCGAACATTGTTGGTGTCTGAGCCTGTGGCCTGGGGGTTGTCATCAGCAACTGTTAGGTACGGACTTGGTGTTTGGCATGAGTCTGTGGCATTCATATCCGCCATGTTGCCGGTCACAGCTGGTATGTGCCCTCTGCACCATGCCCTGGGGGTACACCTCCCACTCTCCCCGAGACACTCCACGAAAACCACCCTTGATACATACAAGACCCTGCTCTGCCCTCATGACCCTACCCCAGTGTCCCGCAAGTCAGCGTCCTGTGGCGGTAGGCCCATGTCGGCCGACGTGCATCCGGGGCCACTAACTCTGTGCAACTCAAGTCATGCTCCCTTGCTGTTTGAACATTGCATTCCTGAGTGCCTGATGACTGTTGAAGTTGTTGCCAGCACCAGCTACTCCCTGAGGGCTGGCTTACACACACCCCACACACAGCCAGCACAGGCGTCACTGGACTAGTGGGCCTGCCAACACATCATGCCGAACCAAATATCGACTCTTATCTCTCTGCACTGTCACAGGTGATCAAGGATATGCACTCTGCCCTTAGATGATGACACCCCTCCGAGACCCAAACACACCCGCCCAGAGGCAGTACAATGCGGCCCACATACGCACCAGGGGCATCGTGGAACACACATTTTGCGTGTTGAAATCACGTTTCAGGTGCCTGGACGTCACAGGTGGAAGGCTCCTGTACAGCCCAGACATTGTGTGCAAGATGATCGTTGCATGTTGTGTGTTGCACAACATCTGTGTACGCACCAATGCACCATGGATCCCGGTTCCAGAGGTACCTGACGATGATGAGGACGATGGGGCAGGTGGCCCACATGCCACTGCAGCTGCGGCAGGAATAGCCCGTAGGAACACCCTCATTGCCAATTTCTTCTCATGAGCACGTCACATTGTGGCCATCCTTGGCAATCATGGGACAGTACTAAATGTCCACAAGCACGGCATGTGTGAATAATAAATATTTGCAGGTTACAGGTTGTACTTGTACATTGTCATGTCACAGTTTCCTGCTGTGCCAGATGTGATTGGCCATGTTGTGCACATATGCGGCACCAGTTGTGTCCTGTGTTCTGTTGTGGTGGTGTTGCTGTTTGTACCAGGATGTTGTCAATCTCGAGGTGCACTTATTCTTATGTGCGTATGCTGCACAGTGGGTGAGGCGCTCCGGCGGCTCTGATATGGCTGCCACTTCTCCCTTTCATGGGGTGTGCCTTTCAGTTCTGTGCTTCCACAGTGCTGAGATGTTGCAGACTTGGGTAACTTGTGCTCTTTGTCGAGTTGTGACTCTTGGGCATGGGTTGTCCGCAGATGTGTCGTTGACGTCAGGGGTTGTTTGTGCAGGTGGTTGTGTCCGAGTGTGACCTGCTCCTTTCCGGTTGTGATCCGCACTCAGCCACCTCAGTGTCGTGCCGTGTACATTGTCATGATGATTGGACTGCAGCCATGCTACTCGTCATGTGGTGTCTCTTGCATTGTCAGTGTGGCTGACGTATATGCATGTTTGCTGTGTTTCGCACGTGTGCATGTGTTGGTTGTGTGATTGTTGATGTGTTGGGTGGATGCCCCTTTGGGCACATGGTGTACGTGGGACTACTTGGTGTTTGTGTGTGTGCTGAAGTGTTCCCGTGGGATCAGGGACATGATCCTGAGTCATTGTGGGTGTGCAGTGTGCTCTGCTTATTTGTGCATGTGTGCCATTGTGCCCAGTTCCCCAGTTCCCCCCACTCCCTGGTCGGTACGCGCCCTGTTGATGTGGTGTTAGGTCATGTTGGGCAGTGTCCGGATCCCCAACTCCTGGCACCGTCTCCAGACTGATGGCTGTGGCCACCATCTTCCCCATGTCATTCAGCTCCTGGTATCCTGCTGGCCCCCCTCCTCCGAAGTGCTTTGCTGCTTTTCTGTTGGCAGCGTGTTTCTGCTTGGTTTTGCCATTCACATCAATCCAGCGCCTCTAGTCCTCTTCCATTGTCCTCCTCGGCGCTGCAACGGCATTCACATGGTCCGAGATGGTGTGCCATCTTTGCCTCTTTGTTGCCAATGACACGTTGGAGGTGACGTGCAGTTGGTGGTGGTGTTCTATCTCATCCGTGCCGATGTTCGTGTTTTCCTGCAGACTGTACCCCGTCTTCCTCTTCCTCTTCTCATTACCCTTCCACGTGCCCTGGATTCCTGGGTGTTCCTCCGTGGGGATTGTGGGGTTCATGTTGTCCTCTGCAGTCGGTCAGGGTGCATCCGTGGTACTCCGCAGTTCATTTCCTTTTTGGTGGCATTTTCCGTGGGCTGTTCTTGTGCTTTTTCCCGCATTACGCATGGGTATTGCTGGCCTCTTGCCGGTTATCACAGTTTTTTTGTCGCGTTTGGGCCCATCGCGTCTTTTTACGCGTTGGGGTTTGTGTTTTTGTTGCCGTCGCAGTGGTTGTATCGCGGACATTGGCCGCGTTTTCGGAAGACTATCGCATGGTACCGCCGTGTTGTGAATTCCAGGTTAACACAGGGTTATTTTCCCGCGATAGACTGCGATGTGTAAAGTTGCGTTAACATTTTTTGGAGATGTTTAGCGCACGTTCTTGTGAATATCCCCCTTAGTCACTCATTATAGGCTTGGAGGAAATCCTCATTAGGCCAGTAGCATGGGGTACCAGACGAATTGGGATTACAATGTGTGCAGCAGAACTGGCACCTTTGGGTTTTCCTGTGGAAATACTGCATAAAACAGGTGTAATTCTGAGGGTAAAGTTGCAGAATATGGAGAAAGCATTTTGTGCTCTATGCATAAATACTGATTGCCAAGGCCAATCCGTGTAATTATGCATTATTACCGCATCCAGGAATGACCATTCCCTGTTGGATCAGTAATTCTGGTAGTAGTATTATCGCTTGAGCTTTACTGTACGAACTATAATGGGAGCCAGGGCGTGGGGAGTGGTCAAAATCTTATTGCAAGAGCAACGCCTTTTGCCACAAAACACTTGATCTTGGTGAGCAAATGGATAAACGCAAACTCTCACTAAAATTATGGGATGTATTCCGGTGGCCTAATGGAACAAACAAAGTCGTCCTCGCTCAAGTTTTGGCTGGCTTTGATAATATGGCAGATTATAGAGTAGATATTTATTTTCAGTGTATAAGCAAATTGTTGGTAGCTTTTTAATGCGTTAGATGCAAATGTAAAGTGAATGTCACTCGAGAATAACATGCGTGGTCTGGCTGCTAGCGGAACAAACATTGGCAAAGTCAATTGACCTGGCTAGCATTTACAGTTATAAGTCTAGCTTATTGGCCATGCCAATGTCTCTTATGCTGTGCCACCACAATAGCCATGACATTTGATGGGGGAAGATAGAACTTGTGGTAATGCCCTGAGTGAAGATCCCATGCGGTTGGATATCTAGTGAAAGGCTTAGCATGTCTCAAGGTGCAGCATCATTCAGTGCTTGGTGCACATGGCATAAAGGCATTCTTAATACTCTTGATATATGGAGAAGCCGTCTAAGGATTTCAGCGCTTGTGTTGTGGAGGGTCTCTTCACATTAGACCAAAAATACATTTTGGCACATAGTTCTAAATATTTTTGCAACTTCAACACACCCTCCTCTGGAAGCCCCAAATTCTGAAATTTCTTCTTACTTGCCAACCGTACCAATATGGTCAGGAGGCTACTTTATTTGCAGCAACACTGCAGGCTAGCGGTTTATTGACATCATCTTACTGCTTCGAGAAAATATACAGCTTGAACTTGTTTTGATGTAAAAGGTAGCTCCCCCTAGCCGGAAGAAACTACCCAACAACTATCTAAAGACCACTCAGGGCCTCATTCCAAAGACGGTCGGACGAGCGTCCAACCGCCATCGTAGCGGGATGGAGACCGCCCGACATGTAGTCGGCGGCTTCACCTGTCTTATTATGATTCGGCTGACATGAAGGCGGTCAGAAACATGCTTTTTTCAATTGCGGCTTGTGCTGTTGCGCGGAACAGGGCTGCAGCACAAGCCACAATTAAAAAGGCATGTTTTCAAACATCCATGCACCGTGTGCCTAGCATACGGTGCATGGATGTTTGGGGGGGCACCCCATGTGGCCCCTGGCCCCATAGCAGAGGCCCAGCTAGGGGCCCCCATAGTCACATTCCGTCTGCCTTTACATGGAACGCCGTGTAAAGGCAGAGAGAAAAGAGACATCGTAATCCTACAGCAGGCACTGCCCCCATTGTAGGGATTACACTCTGAACAACGGTCCGACGGACTCCTTGAGCCTATCAGAGACGTCGGTCGGTCCCTCCTCCCGCTGTGGTCCGACTGCCCGCATTGTAATGCAGCGGTTGAACCGCTATGCTGGATGTCGGTGGGCCCGCCACTGATGACCTGTCGGTGGCGGGCCCACTGACATCGAAATGAGGCCCTCAGTCTCCTAAAATGCATGTTTCGGCTGCTGCTGCTGGAGCTGCTAACGGACAACACTGCGCCACAGTAATTTTTGATGATTGGTTAGTGAGGGTAAGGATGACCACCGTGCTCATGGCATTCTTTTAATTATGCCATCCAGCTCAGAAGCCACACAATCATTTCCTCCAATGTCACGCCCTGTGATTTCCTGTGATGTCATCACTGAGCCAAACGTCAGTGATGCTATCATTAAGTGGTGGAATTGAAACCTGACCAATCCTACAACTGTTCAGTCATGAAACGCTGACAAGTGTGCTCCCTTTTGCTGCCCCCCCTTAAGTGGAGTTGGAACGGTTTTCAGACGGGTGCCGCCCGGTTGACATCTCACTAAAATGATAGGCAGTTGTGACTTGCATGATATTACTGAACAAGCAATGCAGAAACAGCCAAACCTACTTGTTTTCTCTCACCTGATGCTACATTTAAAGAAAATGTGTTATGACAGGTCTGTTAAAATTAAGCCTGGGTGGTGAACTCCGCTCAGTTCGTGGAGTTTGCAGAGTTTTTTGCACTCCGTGCTCTGCGGAGCTCGCACAGTTCCGAAAAACTCTGCGTAGCGTAGTGGAGTTTTTTCCTCGCTCACGCTCGCCAACGGTAAGTTGGTGAGCACGAGCGAGGAAAATCCAATGCTAGACCACTTCCCAGTGAGATTTCTCAACGCGGGCAGTCTTGGATGCTCGCTACCGCTCACGTTGAGAAACCTGTTTGCGCTGAGGAAGCTGCAGCTCGAGTAGAACTTCTACTCGAGCGGCAGAAAGAAGCAGCACCCTCTTGCTCTGTGCGAGATGCCGGTCACGCTGATTTTACAGTGCAGGACAAACACCTTGCACTAAAAATCAGTGCGAAAGGCGCAAAGTAACCCACTCTGCTGCTCGCAGAACTCCGCGTAGCTATGCAGAGTTTTTCTGTCACTTTGCGGAGTTCCGCATAGCGGAACTCTGTGAACTCTGCCCAGGTTTAGTTAAAATGCATTACCCCAAAAACCTGAATGCAATATGTATGGTATGCTCATTTATTGAGAGCACAGTCTACATCGAAATAGCCTTCGATACTGTGAACTCAACAGAAACAAGCATTGGAAAGTATTTTGAAATCTTACCGCGATAAGAATCGGCTTGAAATAGAGGGGTTGTGGGAAGTATCTCTAAACATTCTATGGGGTGTTGTAGGGATTCTGCACATATACAGAGCTATGCACATGATAATAGGACCTCGGTGTATAGTGGTGAACCAACCATGCACCTTAGTACCCACAATCCCAATCCGACTAGCTTTAGCGTCTCATTCGCAGCGAAGCTACCAATGATTAGACAACCAAGAACACGGAGCCTGATAAGGCCGATAAGCATTGGGTAGGGCAGTGGGAGCGTAATCATGAAACAAATTGTCAGCTCCTTCCACCACCGGAAAAGTGACCCAAGAGTAAAACACCTCAAAGTGGTGAGCCGGGTCAGCCTGCACCACAAAGATGAGAGCGACACCCGCGTCAGGTACTCCATAAGCCAGTAAATGAGCCCGGAGCGCCGCGCGGCTATGTGCCGGTATATTTATATTTGCCATTAAGACCAGGAATGATCGACAACCTAGTGTGAGGCAGCGCAATATAGGGTTAACATAAAAGAAAACACCTTTTAATAACTTCAAGCTTGAAAGAACCTATAAAAACATCAATATAGGAGGTATCACCCTCACATACGTTTCCGGAAGCGTAAGCGAAGGTTATTGTGGACAAGCACAAGCACTACTCAAGCGTCTCGCAGATAAGAAGCCCACCACATTGGTGGCGCCATGTTGTAGGGATTCTGCACATATACAGAGCTATGCACAGGATAATAGGACCTCGGTGTATAGTGGTGAACCAACCATGCACCTTAGTACCCACAATCCCAATCCGACTAGCTTTAGCGTCTCATTTGCAGCGAAGCTACCAATGATTAGACAACCAAGAACACGGTCTCTCTCAGGACTCGTGGGAGCAAGAACACTCTTTCATAACTCACTCATACTTGTCCACAACGTGCGTAGTAAGAGACACTGTATAGTTTAAAATGTTTATTTCAACTATCTTGCTCTAAGATAAAGTACACGTGCCAGTACTATCAGCATAATGCATAACGATAAAATAATAAGCATTGTTACAATTCCATAGAATACAAACGGGGACAGCATTTTATAAAGACAGTGAATATAGGAATATTGCCTTATCACCCTCCCCTTGCTAGTAACTAGTTTATTATAAAAATAGAAGACCTCTGGGCTTTGTCAGGCGGACCCCCATACCTCAATATCTAGATGCAAGGTTTACATCATCAGACAAGCACAGCTCTTCTCCCTGGAAAGGTTTTTCTCCAAGTGTCACAAACAGCGAGATCACAATATTAAAAGCACACGGATTTCTCCAGTGCAGCTGTATTTTGTGTTATGTCTAAGTGCGAGGGGCTGACCAGATCAGCAAGAACAAGGGACGTTGTTTTTCGACCTTGTACATGATGTGCAGACGAAACCCACAGGGAACAGGAGAAACGGTGAAAGGCAAAAAGGCAGACAGTTCTAATATAGCCGGGCACAAGCAGGGACTGAAAAAACAAAGTCACAGAGTAACGTGTGCAAAAAAGGCATCATGGCAGCCAGGCCTAAGCTAACTTAGCAATGTAGACAATGAGGCCACAAACCACACTACACCCTCCCCTGGTCAGTCCATAGGCCAAGACATAGGACGAAAACAGAGTTCAAATAGATGGAGCAGAATGTAAACGTCTATTTATGAATAGTCCCCAATGAAGGACAGTGAATGGAAAAAAAGTTCAGGATAAATAAAGTCCAGATAGGGCCAGAAATCAGGGCGCAAAGGAAAAAAATCCAGAAATGCAGGACGCTGAAAGCGAAGGCCCCTAATCCAATAGAGTGTAAGTGCAGAAAACTGCCACACCTTCCAAGAGGACATCATTGGTATCGTCTGAAAAAAGAGATGCCATCCAGTTCAACAAATCAAAACTGCATTCATGTTCCTCATAATAGGGAGCAATAATTAGCATTGCGGGACAACTTGCGTGATACTCAATATAACTGTGTTGTAGGAGATTCTGAGCAGCCGCCCAGATATCCCATTGCGCCAGAATTCCAAGTGCAGCAGCACGCGCCATCAAGCCAGTGCCGGAACAGTCCTGTTCATGGGCCTCTAAGGGACCCATCAACTGGGCAAAATCCGGGTCCGACAGAGACGTATTGGAGAGGCAAACATCCAAGGACCAAGAGAAAGGACATCTTAAGCAAGACATCACAGGTTGCACGCAAGTGAAATACGCAAAGCGAAAAGAAAGTCGATAGGACACACTGAGTGTCGCCAATGGTAGGATGCCGAAGCTGATGAGCATGCGTTCACGGAGCATCCGGAGCCAACCTTGGTCGAGTAGGCCCCCAGGAAGTGCAGCCATTGCGCAACAAACAGACCAAAAGCAATATACCAGCAGCTAAGGCGAGGAGCAACGGAAAGCCGCCAAAGACGCTAGAAAAAATAGAATGAATAAAAGCCGGAATTACGCCAAATATAGTTTGAAAGGAGGTAACAAGGCCAGAGCCCACAACTTTAAAGAAGTGCACAAGACCTTCGGTATTAGAAGCATTAAAAACGTGGTGAATCAGTTCACCGAAATGTTGTGGGAGGTTCGTGTTCAAAAGAGCCTGTATCTCACTGTGGGTACTAGCCACCTGGAGCACGAAGGTCTCCCGTGCAGAAGTGAGCATAACCTCCTGGTTCAATAATAGCACCTTTATTCTGCTCAATTTATTGAAATCCGCCTTCAACGTTGGTATGGAAGGCCAAATGGAACTATCTATTATGTCGTGCGGGGGAGGAAAAAGCACATTTTTGCAGCACACAACCCGGTGGGAAACAGTTACAATATAGGGGATGCCGGCCTGCATTCCACAGCAGCCCTGATTATTCAGAAGGAGATAGCTACCATTTGCAAGCACAGTGAAAGTAGGTGATATAACAGGAGCAGGAATGCCTTTTAAAACACAAGCAAGATTCGGAGCTGAAACATTACAAGCCCCATGCAATTTAATGTTTTTACAAATTAGGGAATGACCCACTGTAGAATCGCAAAACTCTCCTGTGAGAAAAACTTCTTTCCTGTCCCTAAGGCATCTGTACATGAAAGGCAGGGAACAAAGTTCATGCAAGAAGGCACTGCCTAAAGGCTGAAAACGGCCAACAGGATAATGTTTCATGCAGGAACTGAACTCAAATAAAGAAAAAGGCAAAGCGATAACCCCGTGAACTAGCCACACTGCAGAGTCCAACTCCGCCACAGAGAATGGTAACGGCTCTATCTTTTCGATATGTAAGAGAGTGTACGTTGCATCTTTCATGGACATGAATTGCTGTTTTTCAGTTAAATTAAACGGCAAGAATAAGGCAGAGGTGTTCAAAAAATGCCAAGGAACTTCATCCATTGTTAGTGTTTGCAAAGTCCATGCAAACCGCATCACTGAACGCAATGGATTCTGACCATGATATAACACAGACACATCATCTTGTACAATATCAACAACAGAGGAAACAATATTCTCTAATGCGTAAATGCGGGAAGACAGGGTATTAATACTATTGTCAACAACAGCAAGCACTTTTTCTAGATTTGCCTGATCGATTTCCCGGAGACGGGAAGCAGCTTCAATTTGCGAAAGCTTCCAGAGTTCATTGTAAGTTTCATAAATGAATCTCTTAGGTCGAGGACCACGAGGCCCCAGAACAAAATCGGACAGATCAATGCTGCCTGATAGGAGGGAAAAATGTTGTTTAACAGAATCTAATGAAGAGTGCTGCAACCACTGTTTACACAATTTACCAACAGAATATGTTGTAACAGTACGAGCGTCAGAAAACCTCGGATCTGGCCTATCCTGTTTGTAACCAGGAGCTGTGTCATGAAAACGCAGTTGGCAGGCATTCGATGCTATGGGCCAAGCCAACCAGGGTGACTGAACAATCGTAGAGATATTAAACGAATTGTTTTGAAACAAAGCTTGCAAATTGGCAAGGGAAATGTTGAAATGCAAGCTCTCGTTGGGAGTGGAAGACAATACGGGAATGGAGGGTGCATTCAATTGTTTGGAAGTAGCCAAACCCCAACAGGTTGTTTGAGAGATCGTACAATTTAAAAATAAAATTTGGGCCGGGATTAGGCAAGCACGGTGTACGGCTTCCGCGCCGCGCACCTGCCATGATTTGGTGCCCCAAATAGATTTTAAGTCAATGGTGTCCTGCCAGTGTTCATAACCACCCACTGCTAATGCGGCCAAAAAGGAACCCGAATATAGCAATTTGGTGAGGGTCAACATGACCTTTTGAGTGGACAAAGTGTTCAATTGAAAATAATAGGACCCCATTGACTTAAAATCTATTTGGGGCACCAAATCATGGCAGGTGCGCGGCGCGGAAGCCTTACACCGTGCTTGCCTAATCCCGGCCCAAATTTTATTTTAAATCATACGATCTCTCAAACAACCTGTTGGGTGTAATTAAAATTACCCCGAAGTGTGCTTGGTTTATGGAGAAAATGGTTGCCCCAATGCTGGTAACAATATAAATCAGCATAACTTGCAGAATTTAAATACAAATCCTCAGCATTAAAAGCAGCATAATATTTCAAATCAGAGAATAACGATTCAACGGCATGCAAATCCCAATCGTCAGAATGAATATTACTTTTCACCACATCACCCATGGAAACACGGAGGACATTCAGTACATTAATAATCTCGGTTGGTCCATGAATTTGGAAATTTACCGCATCCCATACGATGCCATCAGCGACTGGGAAAGCTGAAATGTTCACAAATGTGTGGTCACGCTTCATGATGTGAGAGGAAGAATGAGGAGCTAAAGTTCCAGCGACACAGTTCACTGCAGAGCGTTCTGGTAAATAGTGACCATTGATGAGCAAGAAAAAAACTGTCACAAAGCCCACGGACATGAACAGAAAAATCAGGAACAGTACCAACCAGATGTATGTCCATGGTGGGACCAAAAAATTGTCTCTGAACCAGGATATAAAAATACTGAAACTGGACGGGATAAGTGATGAGGTGGAAGCCGAATCAAAGGAAAAACGGGTAGGGCTCAGTGGAGTGGTAGGTAGATGAGCCACCGACTCGTTTGCGGGATATGCATACTCGGTCTCCTCGTTGCAGGAGGAAGCCGGGAAGTCGAGCAGGCGATCAGGCAAATCGACCATCTCAATGGCAACATCAGTGTCCATGTAGGCTGGAGGGCCACAAACAGGAGTCCTAGAAATGGCTGGACATGAGACCGCAGGTGTAACGCTATTCAGGATCGGCCAGATGTTGTAGCTTGACATTGTCCACTGAGATGTATCTGTTGTCCTTGCGACCAGGAAGCGGTGGTAAGATGACTGTACGAGTACCCTTGACTGGAACCGGTGCACGATAAGAGGGGCCAAATTCTTTTTTGTTCTCCACCTTCTCTCGGACCAGATCTCCAACCTTCGGAAGCCAGCCGGCAACCGGAATCTGCAGCGCAGCGTCAGTGGCTGAAGGCAAGTGTTAGTTAGCAAGTTTGTCACGGGTCACTTGTAAGTCCTGCAACATAGTAGAATGAGTATCTACGTCAAAGATTGCGGCATTTGCCGCCATGTCTAGACCATCAAGGTCTGGCACAAACATTTGTATGCCAAAGAGCATTTCGTATGGGGTCCGCCCACCCAGAGATCTTCTAGGGAGATTATTAAGTGCACGTTGCACGCTATACAAGTGGGCCAGCCAGTTCTTGCCAGTACCTAAGACTCTAGCTGTCAAGGATTGCTTTAAGTCACGGTTCATTCGCTCCACAATCGAATTGCCCTCAGGCCTATATGGAGACGAAAATTGCACCCACACCCCCAGTGACCTCATAGCGTCCTTGTACGCCTTAGAGGCGAACGCTGGACCTTGGTCGGAACGGAAGGTGCCACAGGCAAAAATTCCCACAAAGACACGCAAATCCCTTATGACATTTCGAGCGTCAGCACTCCGTTGTGGCCAAACCCAGATGAAACGTGTGCACGAATCCACTGCAACTAAGATGTATTTATATGCAGTGTCAGAAGAAAATGGACTGCAGTGATCAAGGTAAACACACCCAAAAGGCTTGTTAGAAATGCAGAGCTGTGTTTGTGGTGGTCGTGTAACCGTTGAAGGCTTAATTTGCTGACAAACGTCACAAGAAAGCACATAAGTACGGGTTCGTTTATATAAACCACGCCACCAGTAACGCTGCTGCAAGATGGAAACAGTTGCAGACACGCCAGCATGTGCTGAAGCCAAGCCTTCGTGTGCGGCCATTATTAAGGAAGTTCTGCGGTCCGCGTTGGGAATCAGCCGATCACCAACGTCTGGAATTCTTACGTAAGGAACCTGTTCGGGACTTAAGTGATAAGAGTACTTGGAAGGGAAACCCCGTGGGTAATTAGCACCTTCCTTTGTTGCAGCAATTGCTGCCAAAATCTCATTATCTATTTTTGTCATGGATCTTGTAACTGCTGCTACTGAGCACGTGGCTACTGCTGATTTGGCAGCCTCATCTGCCAAACTGTTACCGACCGCGTGTGCGCCCACACGCTGGTGGCCAAGAGTGTGAATCACCTGTGTGAGAGGCAGACGTTGTTTAAGGTCTGCCACTCGAACCCAAAGCATCTTATGCTTAATTGTGCTGCCTTTAGCATCTCTATAGTCGTTTTGAGACCAAAAGAATAAGTTGTCATTGAAGGATTGAACACAGTAGTAAGAGTCGCATACGATAAGAGTCGTCACGTCAGGATTCGCGAACTCAAGTGCGAGCACCAAAGCACGCAGCTCGGCCAATTGTGCGGTACTGTCTCCTAGTGCCTGTGTGTGCACCACACTCGATTTGAACTCACCGTTCACCATAGTACCTGCGACAATAGCACACGCTGCGGAATAAGCATGCTTAGAACCCGTGGCCGGTTGTGCCGAACCATCGGTGTAAATAATACACTTGTACTCCTCAAGCGGCAGCAAAGACAGAGGAGGAGGATGAACAAATTCATACTGTAAGAACTCCTGTGTCTGAAGAGAGGAATCAAAGATAAAAGTGACATCCGGGGACATCAAAGATGTAGCCCATTGTATCCAACGGGGGTGCAAAGCCTTCAGAGTTTGGTATACTTTCCTTCGTCACTGCCTCAAGGGCAGGATATGGTATTACCACCAAAATGCGTTTTCCCTGTGCCAGTGCGCATTCCTTTAGAATCGCCATTTGCACTGCAGTCAAAACTTTCTCCACAGAGGAAAAGCGCAACTCCGCTGAAGTGTAAAGATGTGACTTGTATGCAATCGGTACTGTGTCACCTTCGTTAAAGGTTAAGTACGTGAAACCCACTGCCCCTGGCACAATTCTAATCACCAGGTTTGTGTGGTTATCACGAGTCAACAAGAACTTAGATTCAAGTAGATCAGACTGCAAAGAGTGCAGTATAGAGGAATGCTCAGGAAGCCAGCATGACTTCGAAAAGTTGGGCTGTATCAAGGCATATAGAGGCTTGATACGCTGGACATATTCGGGAATGTAAGTACGCCTGAAGTTTAGAAATCCCAGTAATGACTGAAGCTTCTTCAGGGTGGTCGGAGGGCGCAAAAGAGCGCACTTCTCCAAGAAATGGGGAGCTAAGCCCCTACCTTCATTGTTGTGCTCATAGCCCAAAACAAAACGGTGAATTCAGCGATGTGAGATTTGGCAAAATTAAATTTGTATCCTAAGACCGAAAATTCAAGAATAATGCGGTCCACACGGGAAAGATGCGGCCATAATTCGTCGTCTGTCAGATAGATATCGTCGACGTAGGGTCTATGCTGTCCAACAAAGAGACAACACGGGCGGCGAAGACACCCGGGCTGTTCTTGTAGCCCATGGGCAAACGCCGAAATTTGAATTGTTTTCCACCGGAAGTGAAAGCGCTCCATTGGCTGCACTTCGGGGACAAATTGTGCATGTAAAATCCATTGGATAGGTCAAGTGTCGTTTTAGATTTTTCACGAACTAGACTGTCTACAAGCGCAGAACTGTGGGTATTTTCTACTGCAAAGGTCCGACAATGAGAGTTCAAATGTCGGTAATCCAAAACTAAACGGTACGATCCATCGGGTTTAGAAACCGTAAAAAGGGGATTATTCATTGGTGATACGCATGTTTCAATTACTCCTTGATATTCTAACTGTGTCAGAATGTCTGAAACGGGACCTTTAGCTTCCCGCCGGATGGGATATTGGGGTTGTGGCTGTGGCAGAGACCGCAAGGCTATATCATGGGGTGGAGAATCCTCATCCCAGCCCACGTGGTTATGGTATAGCGCCGGAGCCAGGGCCCCAGCCCATTCAGCTGTGAGAGCCTCCGCTTTGTCCTTGGGGACATGACGAGAAAAACTCGGAAGGATGACCTCCTCCCCTCTACGAGTAGCAAGTACGATTGGGGGGGCCAATCCGCCTCCGCCAACAAAATGTCGTAAGAAGAGGTCAGATTTTCCCAAAAAATCCCTTTAATAACACGCTCAATGTCACCTTCAATTTGAATGACAATATTAAATAGTCTGTCAAGGGGTGCCACTCGGGTGTCAGCTGTCTCGACAGTAATGAATGTATCAGTTGCTGTCGCCTCCACATGAGGACGCAGTGCCTCCCGCACTATGGTAACTTCCGCTGCGCTGTCTAGCAGCGTTACTGCCCACGTCCAATTCAGGAGTCTCATTCTCACCGTCTGTGGCATACCTCGCTGTTAATGCTGCAACTTTTTTCTTCTGAAACTGTGGGCGAGAACGTTGAAATTCTTCTGGTTTCCCTCGGACTGGTTGTCGAGGTTGGTCTCGTCCCTGTGGGGCCTCACGACCCCTGCCTCTATCCTGGCGATCTCCTCCACCAGTCTGGGAGGTCGATGGTGCCTGTGAAGAACGAGGAGAAAGCGGGTCAGGGACTTGAAATCTATCTGGAGATTTAATTCTCGCTCTGTCACGCAAATCATAAGTGCGGTCAGAAGATATGGAAACCGGGGATGCGGCACGCGACCCTGGTTTTGATTGTTGCTTACCCTGTTTTTTCAACCTCCAGTTCTTTTTAGTAAAGAACGGTTTCTCATCTTTCTCAGACTGAGTTTTTTGTTGTGGCTGTGATTGAGTTTGCGTTTTAGCAAAAGGCTTAACCCCCAGACTATTGCGGCCTATGGTTTTATAAGCCTGTGCAATAATTTTCTGTAATTCGCGTGGCTTGTCCGGTTCCGGGACCAACGCCAAAGCATTAGCCACTTGAAAGTTTACTGCATCACCCTTGACGTTCGCAAGGATTAGATCAGCCACCACATCGAACACTCCCACCAGTCTCATCCCCAATTCCACAGCCGCCTCAGGGCCATGTTCATCCTGCACTCGTTTAATTACAGAGGGGAGTACCGTCATGGAAGGGGTGCCGAAACACTTCGCATATACTGCGGCGAATACCTTGCCCCAGTTGTTGCATTCTGCCAACTCGGGAATTAAGTCTTTCGGCAAACTAATCGTCAAAATCCTGTGTTTATCCACAGGAGAAGTATTGGGAAAAACTGCCTCCAGCTGGTCAAATTTCTCTGCAAGCCAATAAGGCAAATCATCCTTATTTTGTGGGCGCTTGCCCATCACCGAATTAACCATGACGGGACTTATGGTTACATCGCCCGGTCCAGCTGGATGCGCCGCAACTCCAGGAGGGGCCCCCTGGACGTTGCCTGTAACATATTGTACCAAAGCTCTGTGCACGCGGATTAAAGACGTATGCAATGCGCACAGTTCATCAACCGCAAGCGTCAAATAACGCGGATTTGGGGTATACCCGGCCAAAACTAGCTAAGTGGCCCCCTCTATTGATAAGGGGCCTAAACGAACCGGGGTAAATCGATGTGTGAGGGCGCCATTAAACCAAATACGGTGTTGCCATGCCGTAAGTGGTACTTCAAGAGCCTGATAAGGCCGATAAGCATTGGGTAGGGCAGTGGGAGCGTAATCATGAAACAAATTGTCAGCTCCTTCCACCACCGGAAAAGTGACCCAAGAGTAAAACACCTCAAAGTGGTGAGCCGGGTCAGCCTGCACCACAAAGATGAGAGCGACACCCGCGTCAGGCACTCCATAAGCCAGTAAATGAGCCCGGAGCGCCGCGCGGCTATGTGCCGGTATATTTATATTCGCCATTAAGACCAGGAAGGATCGACAACCTAGTGTGAGGCAGCGCAATATAGGGTTAACATAAAAGAAAACACCTTTTAATAACTTCAAGCTTGAAAGAACCTATAAAAACATCAATATAGGAGGTATCACCCTCACATACGTTTCCGGAAGCGTAAGCGAAGGTTATTGTGGACAAGCACAAGCACTACTCAAGCGTCTCGCAGATAAGAAGCCCACCACATTGGTGGCACCATGTTGTAGGGATTCTGCACATATACAGAGCTATGCACAGGATAATAGGACCTCGGTGTATAGTGGTGAACCAACCATGCACCTTAGTACCCACAATCCCAATCCGACTAGCTTTAGCGTCTCATTTGCAGCGAAGCTACCAATGATTAGACAACCAAGAACACGGTCTCTCTCAGGACTCGTGGGAGCAAGAACACTCTTTCATAACTCACTCATACTTGTCCACAACGTGCGTAGTAAGAGACACTGTATAGTTTAAAATGTTTATTTCAACTATCTTGCTCTAAGATAAAGTACACGTGCCAGTACTATCAGCATAATGCATAACGATAAAATAATAAGCATTGTTACAATTCCATAGAATACAAACGGGGACAGCATTTTATAAAGACAGTGAATATAGGACTAAATTGCCTTATCACCCTCCCCTTGCTAGTAACTAGTTTATTATAAAAATAGAAGACCTCTGGGCTTTGTCAGGCGGACCCCCATACCTCAATATCTAGATGCAAGGTTTACATCATCAGACAAGCACAGCTCTTCTCCCTGGAAAGGTTTTTCTCCAAGTGTCACAAACAGCGAGATCACAATATTAAAAGCACACGGATTTCTCCAGTGCAGCTGTATTTTGTGTTATGTCTAAGTGCGAGGGGCTGACCAGATCAGCAAGAACAACGGACGTTGTTTTTCGACCTTGTACATGATGTGCAGACGAAACCCACAGGGAACAGGAGAAAAGGTGAAAGGCAAAAAGGCAGACAGTTCTAATATAGCCAGGCACAAGCAGGGACTGAAAAAACAAAGTCACAGAGTAACGTGTGCAAAAAAGGCATCATGGCAGCCAGGCCTAAGCTAACTTAGCAATGTAGAAAATTAGGCCACAAACCACACTACAGGGGGATATTCTCAAAAACGTGCGATAATCATCGCCAAAATAGGTTAACGCAATTTCTCATATCGCGGGAAAATAACTCTGTGTTAACATCGTATTCACAACACGGCGGTAACATGCGATAATTTCCCGATAACGCGTCAAATGTCCGCGATAAAATTACCGGGACGGCGATAAAAATCTAACACTGAACGTGAAAAAAGTTGCGATGGGCCCAACTGTGATAAAAAATTCAGCGATAAGCAGCGCCAGGCCTGCAAGTCCCACAAGTCAGGGGGGAAAAACCACTATAAAAGCGGCAACAAAAAACACAAACAAAACACAAACAACTGCGAAGCACGATGGAGGTAGCCGGAGCAACTACAGAGGACATCCAGAACCCCACAAGCCCCACGGAGGACCAGCCTGGGACCTCGGGGTCAGGGAAGGGCAAGGAGAAGAAGAAGAGGAACCCGCGTTTCAGTACGCAGGAAAACCAGATCCTCATTACGGAGGTGATAGAACACCACCACCAACTGTTCATCACCTCCACTGTGTCATTGGCAACTGAAAATACAATATGGCAGTCCATCTTGGCCAAGGTGAATGCAGTCGGAGTGAAGAGAAGGGAAGTGGACGACTGCAAGAAGCGCTGGACTGATGTGAAGCACAAAACCAAGCTGAAACTCGCAGCCAACCTGAAAGCAGCAATGCAGACTGGAGGTGGGAGTCCAGCGACACACCTGGAGCTGGATGAGATGGAGGAAATGGTGACCCAAGTCATCATTGGGGAGACGGTGGCAGGAGTTGGGGGACCGGACACTGCACAACATGACCTGAGCCAACAGCAACAGGGTGAGTAACGATCAGGGACTGGGGGGACGGGGGAGATGGGCACAATGGCACACATGCACAATTAAGTATAGCACATCTGCAGACAAACCATGCCCAAGAATCACAACTCCGACCAAGAGCCCAATTTACCCAAGTCTGCAATATCTCAGCACTGTATAAGCACAGAAGTGAAAGGCACACCGCCTGAAAGGGACAAGGGCCAGCCAAATCAGAGCTGAAGGAGCAACACACCCACAATGCAGCACACACACATAAGAATCAGAGCACCTCAACATTGACAACAATGTGGTACAAACTGCAACACTTTCACAACAGAACGGAGGACACAACTGCTGCCGCTTGTGTGTAGAAAATGGCCATTCGCATTTGGCATAGCAGCAAACTGTGAGATGATAATGTACAAGTACATCATCAAATAGGACTAGGCTAAGGTTGTATACAAATGCAACATTGTATGGTTTTTGTAAAAGAAAAGCTTTTTTCTTTTTTTGAAAGCCCTCACCCACCAACCTAGTTGGTGGCATGCTTCATCATTGGGCCCACCTGGTAACACCGATTGTGTCCCTGGTGTGCTTCAACGCCTGATTTACAGCGGAGCAGGTATCTTGACTGAGTGTGCAGTGCTGTGACGTGAAGGTGAATTTAAAAACTGTACAGTGGTCCCATTACCCACAGGGTTTATTTTTAATGATTGGGCCTCTGGCAGTTATAAAAACAAGGCAATGGATGCGCGTAGAGTAATAATGGCTCTTACATCCAAAAACGGTCTACATGTTTCAGCCAGGCCTCAGATATGTACTGGCTTTCCTCAGGACCATAAAATTATGTGCGTAGTGAGATCTAAAACTTAGTTTGTGTTCAGACCAAATGTGTTGCACGCTCTAAGGTGCACTATGTATGAGAGGGGGGATTACCCTCTTAAGGCATTCCTATATGACAAATACATAAAACGGAACATACAAACAAACATACAATGATACTGCGAGATTAGGCAGAGTTTCTTTTAGTCACGTGCATAATTATACTGGTGACCATCAAATGGCGCGATAAAACAGGCGGCGGTGAAATGCCGATCTGGCGGCAATGTGTGTCAAATACCGATATATGCGCTAAAGTGAAGATGTATACATGTAAAATGAAATAAAAATAAATAAATATAAACTTGCTATAGAAAGGAGGCCTTTCTTACACTTGCAATTAGCGGAAGTGCCCCATGAGAGTCCGGCAGGGGTTCTAGCTGAACCTAGGAGAAAAAACGAAGGACGGCGAAATCGCCGTGGTAAAGCACAAGAGGATTGCTTACCGTGAGAAGAAGTGAACGAGCCGCTTCCCTTGACCCCACTTACTGCATTACAGCTCTGGACCCGTGTGAAGACCTACTTGGCTGTCTCGGATCTCCGAAGATATGAGGCCCGGATCTGGCCGGCGCTTAAATATCACCCGTAATTAGCGGATGAAGCAGGTGTGTTCCCGTTTAGCCTGTGAAGGAGAAGAGGGAGGGTAACAACATAGAGAACAGACTCGGGGAGGTCCTCTATTCTAACTACGGCCCTTGATGATGACGCGGAGCGTGTGCGCCCGGTAGGCAAGGTTACTGACAACGCGTCTGGGGAATGGGCATGGCCGCAGATTGAGTGACGCTTAGCGTCTTACGAGTAATCACTAGATGGTGAGAGCGGGGGTGAAATGGGATCATGACAAAGTCCCCTAGTAAATTGGGACAACAAGGCTGACAGAGAACGCAAACCAGAATAGGTAGAGCACCGCGCGTGTGAGTCACTCTATGCCTAGTATTATGTCTGAATGAAGTATTTCGTAATGGACTAGTGAATCATAATACATAACAAATAACTGGGCAAATAGAGTAAGGAGGGACTCATGAGTTAGTTAATAAGTAAGGCTATGCCAGGGGATAGAATCGTTTAACCCCTGGAGCTGGGTGGATAAACGATAAATCCACCGTTGTTCCTTGGAAAGTAGAAATTTATCATTGTCAGTTTTATTGTGATCAAAGTGTTCGATCACTGTCCAGGACATATCATTCGTGGTGTGTCCTAGTTGTAAATAATGATCTGTCAGGCGACTGATGTTTTTTCTACACCGTATAGTACTCCGGTGTTCAACTATCCTTGTCCTGATTTTACGTGTCGTCATCCCTACGTAGCGTAGACCACAGGGGCACTCAATTAAGTATATCAGGTTTGATGAGTTACAATTGGTGTGGTGTAGTTGTTTCCAGGTAGTACCTGGTTCCAAATCAAGTGTTTTGGATGGACGTGTGAGATGACATACACTACAATTGTTACATGGGTAGTGTCCCATGATCTTAGGAAGACCCCATGTGTTAAGTATGGTATTTACAGTTGTTCTATGGGGCAATCTGGGCCGTGTAGATACTAAACGGTCCTTAAGGTTGCTAGATCGTTTGTAGGCAAAAAGTGGTAATTCCCAGTTTCTATTGCCTGAGTTTAGAATGCGCCAGTTCTTTTGAATGATGCTGGACACTTTATTGGAGGCATCATTATAAGTGGTGACACAGGTCATGGGTGGATCAGGCACTTCTCGTGTCGTAGTATCCAGCAAGGCTTCACGATTCTGGTTACGAGCTCGTTTTCTTGTCTTCTGCACGATTTTGCGTGGATATCCTCGGTCATGTAGTTTAGATACCAGTGCTGCTGATTGTTTGTGGTAATCAGATATTTGGCTACAGTTCCTGCGTATTCTAAGGAACTGGCCGAAGGGAAGATTTTCCCTAAGGGGTCGAGGGTGAAAGCTATCGAACCGAAGGAGGGAGTTCCTAGCTGTCGGTTTGTAATGGGTGGTGGTTTTTAGGATACCATCCTCCGCTGTTATTTTAAGATCAAGAAAAGCCAGAGTGGTGGGGCTGGATGTACATGTGAATTTTAGGTAAGGGTCCCTTTCATTTAGCCAAGAGAGGAAGGATGTCAGGGATTCTTGAGTACCTGTCCAGATCAAGAAAATGTCGTCAATATAGCGACGCCATACTTTGATGTTGGTGGTGTATGGGTTGTTGGTGGGGGATATATGTCTCCGTTCAAAATGGTGGACATAGAGACCTGCCACACTTGGGGCAAAAACACTCCCCATGGAGGTGCCATTGGTTTGGAGGTAGAATTGCCCTTCATATTCAAAGTAATTTTCCTTTAAAGCCAGAGTGGCACAGTTGAGGATAAATTCTCTGGGAGTACGGTATTCCCACGGAGTGTCCATGAGTATATCATGGAGGACTTGTAAAGTGGCGTCCTGTGGGAGGCTCGTATAAAGGCTTTCAATATCCAAACCTACTAAAAGTTGTGTGGAAGGATCAAACATCAAATCCTTGATGATGTTCAGGAGATGCTTAGTGTCTTTTATGTAGGTTGTTGTCTTTTGTACTAGCGGGTTCAAGAAAAAATCACAGTACCTGGATAGGGGTTCCAAAAGGGAGCCAATTCCCGAGACGATCGGGCGTCCCGGGGGAGGTCTCATTTCTTTATGAATCTTTGGTACTGTGTAGAAATATGGTACTCTCACATTCCTAGTGCACAAATAATCCGCTTCCTGTTTGGAAATGTGTTGGGCTTCTTCTGCTTGTTCTACTAAAGTTTTAATGGTAGTTTGCAGGGTCTTTGTTGGATCCGTCTTCAGGAGTTTGTAATTCCGTGAGTCATTCAATAGCCTTCGGCATTCATTGTCATAATCCACTTTGTCTTGTAGGACAATGCCTCCACCCTTGTCCGCAGGTTTAATGATGAGTGTGGGATTGTCCTGAATTTTCCGGATGGTATCTCTGTCTTCTTTTGAGAAGTTATTGAAAGTTTTTGTCGCATCCATTCTTTCTATGTCGTGATAGACAGCCTGTTCAAATGTAGCAACTTCTACAGGGATGCTTGTTGGTGGAGGCATAAAGGTAGATTTTACTCTTAGGCCCGTTTCATTGGTTTTAACAGTTGTTAATTCATTATTTTGTTGTTTCTCAAAAAATGCCTTCAGCTTGAGTTTTCTAAAGAACTCAGCTAATTCTACATGAAGTTTAAATTTGTCCAGTTTGGTGGTGGGGACAAAGGAAAGTCCTTTGTTAAGTACTTTATTCTCTTTGGGGGATAATGGAGTGCTGGACAAGTTGAATACCAATGTGGATGGTTCTGCATCCTCGTTTCTCATTGGAGTCCACTCGGTCCTGGTTGTTGCTCCCTTGTCTTGTTCCGTGTGTTGGCACTCACTGGCTCCTCTTGTTCTGCCCAATGAACCTGTTGGTTGTTCCTTCTCCGGCCGCGAGATCTGCGGCCTTGTCCTAAAAAGGTGGTCTCTGACTATTATGGAAATGGGCAGGTGAACCGAATTGATACATCGGCGGCCAGCCGTAGTATGGGTTGTGTGGTGGATGGATAAAGGGTGGGGGTCCAAACTGGTTGCCTTGTGGATGTCCATTCCATGGTTGCTGCCAACGTGGTTGGCGCCCTCTGTTGCGTGATTTGGATGAGCCTGTACTAGAGTCACTTGAGACTGAACTATTGTCACCAGACGTCTCACTCGATCTGTCTTGTTTGTTAGGGATTACATAGTTATCATCTGTGTAGGGATATGATTTGACATAAGAAAATTTCTTGAGATCCTTTTGAAATTTGATTATTTTGGCTTGGGTTAGGTATTCTTTGTATTCAGCCATTTCTTTGTTTTGTTCATCCAGTTTTTCTTAAACGATGTAATGGTTGTTTTGAAGTGAGTTTCTGTAGCTTGGATCTCAATAATCATTGCCTCTGACAAGCGTTTGGCGGTCTTAATGATCAACACCAGCCAGTCCCTGGTGCAATGCCAGGCTATTTGTGCCCAGTCCTTCCTAAAGGTGGCATCTTCTAGGAAGATCCTGGGAGCGTTGGTTACAAGGAGTCCGCGTGGCGCGGTGTTAGTCACGCAAGTACTCCGTTAGGATGAGTCCATGAAGAATTGTTCTAATACGGTTACGTTTCTTCTCTGTCAGCATGTCCCAATCAGTAGTTTGGGCTATTGTGTTTGAAATGTTAAAATCTGAAAAAAAAAAAAAAAAAATGTAATGTTTGTATACAACCTTAGCCTAGTCCTATTTGATGATATACATTAAACTTTGGGGATAAGGACTAGTTCTCTAATCCTCTCTCTCCTTTTGATATTTAAATACTTATTGGCAGCGCAGAGCTGTGAGAGCAAACGCTTTCATTCTAGCCATGGCAGAAAACCCAGGCTTAACCTTTAATGAAAATGACATCAGTGAAATACTTGCAGACCCTTCTTTCCTGGCAGATTTTAACATTTCAAACACAATAGCCCAAACTACTGATTGGGACACGCTGACAGAGAAGAAACGTAACCGTATTAGAACAATTCTTCATGGACTCATCCTAACGGAGTACTTGCGTACTAACACCGCGCCACGCGGACTCCTTGTAACCAACGCTCCCAGGATCTTCCTAGAAGATGCCACCTTTAGGAAGGACTGGGCACAAATAGCCTGGCATTGCACCAGGGACTGGCTGGTGTTGATCATTAAGACCGCCAAACGCTTGTCAGAGGCAATGATTATTGAGATCCAAGCTACAGAAACTCACTTCAAAACAACCATTACATCGTTTAAGAAAAAACTGGATGAACAAAACAAAGAAATGGCTGAATATAAAGAATACCTAACCCAAGCCAAAATAATCAAATTTCAAAAGGATCTCAAGAAATTTTCTTATGTCAAATCATATCCCTACACAGATGATAACTATGTAATCCCTAACAAACAAGACAGATCGAGTGAGACGTCTGGTGACAATAGTTCAGTCTCAAGTGACTCTAGTACAGGCTCATCCAAATCACGCAACAGAGGGCGCCAACCACGTTGGCAGCAACCATGGAATGGACATCCACAAGGCAACCAGTTTGGACCCCCACCCTTTATCCATCCACCACACAACCCATACTACGGCTGGCCGCCGATGTATCAATTCGGTTCACCTGCCCATTTCCATAATAGTCAGAGACCACCTTTTTTAGGACAAGGCCGCAGATCTCGCGGCCGGAGAAGGAACAACCAACAGGTTCATTGGGCAGAACAAGAGGAGCCAGTGAGTGCCAACACACGGAACAAGACAAGGGAGCAACAACCAGGACCGAGTGGACTCCAATGAGAAACGAGGATGCAGAACCATCCACATTGGTATTCAACTTGTCCAGCACTCCATTATCCCCCAAAGAGAATAAAGTACTTAACAAAGGACTTTCCTTTGTCCCCACCACCAAACTGGACAAATTTAAACTTCATGTAGAATTAGCTGAGTTCTTTAGAAAACTCAAGCTGAAGGCATTTTTGAGAAACAACAAAATAATGAATTAACAACTGTTAAAACCAATGAAACGGGCCTAAGAGTAAAATCTACCTTTATGCCTCCACCAACAAGCATCCCTGTAGAAGTTGCTACATTTGAACAGGCTGTCTATCACGACATAGAAAGAATGGATGCGACAAAAACTTTCAATAACTTCTCGAAAGAAGACAGAGATACCATCCGGAAAATTCAGGACAATCCCACACTCATCATTAAACCCGCGGACAAGGGTGGAGGCATTGTCCTACAAGACAAAGTGGATTATGACAATGAATGCCGAAGGCTATTGAATGACTCACGGAATTACAAACTCCTGAAGACGGATCCAACAAAGACCCTGCAAACTACCATTAAAACTTTAGTAGAACAAGCAGAAGAAGCCCAACACATTTCCAAACAGGAAGCGGATTATTTGTGCACTAGGAATGTGAGAGTACCATATTTCTACACAGTACCAAAGATTCATAAAGAAACGAGACCTCCCCCGGGACGCCCGATCGTCTCGGGAATTGGCTCCCTTTTGGAACCCCTATCCAGGTACTGTGATTTTTTCTTGAACCCGCTAGTACAAAAGACAACAACCTACATAAAAGACAGTAAGCATCTCCTGAACATCATCAAGGATTTGATGTTTGATCCTTCCACACAACTTTTAGTAGGTTTGGATATTGAAAGCCTTTATACGAGCCTCCCACAGGACGCCACTTTACAAGTCCTCCATGATATACTCATGGACACTCCGTGGGAATACCGTACTCCCAGAGAATTTATCCTCAACTGTGCCACTCTGGCTTTAAAGGAAAATTACTTTGAATATGAAGGGCAATTCTACCTCCAAACCAATGGCACCTCCATGGGGAGTGTTTTTGCCCCAAGTGTGGCAGGTCTCTATGTCCACCATTTTGAACGGAGACATATATCCCCCACCAACAACCCATACACCACCAACATCAAAGTATGGCGTCGCTATATTGACGACATTTTCTTGATCTGGACAGGTACTCAAGAATCCCTGACATCCTTCCTCTCTTGGCTAAATGAAAGGGACCCTTACCTAAAATTCACATGTACATCCAGCCCCACCACTCTGGCTTTTCTTGATCTTAAAATAACAGCGGAGGATGGTATCCTAAAAACCACCACCCATTACAAACCGACAGCTAGGAACTCCCTCCTTCGGTTCGATAGCTTTCACCCTCGACCCCTTAGGGAAAATCTTCCCTTCGGCCAGTTCCTTAGAATACGCAGGAACTGTAGCCAAATATCTGATTACCACAAACAATCAGCAGCACTGGTATCTAAACTACATGACCGAGGATATCCACGCAAAATCGTGCAGAAGACAAGAAAACGAGCTCGTAACCAGAATCGTGAAGCCTTGCTGGATACTACGACACGAGAAGTGCCTGATCCACCCATGACCTGTGTCACCACTTATAATGATGCCTCCAATAAAGTGTCCAGCATCATTCAAAAGAACTGGCGCATTCTAAACTCAGGCAATAGAAACTGGGAATTACCACTTTTTGCCTACAAACGATCTAGCAACCTTAAGGACCGTTTAGTATCTACACGGCCCAGATTGCCCCATAGAACAACTGTAAATACCATACTTAACACATGGGGTCTTCCTAAGATCATGGGACACTACCCATGTAACAATTGTAGTGTATGTCATCTCACACGTCCATCCAAAACACTTGATTTGGAACCAGGTACTACCTGGAAACAACTACACCACACCAATTGTAACTCATCAAACCTGATATACTTAATTGAGTGCCCCTGTGGTCTACGCTACGTAGGGATGACGACACGTAAAATCAGGACAAGGATAGTTGAACACCGGAGTACTATACGGTGTAGAAAAAACATCAGTCGCCTGACAGATCATTATTTACAACTAGGACACACCACGAATGATATGTCCTGGACAGTGATCGAACACTTTGATCACAATAAAACTGACAATGATAAATTTCTACTTTCCAAGGAACAACGGTGGATTTATCGTTTATCCACCCAGCTCCAGGGGTTAAACGATTCTATCCCCTGGCATAGCCTTACTTATTAACTAACTCATGAGTCCCTCCTTACTCTATTTGCCCAGTTATTTGTTATGTATTATGATTCACTAGTCCATTACGAAATACTTCATTCAGACATAATACTAGGCATAGAGTGACTCACACGCGTGGTGCTCTACCTATTCTGGTTTGCGTTCTCTGTCAGCCTTGTTGTCCCAATTTACTAGGGGACTTTGTCATGATCCCATTTCACCCCCGCTCTCACCATCTAGTGATTACTCGTAAGACGCTAAGCGTCACTCAATCTGCGGCCATGCCCATTCCCCAGACGCGTTGTCAGTAACCTTGCCTACCGGGCGCACACGCTCCGCGTCATCATCAAGGGCCGTAGTTAGAATAGAGGACCTCCCCGAGTCTGTTCTCTATGTTGTTACCCTCCCTCTTCTCCTTCACAGGCTAAACGGGAACACACCTGCTTCATCCGCTAATTACGGGTGATATTTAAGCGCCGGCCAGATCCGGGCCTCATATCTTCGGAGATCCGAGACAGCCAAGTAGGTCTTCACACGGGTCCAGAGCTGTAATGCAGTAAGTGGGGTCAAGGGAAGCGGCTCGTTCACTTCTTCTCACGGTAAGCAATCCTCTTGTGCTTTACCACGGCGATTTCGCCGTCCTTCGTTTTTTCTCCTAGGTTCAGCTAGAACCCCTGCCGGACTCTCATGGGGCACTTCCGCTAATTGCAAGTGTAAGAAAGGCCTCCTTTCTATAGCAAGTTTATATTTATTTATTTTTATTTCATTTTACATGTATACATCTTCACTTTAGCGCATATATCGGTATTTGACACACATTGCCGCCAGATCGGCATTTCACCGCCGCCTGTTTTATCGCGCCATTTGATGGTCACCAGTATAATTATGCACGTGACTAAAAGAAACTCTGCCAAATCTCGCAGTATCATTGTATGTTTGTTTGTATGTTCCGTTTTATGTATTTGTCATATAGGAATGCCTTAAGAGGGTAATCCCCCCCCTCTCATACATAGTGCACCTTAGAGCGTGCAACACATTTGGTCTGAACACAAACTAAGTTTTAGATCTCACTACGCACATAATTTTATGGTCCTGAGGAAAGCCAGTACATATCTGAGGCCTGGCTGAAACATGTAGACCGTTTTTGGATGTAAGAGCCATTATTACTCTACGCGCATCCATTGCCTTGTTTTTATAACTGCCAGAGGCTCAATCATTAAAAATAAACCCTGTGGGTAATGGGACCACTGTACAGTTTTTAAATTCACCTTCACGTCACAGCACTGCACACTCAGTCAAGATACCTGCTCCGCTGTAAATCAGGCGTTGAAGCACACCAGGGACACAATCGGTGTTACCAGGTGGGCCCAATGATGAAGCATGCCACCAACTAGGTTGGTGGGTGAGGGCTTTCAAAAAAGAAAAAGCTTTTCTTTTTACAAAAACCATACAGTGTTGCATTTGTATACAACCTTAGCCTAGTCCTATTTGATGATATACATTAAACTTTGGGGATAAGGACTAGTTCTCTAATCCTCTCTCTCCTTTTGATATTTAAATACTTATTGGCAGCGCAGAGCTGTGAGAGCAAACGCTTTCATTCTAGCCATGGCAGAAAACCCAGGCTTAACCTTTAATGAAAATGACATCAGTGAAATACTTGCAGACCCTTCTTTCCTGGCAGATTTTAACATTTCAAACACAATAGCCCAAACTACTGATTGGGACACGCTGACAGAGAAGAAACGTAACCGTATTAGAACAATTCTTCATGGACTCATCCTAACGGAGTACTTGCGTACTAACACCGCGCCACGCGGACTCCTTGTAACCAACGCTCCCAGGATCTTCCTAGAAGATGCCACCTTTAGGAAGGACTGGGCACAAATAGCCTGGCATTGCACCAGGGACTGGCTGGTGTTGATCATTAAGACCGCCAAACGCTTGTCAGAGGCAATGATTATTGAGATCCAAGCTACAGAAACTCACTTCAAAACAACCATTACATCGTTTAAGAAAAAACTGGATGAACAAAACAAAGAAATGGCTGAATATAAAGAATACCTAACCCAAGCCAAAATAATCAAATTTCAAAAGGATCTCAAGAAATTTTCTTATGTCAAATCATATCCCTACACAGATGATAACTATGTAATCCCTAACAAACAAGACAGATCGAGTGAGACGTCTGGTGACAATAGTTCAGTCTCAAGTGACTCTAGTACAGGCTCATCCAAATCACGCAACAGAGGGTGCCAACCACGTTGGCAGCAACCATGGAATGGACATCCACAAGGCAACCAGTTTGGACCCCCACCCTTTATCCATCCACCACACAACCCATACTACGGCTGGCCGCCGATGTATCAATTCGGTTCACCTGCCCATTTCCATAATAGTCAGAGACCACCTTTTTTAGGACAAGGCCGCAGATCTCGCGGCCGGAGAAGGGACAACCAACAGGTTCATTGGGCAGAACAAGAGGAGCCAGTGAGTGCCAACACACGGAACAAGACAAGGGAGCAACAACCAGGACCGAGTGGACTCCAATGAGAAACGAGGATGCAGAACCATCCACATTGGTATTCAACTTGTCCAGCACTCCATTATCCCCCAAAGAGAATAAAGTACTTAACAAAGGACTTTCCTTTGTCCCCACCACCAAACTGGACAAATTTAAACTTCATGTAGAATTAGCTGAGTTCTTTAGAAAACTCAAGCTGAAGGCATTTTTGAGAAACAACAAAATAATGAATTAACAACTGTTAAAACCAATGAAACGGGCCTAAGAGTAAAATCTACCTTTATGCCTCCACCAACAAGCATCCCTGTAGAAGTTGCTACATTTGAACAGGCTGTCTATCACGACATAGAAAGAATGGATGCGACAAAAACTTTCAATAACTTCTCGAAAGAAGACAGAGATACCATCCGGAAAATTCAGGACAATCCCACACTCATCATTAAACCCGCGGACAAGGGTGGAGGCATTGTCCTACAAGACAAAGTGGATTATGACAATGAATGCCGAAGGCTATTGAATGACTCACGGAATTACAAACTCCTGAAGACGGATCCAACAAAGACCCTGCAAACTACCATTAAAACTTTAGTAGAACAAGCAGAAGAAGCCCAACACATTTCCAAACAGGAAGCGGATTATTTGTGCACTAGGAATGTGAGAGTACCATATTTCTACACAGTACCAAAGATTCATAAAGAAACGAGACCTCCCCGGGACGCCCGATCGTCTCGGGAATTGGCTCCCTTTTGGAACCCCTATCCAGGTACTGTGATTTTTTCCTGAACCCGCTAGTACAAAAGACAACAACCTACATAAAAGACACTAAGCATCTCCTGAACATCATCAAGGATTTGATGTTTGATCCTTCCACACAACTTTTAGTAGGTTTGGATATTGAAAGCCTTTATACGAGCCTCCCACAGGACGCCACTTTACAAGTCCTCCATGATATACTCATGGACACTCCGTGAGAATACCGTACTCCCAGAGAATTTATCCTCAACTGTGCCACTCTGGCTTTAAAGGAAAATTACTTTGAATATGAAGGGCAATTCTACCTCCAAACCAATGGCACCTCCATGGGGAGTGTTTTTGCCCCAAGTGTGGCAGGTCTCTATGTCCACCATTTTGAACGGAGACATATATCCCCCACCAACAACCCATACACCACCAACATCAAAGTATGGCGTCGCTATATTGACGACATTTTCTTGATCTGGACAGGTACTCAAGAATCCCTGACATCCTTCCTCTCTTGGCTAAATGAAAGGGACCCTTACCTAAAATTCACATGTACATCCAGCCCCACCACTCTGGCTTTTCTTGATCTTAAAATAACAGCGGAGGATGGTATCCTAAAAACCACCACCCATTACAAACCGACAGCTAGGAACTCCCTCCTTCGGTTCGATAGCTTTCACCCTCGACCCCTTAGGGAAAATCTTCCCTTCGGCCAGTTCCTTAGAATACGCAGGAACTGTAGCCAAATATCTGATTACCACAAACAATCAGCAGCACTGGTATCTAAACTACATGACCGAGGATATCCACGCAAAATCGTGCAGAAGACAAGAAAACGAGCTCGTAACCAGAATCGTGAAGCCTTGCTGGATACTACGACACGAGAAGTGCCTGATCCACCCATGACCTGTGTCACCACTTATAATGATGCCTCCAATAAAGTGTCCAGCATCATTCAAAAGAACTGGCGCATTCTAAACTCAGGCAATAGAAACTGGGAATTACCACTTTTTGCCTACAAACGATCTAGCAACCTTAAGGACCGTTTAGTATCTACACGGCCCAGATTGCCCCATAGAACAACTGTAAATACCATACTTAACACATGGGGTCTTCCCAAGATCATGGGACACTACCCATGTAACAATTGTAGTGTATGTCATCTCACACGTCCATCCAAAACACTTGATTTGGAACCAGGTACTACCTGGAAACAACTACACCACACCAATTGTAACTCATCAAACCTGATATACTTAATTGAGTGCCCCTGTGGTCTACGCTACGTAGGGATGACGACACGTAAAATCAGGACAAGGATAGTTGAACACCGGAGTACTATACGGTGTAGAAAAAACATCAGTCGCCTGACAGATCATTATTTACAACTAGGACACACCACGAATGATATGTCCTGGACAGTGATCGAACACTTTGATCACAATAAAACTGACAATGATAAATTTCTACTTTCCAAGGAACAACGGTGGATTTATCGTTTATCCACCCAGCTCCAGGGGTTAAACGATTCTATCCCCTGGCATAGCCTTACTTATTAACTAACTCATGAGTCCCTCCTTACTCTATTTGCCCAGTTATTTGTTATGTATTATGATTCACTAGTCCATTACGAAATACTTCATTCAGACATAATACTAGGCATAGAGTGACTCACACGCGTGGTGCTCTACCTATTCTGGTTTGCGTTCTCTGTCAGCCTTGTTGTCCCAATTTACTAGGGGACTTTGTCATGATCCCATTTCACCCCCGCTCTCACCATCTAGTGATTACTCGTAAGACGCTAAGCGTCACTCAATCTGCGGCCATGCCCATTCCCCAGACGCGTTGTCAGTAACCTTGCCTACCGGGCGCACACGCTCCGCGTCATCATCAAGGGCCGTAGTTAGAATAGAGGACCTCCCCGAGTCTGTTCTCTATGTTGTTACCCTCCCTCTTCTCCTTCACAGGCTAAACGGGAACACACCTGCTTCATCCGCTAATTACGGGTGATATTTAAGCGCCGGCCAGATCCGGGCCTCATATCTTCGGAGATCCGAGACAGCCAAGTAGGTCTTCACACGGGTCCAGAGCTGTAATGCAGTAAGTGGGGTCAAGGGAAGCGGCTCGTTCACTTCTTCTCACGGTAAGCAATCCTCTTGTGCTTTACCACGGCGATTTCGCCGTCCTTCGTTTTTCTCCTAGGTTCAGCTAGAACCCCTGCCGGACTCTCATGGGGCACTTCCGCTAATTGCAAGTGTAAGAAAGGCCTCCTTTCTATAGCAAGTTTATATTTATTTATTTTTATTTCATTTTACATGTATACATCTTCACTTTAGCGCATATATCGGTATTTGACACACATTGCCGCCAGATCGGCATTTCACCGCCGCCTGTTTTATCGCGCCATTTGATGGTCACCAGTATAATTATGCACGTGACTAAAAGAAACTCTGCCTAATCTCGCAGTATCATTGTATGTTTGTTTGTATGTTCCGTTTTATGTATTTGTCATATAGGAATGCCTTAAGAGGGTAATCCCCCCTCTCATACATAGTGCACCTTAGAGCGTGCAACACATTTGGTCTGAACACAAACTAAGTTTTAGATCTCACTACGCACATAATTTTATGGTCCTGAGGAAAGCCAGTACATATCTGAGGCCTGGCTGAAACATGTAGACCGTTTTTGGATGTAAGAGCCATTATTACTCTACGCGCATCCATTGCCTTGTTTTTATAACTGCCAGAGGCCCAATCATTAAAAATAAACCCTGTGGGTAATGGGACCACTGTACAGTTTTTAAATTCACCTTCACGTCACAGCACTGCACACTCAGTCAAGATACCTGCTCCGCTGTAAATCAGGCGTTGAAGCACACCAGGGACACAATCGGTGTTACCAGGTGGGCCCAATGATGAAGCATGCCACCAACTAGGTTGGTGGGTGAGGGCTTTCAAAAAAGAAAAAGCTTTTCTTTTTACAAAAACCATACAATGTTGCATTTGTATACAACCTTAGCCTAGTCCTATTTGATGATATACATTAAACTTTGGGGATAAGGACTAGTTCTCTAATCCTCTCTCTCCTTTTGATATTTAAATACTTATTGGCAGCGCAGAGCTGTGAGAGCAAACGCTTTCATTCTAGCCATGGCAGAAAACCCAGGCTTAACCTTTAATGAAAATGACATCAGTGAAATACTTGCAGACCCTTCTTTCCTGGCAGATTTTAACATTTCAAACACAATAGCCCAAACTACTGATTGGGACACGCTGACAGAGAAGAAACGTAACCGTATTAGAACAATTCTTCATGGACTCATCCTAACGGAGTACTTGCGTACTAACACCGCGCCACGCGGACTCCTTGTAACCAACGCTCCCAGGATCTTCCTAGAAGATGCCACCTTTAGGAAGGACTGGGCACAAATAGCCTGGCATTGCACCAGGGACTGGCTGGTGTTGATCATTAAGACCGCCAAACGCTTGTCAGAGGCAATGATTATTGAGATCCAAGCTACAGAAACTCACTTCAAAACAACCATTACATCGTTTAAGAAAAAACTGGATGAACAAAACAAAGAAATGGCTGAATATAAAGAATACCTAACCCAAGCCAAAATAATCAAATTTCAAAAGGATCTCAAGAAATTTTCTTATGTCAAATCATATCCCTACACAGATGATAACTATGTAATCCCTAACAAACAAGACAGATCGAGTGAGACGTCTGGTGACAATAGTTCAGTCTCAAGTGACTCTAGTACAGGCTCATCCAAATCACGCAACAGAGGGCGCCAACCACGTTGGCAGCAACCATGGAATGGACATCCACAAGGCAACCAGTTTGGACCCCCACCCTTTATCCATCCACCACACAACCCATACTACGGCTGGCCGCCGATGTATCAATTCGGTTCACCTGCCCATTTCCATAATAGTCAGAGACCACCTTTTTTAGGACAAGGCCGCAGATCTCGCGGCCGGAGAAGGAACAACCAACAGGTTCATTGGGCAGAACAAGAGGAGCCAGTGAGTGCCAACACACGGAACAAGACAAGGGAGCAACAACCAGGACCGAGTGGACTCCAATGAGAAACGAGGATGCAGAACCATCCACATTGGTATTCAACTTGTCCAGCACTCCATTATCCCCCAAAGAGAATAAAGTACTTAACAAAGGACTTTCCTTTGTCCCCACCACCAAACTGGACAAATTTAAACTTCATGTAGAATTAGCTGAGTTCTTTAGAAAACTCAAGCTGAAGGCATTTTTTGAGAAACAACAAAATAATGAATTAACAACTGTTAAAACCAATGAAACGGGCCTAAGAGTAAAATCTACCTTTATGCCTCCACCAACAAGCATCCCTGTAGAAGTTGCTACATTTGAACAGGCTGTCTATCACGACATAGAAAGAATGGATGCGACAAAAACTTTCAATAACTTCTCGAAAGAAGACAGAGATACCATCCGGAAAATTCAGGACAATCCCACACTCATCATTAAACCCGCGGACAAGGGTGGAGGCATTGTCCTACAAGACAAAGTGGATTATGACAATGAATGCCGAAGGCTATTGAATGACTCACGGAATTACAAACTCCTGAAGACGGATCCAACAAAGACCCTGCAAACTACCATTAAAACTTTAGTAGAACAAGCAGAAGAAGCCCAACACATTTCCAAACAGGAAGCGGATTATTTGTGCACTAGGAATGTGAGAGTACCATATTTCTACACAGTACCAAAGATTCATAAAGAAACGAGACCTCCCCGGGACGCCCGATCGTCTCGGGAATTGGCTCCCTTTTGGAACCCCTATCCAGGTACTGTGATTTTTCCTGAACCCGCTAGTACAAAAGACAACAACCTACATAAAAGACACTAAGCATCTCCTGAACATCATCAAGGATTTGATGTTTGATCCTTCCACACAACTTTTAGTAGGTTTGGATATTGAAAGCCTTTATACGAGCCTCCCACAGGACGCCACTTTACAAGTCCTCCATGATATACTCATGGACACTCCGTGGGAATACCATACTCCCAGAGAATTTATCCTCAACTGTGCCACTCTGGCTTTAAAGGAAAATTACTTTGAATATGAAGGGCAATTCTACCTCCAAACCAATGGCACCTCCATGGGGAGTGTTTTTGCCCCAAGTGTGGCAGGTCTCTATGTCCACCATTTTGAACGGAGACATATATCCCCCACCAACAACCCATACACCACCAACATCAAAGTATGGCGTCGCTATATTGACGACATTTTCTTGATCTGGACAGGTACTCAAGAATCCCTGACATCCTTCCTCTCTTGGCTAAATGAAAGGGACCCTTACCTAAAATTCACATGTACATCCAGCCCCACCACTCTGGCTTTTCTTGATCTTAAAATAACAGCGGAGGATGGTATCCTAAAAACCACCACCCATTACAAACCGACAGCTAGGAACTCCCTCCTTCGGTTCGATAGCTTTCACCCTCGACCCCTTAGGGAAAATCTTCCCTTCGGCCAGTTCCTTAGAATACGCAGGAACTGTAGCCAAATATCTGATTACCACAAACAATCAGCAGCACTGGTATCTAAACTACATGACCGAGGATATCCACGCAAAATCGTGCAGAAGACAAGAAAACGAGCTCGTAACCAGAATCGTGAAGCCTTGCTGGATACTACGACACGAGAAGTGCCTGATCCACCCATGACCTGTGTCACCACTTACAATGATGCCTCCAATAAAGTGTCCAGCATCATTCAAAAGAACTGGCGCATTCTAAACTCAGGCAATAGAAACTGGGAATTACCACTTTTTGCCTACAAACGATCTAGCAACCTTAAGGACCGTTTAGTATCTACACGGCCCAGATTGCCCCATAGAACAACTGTAAATACCATACTTAACACATGGGGTCTTCCCAAGATCATGGGACACTACCCATGTAACAATTGTAGTGTATGTCATCTCACACGTCCATCCAAAACACTTGATTTGGAACCAGGTACTACCTGGAAACAACTACACCACACCAATTGTAACTCATCAAACCTGATATACTTAATTGAGTGCCCCTGTGGTCTACGCTACGTAGGGATGACGACACGTAAAATCAGGACAAGGATAGTTGAACACCGGAGTACTATACGGTGTAGAAAAAACATCAGTCGCCTGACAGATCATTATTTACAACTAGGACACACCACGAATGATATGTCCTGGACAGTGATCGAACACTTTGATCACAATAAAACTGACAATGATAAATTTCTACTTTCCAAGGAACAACGGTGGATTTATCGTTTATCCACCCAGCTCCAGGGGTTAAACGATTCTATCCCCTGGCATAGCCTTACTTATTAACTAACTCATGAGTCCCTCCTTACTCTATTTGCCCAGTTATTTGTTATGTATTATGATTCACTAGTCCATTACGAAATACTTCATTCAGACATAATACTAGGCATAGAGTGACTCACACGCGTGGTGCTCTACCTATTCTGGTTTGCGTTCTCTGTCAGCCTTGTTGTCCCAATTTACTAGGGGACTTTGTCATGATCCCATTTCACCCCCGCTCTCACCATCTAGTGATTACTCGTAAGACGCTAAGCGTCACTCAATCTGCGGCCATGCCCATTCCCCAGACGCGTTGTCAGTAACCTTGCCTACCGGGCGCACACGCTCCGCGTCATCATCAAGGGCCGTAGTTAGAATAGAGGACCTCCCCGAGTCTGTTCTCTATGTTGTTACCCTCCCTCTTCTCCTTCACAGGCTAAACGGGAACACACCTGCTTCATCCGCTAATTACGGGTGATATTTAAGCGCCGGCCAGATCCGGGCCTCATATCTTCGGAGATCCGAGACAGCCAAGTAGGTCTTCACACGGGTCCAGAGCTGTAATGCAGTAAGTGGGGTCAAGGGAAGCGGCTCGTTCACTTCTTCTCACGGTAAGCAATCCTCTTGTGCTTTACCACGGCGATTTCGCCGTCCTTCGTTTTTCTCCTAGGTTCAGCTAGAACCCCTGCCGGACTCTCATGGGGCACTTCCGCTAATTGCAAGTGTAAGAAAGGCCTCCTTTCTATAGCAAGTTTATATTTATTTATTTTTATTTCATTTTACATGTATACATCTTCACTTTAGCGCATATATCGGTATTTGACACACATTGCCGCCAGATCGGCATTTCACCGCCGCCTGTTTTATCGCGCCATTTGATGGTCACCAGTATAATTATGCACGTGACTAAAAGAAACTCTGCCTAATCTCGCAGTATCATTGTATGTTTGTTTGTATGTTCCGTTTTATGTATTTGTCATATAGGAATGCCTTAAGAGGGTAATCCCCCCTCTCATACATAGTGCACCTTAGAGCGTGCAACACATTTGGTCTGAACACAAACTAAGTTTTAGATCTCACTACGCACATAATTTTATGGTCCTGAGGAAAGCCAGTACATATCTGAGGCCTGGCTGAAACATGTAGACCGTTTTTGGATGTAAGAGCCATTATTACTCTACGCGCATCCATTGCCTTGTTTTTATAACTGCCAGAGGCCCAATCATTAAAAATAAACCCTGTGGGTAATGGGACCACTGTACAGTTTTTAAATTCACCTTCACGTCACAGCACTGCACACTCAGTCAAGATACCTGCTCCGCTGTAAATCAGGCGTTGAAGCACACCAGGGACACAATCGGTGTTACCAGGTGGGCCCAATGATGAAGCATGCCACCAACTAGGTTGGTGGGTGAGGGCTTTCAAAAAAGAAAAAAGCTTTTCTTTTTACAAAAACCATACAATGTTGCATTTGTATACAACCTTAGCCTAGTCCTATTTGATGATATACATTAAACTTTGGGGATAAGGACTAGTTCTCTAATCCTCTCTCTCCTTTTGATATTTAAATACTTATTGGCAGCGCAGAGCTGTGAGAGCAAACGCTTTCATTCTAGCCATGGCAGAAAACCCAGGCTTAACCTTTAATGAAAATGACATCAGTGAAATACTTGCAGACCCTTCTTTCCTGGCAGATTTTAACATTTCAAACACAATAGCCCAAACTACTGATTGGGACACGCTGACAGAGAAGAAACGTAACCGTATTAGAACAATTCTTCATGGACTCATCCTAACGGAGTACTTGCGTACTAACACCGCGCCACGCGTACTCCTTGTAACCAACGCTCCCAGGATCTTCCTAGAAGATGCCACCTTTAGGAAGGACTGGGCACAAATAGCCTGGCATTGCACCAGGGACTGGCTGGTGTTGATCATTAAGACCGCCAAACGCTTGTCAGAGGCAATGATTATTGAGATCCAAGCTACAGAAACTCACTTCAAAACAACCATTACATCGTTTAAGAAAAAACTGGATGAACAAAACAAAGAAATGGCTGAATATAAAGAATACCTAACCCAAGCCAAAATAATCAAATTTCAAAAGGATCTCAAGAAATTTTCTTATGTCAAATCATATCCCTACACAGATGATAACTATGTAATCCCTAACAAACAAGACAGATCGAGTGATACGTCTGGTGACAATAGTTCAGTCTCAAGTGACTCTAGTACAGGCTCATCCAAATCACGCAACAGAGGGCGCCAACCACGTTGGCAGCAACCATGGAATGGACATCCACAAGGCAACCAGTTTGGACCCCCACCCTTTATCCATCCACCACACAACCCATACTACGGCTGGCCTCCGATGTATCAATTCGGTTCACCTGCCCATTTCCATAATAGTCAGAGATTACCTTTTTTAGGACAAGGCCGCAGATCTCGCGGCCGGAGAAGGAACAACCAACAGGTTCATTGGGCAGAACAAGAGGAGCCAGTGAGTGCCAACACACGGAACAAGACAAGGGAGCAACAACCAGGACCGAGTGGACTCCAATGAGAAACGAGGATGCAGAACCATCCACATTGGTATTCAACTTGTCCAGCACTCCATTATCCCCCAAAGAGAATAAAGTACTTAACAAAGGACTTTCCTTTGTCCCCACCACCAAACTGGACAAATTTAAACTTCATGTAGAATTAGCTGAGTTCTTTAGAAAACTCAAGCTGAAGGCATTTTTGAGAAACAACAAAATAATGAATTAACAACTGTTAAAACCAATGAAACGGGCCTAAGAGTAAAATCTACCTTTATGCCTCCACCAACAAGCATCCCTGTAGAAGTTGCTACATTTGAACAGGCTGTCTATCACGACATAGAAAGAATGGATGCGACAAAAACTTTCAATAACTTCTCGAAAGAAGACAGAGATATCATCCGGAAAATTCAGGACAATCCCACACTCATCATTAAACCCGCGGACAAGGGTGGAGGCATTGTCCTACAAGACAAAGTGGATTATGACAATGAATGCCGAAGGCTATTGAATGACTCACGGAATTACAAACTCCTGAAGACGGATCCAACAAAGACCCTGCAAACTACCATTAAAACTTTAGTAGAACAAGCAGAAGAAGCCCAACACATTTCCAAACAGGAAGCGGATTATTTGTGCACTAGGAATGTGAGAGTACCATATTTCTACACAGTACCAAAGATTCATAAAGAAACGAGACCTCCCCGGGACGCCCGATCGTCTCGGGAATTGGCTCCCTTTTGGAACCCCTATCCAGGTACTGTGATTTTTCTTGAACCCGCTAGTACAAAAGACAACAACCTACATAAAAGACACTAAGCATCTCCTGAACATCATCAAGGATTTGATGTTTGATCCTTCCACACAACTTTTAGTAGGTTTGGATATTGAAAGCCTTTATACGAGCCTCCCACAGGACGCCACTTTACAAGTCCTCCATGATATACTCATGGACACTCCGTGGGAATACCGTACTCCCAGAGAATTTATCCTCAACTGTGCCACTCTGGCTTTAAAGGAAAATTACTTTGAATATGAAGGGCAATTCTACCTCCAAACCAATGGCACCTCCATGGGGAGTGTTTTTGCCCCAAGTGTGGCAGGTCTCTATGTCCACCATTTTGAACGGAGACATATATCCCCCACCAACAACCCATACACCACCAACATCAAAGTATGGCGTCGCTATATTGACGACATTTTCTTGATCTGGACAGGTACTCAAGAATCCCTGACATCCTTCCTCTCTTGGCTAAATGAAAGGGACCCTTACCTAAAATTCACATGTACATCCAGCCCCACCACTCTGGCTTTTCTTGATCTTAAAATAACAGCGGAGGATGGTATCCTAAAAACCACCACCCATTACAAACCGACAGCTAGGAACTCCCTCCTTCGGTTCGATAGCTTTCACCCTCGACCCCTTAGGGAAAATCTTCCCTTCGGCCAGTTCCTTAGAATACGCAGGAACTGTAGCCAAATATCTGATTACCACAAACAATCAGCAGCACTGGTATCTAAACTACATGACCGAGGATATCCACGCAAAATCGTGCAGAAGACAAGAAAACGAGCTCGTAACCAGAATCGTGAAGTTTTGCTGGATACTACGACACGAGAAGTGCCTGATCCACCCATGACCTGTGTCACCACTTATAATGATGCCTCCAATAAAGTGTCCAGCATCATTCAAAAGAACTGGCGCATTCTAAACTCAGGCAATAGAAACTGGGAATTACCACTTTTTGCCTACAAACGATCTAGCAACCTTAAGGACCGTTTAGTATCTACACGGCCCAGATTGCCCCATAGAACAACTGTAAATACCATACTTAACACATGGGGTCTTCCTAAGATCATGGGACACTACCCATGTAACAATTGTAGTGTATGTCATCTCACACGTCCATCCAAAACACTTGATTTGGAACCAGGTACTACCTGGAAACAACTACACCACACCAATTGTAACTCATCAAACCTGATATACTTAATTGAGTGCCCCTGTGGTCTACGCTACGTAGGGATGACGACACGTAAAATCAGGACAAGGATAGTTGAACACTGGAGTACTATACGGTGTAGAAAAAACATCAGTCGCCTGACAGATCATTATTTACAACTAGGACACACCACGAATGATATGTCCTGGACAGTGATCGAACACATTGATCACAATAAAACTGACAATGATAAATTTCTACTTTCCAAGGAACAACGGTGGATTTATCGTTTATCCACCCAGCTCCAGGGGTTAAACGATTCTATCCCCTGGCATAGCCTTACTTATTAACTAACTCATGAGTCCCTCCTTACTCTATTTGCCCAGTTATTTGTTATGTATTATGATTCACTAGTCCATTACGAAATACTTCATTCAGACATAATACTAGGCATAGAGTGACTCACACGCGCGGTGCTCTACCTATTCTGGTTTGCGTTCTCTGTCAGCCTTGTTGTCCCAATTTACTAGGGGACTTTGTCATGATCCCATTTCACCCCCCGCTCTCACCATCTAGTGATTACTCGTAAGACGCTAAGCGTCACTCAATCTGCGGCCATGCCCATTCCCCAGACGCGTTGTCAGTAACCTTGCCTACCGGGCGCACACGCTCCGCGTCATCATCAAGGGCCGTAGTTAGAATAGAGGACCTCCCCGAGTCTGTTCTCTATGTTGTTACCCTCCCTCTTCTCCTTCACAGGCTAAACGGGAACACACCTGCTTCATCCGCTAATTACGGGTGATATTTAAGCGCCGGCCAGATCCAGGCCTCATATCTTCGGAGATCCGAGACAGCCAAGTAGGTCTTCACACGGGTCCAGAGCTGTAATGCAGTAAGTGGGGTCAAGGGAAGCGGCTCGTTCACTCCTTCTCACGGTAAGCAATCCTCTTGTGCTTTACCACGGCGATTTCGCCGTCCTTCGTTTTTTCTCCTAGGTTCAGCTAGAACCCCTGCCGGACTCTCATGGGGCACTTCCGCTAATTGCAAGTGTAAGAAAGGCCTCCTTTCTATAGCAAGTTTATATTTATTTATTTTTATTTCATTTTACATGTATACATCTTCACTTTAGCGCATATATCGGTATTTGACACACATTGCCGCCAGATCGGCATTTCACCGCCGCCTGTTTTATCGCGCCATTTGATGGTCACCAGTATAATTATGCACGTGACTAAAAGAAACTCTGCCTAATCTCGCAGTATCATTGTATGTTTGTTTGTATGTTCCGTTTTATGTATTTGTCATATAGGAATGCCTTAAGAGGGTAATCCCCCCCCTCTCATACATAGTGCACCTTAGAGCGTGCAACACATTTGGTCTGAACACAAACTAAGTTTTAGATCTCACTACGCACATAATTTTATGGTCCTGAGGAAAGACAGTACATATCTGAGGCCTGGCTGAAACATGTAGACCGTTTTTGGATGTAAGAGCCATTATTACTCTACGCGCATCCATTGCCTTGTTTTTATAACTGCCAGAGGCTCAATCATTAAAAATTAACCCTGTGGGTAATGGGACCACTGTACAGTTTTTAAATTCACCTTCACGTCACAGCACTGCACACTCAGTCAAGATACCTGCTCCGCTGTAAATCAGGCGTTGAAGCACACCAGGGACACAATCGGTGTTACCAGGTGGGCCCAATGATGAAGCATGCCACCAACTAGGTTGGTGGGTGAGGACTTTCAAAAAAAGAAAAAGCTTTTCTTTTTACAAAAACCATACAATGTTGCATTTGTATACAACCTTAGCCTAGTCCTATTTGATGATATACATTAAACTTTGGGGATAAGGACTAGTTCTCTAATCCTCTCTCTCCTTTTGATATTTAAATTAAAAAAAAAAAAAAAAAAATGTACAAGTACAACCTCACATCCCTGATGGTGTAGAAATGTCAACTGTCCCACATCAAATAGGCATCTCCTCACAAACAGTCACAATGTACATTGTCATGCAGTCTGTTAGTAAACTTGTACAATGCATGAACATACATGTGAACACAATGTCAATCTGCATCTCCCCTTCACATTGGAGAGGGAGTATCAACACCTCCTGCAGAGCAGACCCAACAACTCAACACTGATGATGAAGAGGACCTCCCCAACATCAACACCGACGCTCTCCAACAGCTCGTGGACAGCTTCAGCACCCCACCTCCAGGAGCAGGACGGCCCAGCTGCATTGAGGAGACCCCACCCCCTGCACAGACCACAAAGCAGGAAGCACCCACCACCACGGCTGTCTCCCAGGACCCCCATGACCAATACATGGCATTCCAACGCCGTGTGTTAGGGTGCCAGGAGAAGATGGCTGAACAGCTGAGGGTGGGGTTCGACCTCATGGCAGCCAAACTAGATGCCATACGTGGGTGTCTAAGTGCCATCAGGGACGACTTACAGTCCCTAACGGACACCCACTGTCCGCTCCATGCTCTCCAACAATTCATGGCTGACATCGCTGGAGTCATGACTCTGAGCCAAGAACAACTGTCTAGTCAGAGTGGCTCCAGCGATGTCAGCCGGGAGTTGGGACACATAAGGAGAATTATGGAGAGCTTGGAGCGGATGCAGGCGGAAAGAATGTTTGCCACGGCTGCACACCAGCGAGATGTAGCTGTGATCTCCCATGCCCTGCAGATCCTCGTCATGGCATTGCCGCCACAAGGCCTGGCGCGGATGAATGCTGCTGCTACTACTCCATCCACATCTCCGCCCCTTGAAGTGTCAGTGCCACACAATGTGGCAGACATTCCACCTCCGGCCCCTGATGTGTCAGTGCCACACAGTGATGCAGACTAAACACCACCACCCACATGTGAGGCACCTGACACATCAGAGGACGAAGATGATGATGAATCTGGCTTTGTGGTAAGAATGAAGTGGTAGCATTCATCTCCGCCATATGGCCTGTTTCAGCTTGGTTCTGCCCTCTGCATCATGCCCTGGAATAACTCCTTCCACTGTCCCCCGATACACTGAGCGACACTCACCTTGGACCTCGACATGGACTGCCATATATTTTGTTTGGTTACCAATGACACAGCAATCACACTGCGGACTGAAGTCTTCCTCTTCCGATGAACTTGTCAATCCATAAAGGACTCTGGCTGGCCCTCCACGGGGCAACAATGTAAAGTGGGGTTTGCATGGCCCTGTACTGGTCCAGCTTCAACACGGTACTGAATGCGAATAAAACATTCTAATTCACACAGATGTGTCATGGCTATGATCAATCAAGTATGAAAGTATGGATGAATGTAGGGACAGTGATTCCACAAAAAGGTACTCCCTGGGTAATGCTATCAATGCGCATGTATGGCCGTGACCCAGATAGGCAGTGAGACACACATTGTCATTCAAATCAACACTCATCACAGTTGAATACAAGTGAAGGTGCGTAGACTTTATTAGCATAAGCATGTCAGTACGCGCAAGATAAGTGCCACAACATGCAGACCAATGCAGCAGTATGTCAGAATGAGGAACGTTCCCTAGCGCCGCTGTCCACTCCGGGGGAGTGCCTCACCTTTCACAGGTGTGTGTTAACCCGCATTGTTGTCCGCTCATGTATTCAGAGTACAGGCGAATGCAGCCATGTCCACTGTTGTCATGGGATATGTGACCAGATCTCCAAGATGCAACAAGGTGTTGGGACATGTGCAATGGGTTCCAATCTGTTGTGGCTGCAGGTACGTAGTTACTCCTCCATGAAAGCGATTGCAGCTTCGTAGGCTATCATTTCCAACATGAGGTCGTTGTCGACTTCATCAAACAGGACGGCGAGGCAATCCATTAGCATGTCCGGACAGATGTGCTGCGTCCACCCCCTTTCACCAATTAGCACTACAGCCCCATAGGGGAGCGGTTCAATGTGGTCACTGCACACAAGGAGTTGTGCAATCTCCCAGGTCCAGCTGCCAGCATGTATGCCAAGTATCAAGGCATCCCATAAACGGGTATCACGGTGATACTCCTGGTCGTGGGCCAACAGGGGGCGCACACACATGTCAAAATCCAGTTCAGCTACCGTCCTGTTGGATAGGCAGACATCCATGGACCACTCGAATATGCACGATCGACAATGCAACACAGGCTGAACGCAGGTGACGTTGGCAAGGCGGAAGCTTAGCTGGTAACTGATCCGCAGCACTGCCAATGGCAGTGCCCCAAAGTAAATGCAGCATACGTGCACGGTACAGTTCCACGTGACAGGGGTTGTGCATGTGTCCGGGATGTTCTGCCATTGCGTTAGTGGCTCTGGTTGACGCGGCACTGTTCTGACCTGCGCCAGTTCTGTGGATGAAATGCCACCGCATGGATCAATGAGTTGTTTTAGTGTGCAACGGTTGTACGCCTGGGATGGTGTGGGAGTAAGTGTGAAGGCCATTCCATGCAAGATAACTTCGAGCCAGGACTTCTGTGTGTGGGGTGTGTATACGTTGGTCTTTCGTCGGGCTGTGCGAAGTGTGGGAGTCGTCATCAGCTGCTAGAGTATCTGTCAGGGGGTGCCGGGCACATGCAATTCCGAGGTCGGAGGTGGAGATGTGCTTCCGCCTGATAGTTCAGACAAAGGAGCTTTCATCCCTAATGTCAGTTTGTCATCTGCTTGCATTCAGGAAATGTGATGTGGCTTGTTGGGGGTGGGGTGGGATGTGTGCAACTTTGGGATTCATGTTTGACATGTCTTGCATGTGGCAAATGAGCGGCATCACTGTGTGTTACGTTACCTCACAGCTGCTCCTCCCTCCCCCGAGCCTATTTACTTGTGTGCGCTGCGCGGTTGCATCACTTGCACTCCTACGGCACACCATTGTCATGCCTGTTTGCGCATGTCCACAAGCCTGACAACGACACTGTGATGTTGGCCGCATAAGGTGGGCGGCCATGTGAGTCCAGGCCTATGGTAAGGATAGGGCGGACACAGATGTAGAGTTCATGCCTGGCTGAACTCGCGTTGCGATTAAGGCTAGGCATTTGGCTCATGCTGCGGCAATACAGATACACATAACACTTGGCATGTATGAGCCAAGACCCCGAGCGGTCTTGCGCTCCTTCATTTCCCCGTTAGTGCGAGCCCGCCCTCCGGGTGCATGCTACATTGCAACATTGACGATTGCGGGCCGGGTGACGCCGACACTACAACAGAGACACACGCATTAGTTACTTCCTTGTCCAGGCCAGAACTGAACCACGCCCAGAGCCCCGGGCAAATTCTTCACACTCCTACGCTGGACTGGCGTACGCCGGCTTAGCCCACTCCGCTTACGCTTACAGGGGGGGGGGACAAAGCTACGTGTCCAAGGTCTTACCCACTGCCTGAGGTGACATAGTTGCGTCCGCTGTCCACAGCACAATGTAATGTCCCGGGGCCATCATGCATACATAATGACCACACGGACACACTCAGATAGATAGTGGAACTGGCCAAGGGCACTTGCGCCCGCCCCTTTTTATTACCAGGGTCACATGTCCAGTGACGCCTGTGCTGGATGGGTGTAAGCCAGCCCTCAGGGAGTGGTTGGTGCTGGCAACAACTAGAACAGTGATCATCGGTTCGCACACACAAGACTCAATCATGAAGGGTCCATGACTTGTGGTGCGCTGAGGTAGGGGCACCAGCTCTGACATCACACACACAAGACTCAATCATAAAGGGTCCATGACTTGTGGTGCACTGAGTTAGTGGTACCTGAAGAGCTGAGCAGGGTATCACGCTGATGATGACATCCAAGACAGGTGTGAGCAACTTTGATAGGCTGGCTGTAAGACTCCTCCGACTCTGGCAGTTGTTGGTTGGAGGTGGTCCTGGCGGTGGTGGCGGGTGTGCAGCCAGCGATGATGGCGTGTCCTTGCAGGTCAGGATTGGATTTGATATGTGTGAGCCCTGCTGACCGCAGTGTAGGCCGGAGGCAGCGGTCAGCAAAGCAAGGGCCCACAGCCACGTGGCATTGACTTGAGCTGCACAGAGTTAGTGGCACCTGAAGCGCTCAGCGGGTGTGCAGCCAGCGATGATGTCGTGTCCTTGCAGGTCAGGATTGGATTTGATATGTGAGCCCTGCTGACCGCAGTGTAGGCCGGAGGCAGCGGTCAGCAAGGGCCCACAGCCACGTGTCCTTGACTTGAGCTGCACAGAGTTAGTGGCACCTGAAGCGCTCAGCGGGTGTGCAGCCAGCAATGATGCGTCGTCCGGGCGGCCCGCACTGGAAGCAATGTCTGTTGCCTACAGAACTGCGAAGTTTAACTTCTCAGTTATTAGGTGATCTGTCCCTTTGGACTCTAAAGAGACCCTCTCCTTGGTTTCAAGAGCCTACTGAACTGCGCCATAAATAAATCAAGACTCGATTTGAATTGGGGGACCTGCTGACCGCAGTGTAGGCCGAAGGCAGTAGTAAGCACACACATAACTCCGCGGTGCTGTGCCGCTGGGTGCGCTGGGGGCCTGTGTCGCGGAAGCCAGCAATCGGCTGAGGAGGCTGGCGGCCACGGCGGCGGACTCGTGGCAGGGTGAGGGGCGCCGCCCTCGCAGACGCGTTGGCCATCCCGGAAGTGAACCATGCCCAGAGCCCCGGCCTATTTATTCACACTCCTACGCTGGACTGGCATACGCCGGCCCAGCCCACTCCGCTTACGCTTACAGGGGGGGACGACACAGCTACATGACCGAGGTCTTCCCCACTGCCTGAGGTAACATGGTTGCATCCACTGTCCACAACACTACAAAGACCAGCAGTATATGTCCACATGGACATGTCTGTGCTCTGCATACTGATGTCTGTCCAGCACATCACCGCCACACTTGGCTTTGTGTACACTCTTATTCATGGGTGACTTGCCTCCTTCACACATACTTGGTTCCCACCTCTCCCCACATTCTGCAATTGTGTGGCTGAGGGGCCATGCCGTTTTCGGAAGGTCAGCTGTCTTGTTCAGCGCTGCCTGGGTGGTACTCCGGGGGGGGTGCAGGGGGGCGGGGGGGTCCTGGGGGTGGTGGCGGTGGGTGTTGTGGACCTCTTGGTCTCCGAGCTGCATGATCAGTAGCTCCATGACATGTGTTGGTCTTCAGATGTGGCTCTGGGCTGGGCTCCCTTTCATACTGCAGGTTGTCGTCCTGCTTAACACCAGTCAAAGGCAGGTGCTAAATCCCTGCTGTTAACGTGCCTTATCGCCTGTTTTTGGATCACATTACAGATCTGGCTGGTCATTGGGAATATCGCGAAGTGGTGTTTTCGTGTGTTTTTGCACGGGAACGCCTACTCTGCATATCATTAGCGTTAATTGTCGCTCTCATCCATGGCGATGTTTTTGCGGCAGCTATCGCTGGAAAACTGGCGATATCGGCAGTTTGCACCAGCTTGAGAATAGGGCGAAAAATCTATCACCACTTTTGCGGTGCTAAAGTGCCGATAAATCGGCGATAAGTCCTTGAGAATATGCCCCCATATTCTGTAGTAAAATCTGCAGCACTTAAGAGGAATCATTTTTTTAGCATCCACAGGGCCTACTGGGCTCCAAGTAATCTGGCAAAAATGGGAGGCAAGACTTCCTCCTGTCCGAGAGGCGGAGCACAGCAAGCAGATGACACACACACATGTTCATGACCTGTCCAGTATTGTTATTATATTGGAACAGTGTGAGTAATACTCTAAGCGAAATACCTGCCCATCAAATCAAGGTAAGCACTCAGCTTGTGTTCTTTGACAGTGATCCCGAGTTAAAAATCGCAACAAATGACACTAAGACAAGGCTTATTTTTTACCTACTCTTGCTTGCAAGACGAGAGATATGCAAGAAATGGAAATCAGCAGACCCCCCTCTATTGAGGAGTGTTGGACTTGGCCCTTTTGGCAGGTTCACCCCTGAACTTTTTGCCTGTCTCTTAGCCTTTTCCCTGTGTAGTGTTGGTGATTTTAGGCCTCTGGGCACTTTAGCACTGTGGCCCAGTGTAAAGTGCATGCGCGCTGTGTTCGTGTGTGGTGAGACTGGCCGGCCCTCCCATAGGAATGCATTGAGGATGAGTGTGTCAGTGGTAATTCCTGTTATAAGAGTAGCAGCATGGTCAAGTCTGGTATGTATGAAATTGTGAGAATAAATGCTGCACAATGGTGTGCGCAGATTTATTATGACTATGTGAGAAATGCCACTTTTAGAAGTTGGCATTTCTGTGCGCTATGTGCCTGCCTGATGTGGATTGCATGTCTGGTTTTGGAGGGACAGGGCAGGCTGAGCCAGACGTGGGTTGAATAGAGAGATCTGCAGTTGGAGTATGGGGAGGGGACCCTTTGATCTGAGCAGGGCTGTGCCTGGCAAAGTGAGTGATGGCTCCACCTCCCACGGTGCGTCTGGTAGCAGACCCCTCTTCCTCAAAGGCAGGATGCCGCATCGTAAACAGAGTGCTCCAGATCCCCCTATACCAGTTCTGACTGGTATCCCCAAGCCCTGTGCTGTGACACAAAGGGAAATATGTGTATAAAAGAAGGGGCTGTGACCCCATGAAGATGTTCAGTGTTCAGTCTTGGTGTGCTGTTCCTGCTGGGGCGTGCTGCTGCTGGGGCCCAGGGGGGCTGCCATGAGGGCTTGCCTCCCTGGGCCCTGCCTTGCCCCCCTGTTGACCAAAGGACTTTTGGGACCCCCTTTTGCTTCTTCTCCATCCCCCAGGACTTTGGCTACATCTTGCGCCCTGTGAGCGCGATGCTTTAATTTGGAGAAAAGGAGCACGAGGGCTCCGCAGCGCGGCGCTGCAAACTTTCCAGAGGGAATCCTGACGTAGGGATTCCCCCTGCTGGAGGGGAAAGAGAGGCGGGAGCCCACCCCGCTTTATATGCTAATTCGGAGGGAGCCTACCCCTCATTGCGCCTTATTGATTTGTATTTACGAGCGGGTGCCCACCCCGCATTCTTATGCGCATTGAAATCACCGCCGCGGCCCACCTGGTTGTGGGCGCGGCCTCCGGACGGAAGCTGGAGAGAGGTGCGGCCGGAAGCTCGGCTGCGTGTTGAGGAGGACGGGAGCCTACCCCGCCTCCTCGGGTGCCGAGGAACAAGTCCGGGGAGAAGGGAGCCTTGCGGGCTCCATTTCCGCCCCCTCCTCCTCGTCTTGAACGGAGAGAGGCGAGTTCGCCCGTCCGGAGCCGTGCAGGCTCCACGTGGAAGTCCCGGGTCCCAGGAGGGGGCCCGGGTGAAGTGGAGAGGCCGCCGATGCCTGACGGGGCTCCCGTGGTGAAGAGGGAGCCCCGCGTGCAGCCACCGCGTTGCCTCCAGAAGGAGACGCCGCCGGAGTCTCCCAAGTGAGGGAGACTGCTGCCTTCGCCCCCCAGAGCCGGTGAGTGAGGGCTGAGAGGGGGACAAGGCCGCCTTTCGCTCCCGCTCTACGAGGGAGCATATCTTGTTTTAAGTGCCAGTGCAAGGCACAGATCCTGAGCGGCCCCGTTTTTGCAGCGGGCAGCTCCAAAGTGGCCCTATTTGGTTAAAGGACCCCAGTGGGGGTCCCGTGGGCCCGTGCTGCCCCATACTGGCTATTGTTTTCCAGCTGCCCCACTTTGCAGGGGTCAGCTGCAACGCTTGGGGGTCACAATTGTTTTAGGAGCCAGCGCGCTCCAACGAGGGCCACAGTTCTTGGGGAGCATGATTTGTTTACTGAGCCCCGTGTGGCTCCAACGTTTGGCTAGTTGTTTGTAGAGCCCCGTGTGGCTCCAACGAAGGGGGCACAATCGTTTTAAGGGCCACTGAGAGCCCATGCCGCATTTTAATATTCCCAGCTGCCCAGCAAGTAGTGGGCAGCTGCACCGTTTAGGGTATTCATTCCTTGGGGGACATGTTTGAAGTTAGGAGTGAGATGCACACCTCTGCCCCAGTACTTTTCTTCACAGCTGCGCAGCACTTAGTGCCAGCTGCAACGTTTAGGCCTGCGCAGATTGCGCCCCCTTGACTTCCGCTGCCTTTGCAGTGCGCCCTGACTCTTGGGACATAGGGCATTTGAGCCCCCCTTTCTGAGATGGCCAGTTGGCCAGGGGGGACTGTTAGGATTGTAGGGCGCCAGGCCCTAATGTGATTTATGCCTCTGCTATGGTTTCTACCGTGAGGGTATGTGCTAATGTGATTTCTGTCCTAAAATGTGGTGCTAGGAAATGTGATGCATTTACTATGGTTTACGCACCCTGTTTCATACCGCTAAAGGTATTTCTATGATTATGAGGTTTTGCATAATGAGTTTATGCTTGTGAGGTTATTATTTCCTAATGCGTTTAGGTTGTGAGTTATTCACTACTGTGGGTTATGCCTAAAGTGATTTATGCTTAGGATGTTAGTGTCTAATAGGTTTAGACTTATGAGATGATTACATAATGTATTTATGCTGGTGAGGTTGGCGTATAATGTATTTTGCGCCTAATGTGATACTGTGCATAATGTGGTTTATGTTACAGGCTGATGCTGAGTATAGTGGTTACCAGTGATTACTGGTTGTACGTTTATGATATGTTCTACAGTTATTATCTTTACTAAGTGATGGTTCTGACAGTGGCCCACGTGGCCCTGTCATGTGTACATAATCCCCTGTAAATATTGCCCAGTGCCAGGTGGCACCATGTATATTATGTGAGTACTATTCTAATGTGTTTTATGATAATACAAAGGCTATTTTTTATATAACCTTGTGTGGAGTTCCTGTTGTGGTGTGCCTGGGATGTTGTTGCTGTGTGCGTGCGCAAACGCTTTACACATTGCCTCCGGGATAGGCCTGACTGCTCGTGCCAAGCTACCAAGGGGGTGAGCAGGGGTTGTCTTGGGTGTGTAACTCCCTTGCCCTGACTAGAGTGGTGGTTTCTGCTTGGCTTTGGCGCAAGCCTTAGCCAACCAGAAATCCCATTTCTAACAAGGAGCTATTGATGTTAATTGAGTTTCCCAAGTGCATACTGCGTGTGACTATGGCAGCTATGACAGGGTCTGGAAGAACTTTGTCGAAAGACAATAACATATGTCTTGTCCAATGATTACCTTGGAAAAGCTGTGGACGCTACGTGAGCGGAATCAGCAAGCTTGAGACAGCTAGCTCAGTGAACCACTTTCTTCAGTGGAAGGAACAGCATGCCGAGAAACTGATGGTGTAATGAGGACGACATTTTAAAAAAAGTTAAGAATCAGCTTGTTATCACTCTTTGCGGTCTCTTAAAGATAGATCTGAAAGGCACTCGTGAAGGTTTGGTGTGCCCTCTGAAACCTTGGATGCACAACAAAGTTTCACTCAGGGATCACTGCTCCAAAACCAAGAGTCCTTCTGGACTGTGCTCCTTATAATACACATCAGTGAGAGCTCTAGTCGTGCAAATGCCCAGACTCTTTCAGCCTGAGATCTTTCCAATACACACACTCTCACCTGAGACCTGTGGTCTTGGTAATACCTAGAACCATTCCCTCAAACCGCTGTACGTTTTTAGTGCACAGACTCATTCAGACCTTCACTCTTGATAACACCCAGAGCATGGCCCCATGATGAGTATTTACCATTCCTCGCAGTCCACAGGTACACATCCAGGGACCTTACTGTGTCCATCAGAAACATTCTGCAACCACTTAAAACCCCGTACGCACAACATGCGAAGATTTGTGTAAGTGGAACATTGAGGAACACAACCTTCGTATATACTATGAAAATGAATATTACCCTTAGCACTGAAGCCTTTTAAAATCTCTGCCCCTTTCTACTGCACTGAGTGGTAGGATGTTATTAAAAAGCTGCCAGTGCAATAATTACCCTTCAAATATCAGACTCAGAACATGCCCATTGAACACAAAGCTATAGAAAAGGACCTCAGGATGCAGAGTAGAACATACTAACCATCATACGATCTCCTGGATAACCTGGTTGTATCCAAGTACCTGCATCAGCAACAACACCAGGGGTCATCTTTGCAATCTGAAGCAGTGTCCCTGTCTGCAGTGTTGAGCACTCTTAACTGGGTGTGCCCAGGGTAGGCTTGGACCTGGACCCCATTACAGAAAAGAATGAGCTCTTACATTGTGAGCCTGGTCAGAGGAGAGTGCACCAGTGAAAACGCTTTCATTGCCAGTTGGACCGACCTCTGACATTATGGGCCTGCTCAAGGAGAGTGCACCAGTGAAAATTCTTTCGTCGACAGTGGAACCGACCTCTGACATTATGGGCCTGCTCAGAGGAGAGTGCACCAGTGAAAATTCTTTCGTCGACAGTGGAACCGACCACTGACATTATGGGCCTGCTCAGAGGAGAGTGCACCAGTGAAAATTCTTTCATTGCCAGTGGGACCGACCTCTGACATTATGGGCCTGCTCAGAGGAGAGTGCACCAGTGAAAATTCTTTCATTGCCAGTGGGACCGACCTCTGACATTATGGGCCTGCTCAGAGGAGAGTGCACCAGTGAAAATTCTTTCGTCGACAGTGGAACCGACCTCTGACATTATGGGCCTGCTCAGAGGAGAGTGCACCAGTGAAAATTCTTCGTCGACAGTGGAACCGACCTCTGACATTATGGGCCTGCTCAGAGTAGAGCGCACCAGTGAAAACGCTTTCATTGCCAGTGGGACCGACCTCTTGCATTATGTTTATGGCCTGCTCAGAGGAGAGTGCACCAGTGAAAATTCTTTCGTCGACAGTGGAACCGACCTCTGACATTATGGGCCTGCTCAGAGGAGAGTGCACCAGTGAAAATTCTTCGTCGACAGTGGAACCGATCTCTGACATTATGGGCCTGCTCAGAGGAGAGCGCACCAGTGAAAACGCTTTCATTGCCAGTGGGACCGACCTCTGACATTATGGGCCTGCTCAGAGGAGAGTGCACCAGTGAAAACGCTTTCATTGCCAGTGGGACCGACCTCTGACATTAAGGGCCTGCCCAGAGGAGCGTGCACCAGTGAAAACACTTTCATTGTCAGTGGAACCGACCTCTGACATTATGGGCCTGCTCAGAGTAGAGCGCACCAGTGAAAACGCTTTCATTGCCAGTGGGACCGACCTCTTGCATTATGTTTATGGCCTGCTCAGAGGAGAGTGCACCAGTGAAAATTCTTTCGTCGACAGTGGAACCGACCTCTGACATTATGGGCCTGCTCAGAGGAGAGTGCACCAGTGAAAATTCTTCGTCGACAGTGGAACCGATCTCTGACATTATGGGCCTGCTCAGAGGAGAGCGCACCAGTGAAAACGCTTTCATTGCCAGTGGGACCGACCTCTGACATTATGGGCCTGCTCAGAGGAGAGTGCACCAGTGAAAACGCTTTCATTGCCAGTGGGACCGACCTCTGACATTAAGGGCCTGCCCAGAGGAGCGTGCACCAGTGAAAACACTTTCATTGTCAGTGGAACCGACCTCTGACATTATGGGCCTGCTCAGGGGAGCGTGCACCAGTGAAAACACTTTCATTGTCAGTGGAACCGACCTATGACATTATGACCTGCTCAAAGGGGAGTGCACCAGTGAAAACGCTTTCAATCCCGGTGGAACCGACCTCTGATATTATGGCTCTACTCAGAGGAGAGTGCATCCGTGAAAACTCTTTTATTGCCAGTGGAACAGGACACATTTTCAAGAAAGGGCAGGCATCCCCTTAGAGGGTGTTCTGTGACTGCAGCCACCTGCTGGGAGACGGGATTGGGAATCCCTTTGCCCTTTCACAAGAGAGTGCCTGACGGTGCACCACTTGATGTGTGCTGCACAATCAGTGTGCCACTAGGCGGCCTCTTTGCCCCTGTGCCATCACCACTTATTTGTAGAAGCCACTAGTGCTAAGGCATTCTCTTATTTGCATGGTGTTATACTCATACTCCATACAAATGAGGGAACATTTTCTTGTTGTCACGCGGGCATAAAACGTGCCCCTGCGCAGTCCATATTGCTGAGGGTACCGCATTAGCTTCTGTGGCCCCTTCTGTTATAGCAGTGTTATAAGGGGGGAACAAAAAACAGGCAGGAACACCCATTGCCACCTAGGGGCCTTATGTTATATGGTCCTGTGTCATCCTTTTCACTTGTAAACATTTAGACTAACAATGACTACTGCCAGTTGTTGTTCAAAAAGAATATTTTCAAATGCTTCCTACCTGTTCTTTTGTAGTAGTGTCAGTTAAAATGAACAGACTCGGCGAAGTTCTACACCATGACCACACAATGTGTAGTTCCTATTTGATATATAACAATGTCTTCTACCTTTAGAAAGCCTGGATTGTGTTATTGATAATTCTAGAGTAACTCATGCATCTGCTTATGATTATGTGCAGGCTCATTTGGAGTAAAGAGCTTGATAATAGCAGGAGCCCCTCAGAGCCTGGCTCCAGAAATAATTTAGTTTGGGATTCTGAGGATTATCAAGAGAAGATGCCAGAGTATGGCTCAGCGCTACCAATCCTCAGAATCCCAAACTACATTATTGACCATATCTAGCCCACTCAGAGCAGTTGGCAACACCGTTGAGTATGAAATAAATTCCTATTCATTTCTACCATGGTTTCCTTCATTGCGAGGTTGGCTGGGCCTATTTATGTATTAGAAGATTTCCCAGCATGTTGATTATTTTTCTTTATTTTGGGATTTTAGAGAGCTCGTTAGCAAATGACAAAAGAATTTGTGTGGGAAGGTTGAGAATGCGTGAGCAAATAAAACAGTTTCATGGCTGACACTGAGTATGATTTAAAGGGCAATGTTCTTCTATTACCGCCAGAGTGTAGCCTGGAATCTTTATAGGTGAAAGTCAACCAAAAAATGTCATTGTGTAGTTGACTGGTCTTAAGTGCTGGGCAGTTATGTTTGTCCCCCGCATCCGGAAAACGACCGCCGGCGGCAGATCCTTCTCCCACCTCGCCGCCAAGACCTGGAACACCCTCCCCACCAACCTCCGACAGACCCAAGACCTACTGGCCTTCAGAAGACTCCTCAAGACCTGGCTCTTCGATCAGTAGCAGCACCACCCCCCTCTTCCCCCAGCGCCTTGAGACCCTCGCGGGTATGTAGTGCGCTTTATAAGTGACATGATTGATTGATTGATTGATTTGTGCTTCTACAGGTTGAGCTTAAACTTACTGTGATTTTGGAACAAGGAGACTCGTGTAGAGTTGGAATTCCTACTTGCCCTAGGCCGCTTGGACATATAAGAGCTGATGTCTGTGGGGACCTTGAGGAAGCCATCTTTGACTCTTAGACATGTAGGAGTAGTAGTCCGTAGCAGTAAACCATGGTTTGCAACTACACAGCAGCGATCTTCTGCCAAAGACCTTTAAGCTTTTGAAGTTTCTCAAAGACTGACCTCGGGAAGGAGCATGCTTTTTCATCTTCTCACACCTTTCTCTCATCCTCTGTTCATTACATAGTTGGCCCAGTTGAACTGTTGTCTGTATACCAACAGCCCTCCCCAAACAGAGACCATTCCAGGCTTGTCCACTAAACTTATCTGGTGTAGGTACCTGGCTATGTTAGGCAGAGCCCATAGTCCAGTGACAGATCTCTTGCACTAGGAATATGAATTGGCCCTAGCCTGCCCATTACCAACCCAGGATGCCAGGCAGAGAGAGTGAGGAGGCATACATACTCCCCCACCACCGGTGCTGTAACAGGGGTTTATGGGGGCAGGTCTGCACTTTTCCCTTCCGCAACAGTGCTATCCTTATTCAATTCTGGCAGCCTGGTTCTATCCCAGTAAAAACGGGCTTGCTGATCTCGCACCTGGGAAATCTGGGTCTGGGTCCGGGTCCGGGTCCAGCAAAACCTGGCGAGTTGTGATGGGGAGGAGCAGTATCCCACCTGGGTATGCCTCTCTCCTCTCTTTCCGACTCATAATGGGTGCTCAAGAGATAACATGTCTTGTTTCTCCTTTCAAATTAGGGTGGTACTTTTGGAAATATGTGCACACTTTCTAAAGGAAAAAGCGGATGATTTATACATCTATTTGTTTTAAGAAACCTTTCACTTTCTCCTGTAGCCAAGGCTTTTTTATGAGCTTCAAATTCCAAAATGTGCAGGCTTTGCTGTTTGACATACATAAAGATTTGCATGATTAAACATCCCCAGTGGATTAGCAGTGGCCTGTTATAAAATGTTGTTTGTTCTGTCTATGATTTAATTACGATTGACAATTGCCTTTTCAAGACAAGTCTTTGAACAGAAATGTTTCAAAACAAATACTTCAAAGGGCAACTTTATGTGCCATTTTTCATGACAGCAGGGGGTGCCGCAACACCTCCCCCATCCCTAGTCCCAGTACCATGTCCCCTGCAAGTCTTAATGTACAGACCACCCTGATGGTATAGAGAGAGACCTCACAATAGTATCTCCCACCTGCTCTGAAATCCTTCCCTGGTGGAAATGTGCTCGCGCCCAACACCCGACTGCGCATGCGCAGTGACCTGCCGCGGGACACACACTTTCCCATTGTAGGACTTGTGTACAGGAGGCTCCCTTGGTCTCGCCACCGAGAGCAGCTGCTCCCAGATGGCGGCCATTGATCAGAGCAGCAGGCTGTCTGCGGAGACCGGCAATGACTTCTGTGTCCCTGCAGATATGTAACGAGTTATTTTTGCTTTTTCCCTGCTCTGTGTGATTTTCCTCTACCACTCTTCTTTAGTCCCAATGTGGAAAAGGACAGCCATAGCAGGCATTTTAGCATCACACACTATTTGGAGCGCGAAGAGGCAAGAGAATCGGAAATCGACTCCTTTAGTTCACTTTTTCTGTTTTCTTTACTCCTAATGTAAAGAAGATTAAAAACCAGTCAAGGAATAGAGTGAGATATAGCTGAATTATGCCTAGTAATGAGTGTTTAATACATCTGAATGGAACCCTGGGAGAGGATGTGGCCTTACTACCAGCGCTGTCGAGTTTAGAACTAGGGAACCAAGTTCGAGTCTCGGCCTCAGCTCAACTTTTTGGATAAATCACTTAATCTCCCCGTGCCTTGACCTTGTGTAATGTAACTGGTGCTAATATACAGCACCCCAGTAACTACGAGTTGGGTCTATATAAAAATGCATAAAACCCCCTTGGTTATCAATCTTATTATGAGCAAACGATTGAGTTAAAAGCTGTTTCGTGAAGTTATAATATCTACCTTACATTGGTTGGTCTCTGTTGTTCTGAAATAAAATGTAAATTATTATTTGTTGAACCTTAAAAGCTGCAAGATTTAAACCAATGCTTTAGATCTTACCTGGATCTGTTTTAAGTATTCACATTATTCATTCAACTATGGCACCCCAGTTGTACCTTGTGACCAATAGGATCCCTGCAACAAGCTCACTAACAAACTGAGCTATATTACATAGAGCACAAGTCTGTGACCTGCACGTTACACCCAAGGATCTGCAGCAAGCACATTAACCCTTAGTGCTCTTTTATGATGCTTCAAAAATATGACCTGAGATGGCATTAATAACTTTTCAGCAAGTGCCTTATTTAGCAGAGTTAACATAGGACCATTATATCATGAAATTGGTTGGATACACATAGAACTTTGCAGCAGATGCCTTAACCCGTGTTTTCAGTAGACGGGTCCTGCAGCTGCTTAGCAAAGAAAAGTAGTTTTAGCAAAGCCAATAGATCTGGCTATAGCAAATCTACAAAGCTTATTTATTTATTTGCAAGCAATCAAAATTTAAATTGTAAAAATAAAAAGTAAAAATGGCCCGTTGCAAAAAAAAAGAAGAAAAAAAGCAATTTGAAAAACTCATATCCCAACAAAATTCAAACTTTATTAGTAATTTAAAAAAAAGTTAATTTGGCATTGGGGAGCTCCCACTCTCGTCTAAAAAAGCACAGACGATTACTGGACCTTTTCAAGGCAGATTCCAATTGAACCATTGGTTTTAGGAGCACATTGTTTCCCCAAAAGATGAAGAGCTGGTGGGCCTTCGTTTTGTGCAAGATTCATCATATCTACCCCCTCATGGGATTATTTGTGATTCCAAGTGAGCATTATAATCACTAGGGAAGAGTCTATTTTCTCATTGCAAACACCTTCAATATTCTTTTGACTGGTGTCCTCTCCTTCTTGTAGGTTGCTCCCATCACGCACCAATTTGTCCTGAGAAAACTCACCCTTAAGGTTATAATTGGCCTTCTCCTATCTCGGGTCGAAACAATCTACAGCCTGGACTGACTAAACTATCCACGGAGGGACAGTACTGAGAGGGTGGAGGTTAGACAACTTGGAGGATTTGTCCGTGAGCAGGTGTAGGAGAGTAGGATCTGCCTCTTATGTTGCCCCCACTTTTTTTCTGATGTTTACACTGGTTTCTAGCTATAGTCGGGCTGGGTCCCTGCTAATCAGGGCCCCAGCCTCTCTGTTCTCTCTAAACGACTTGGAGTGCACTTTAGGTGCACTAGTGATTGGATACTGTGGTACCTTATGAGTCCCTAGTATATGGTACCTTAGGTACCAAGGGCATAGGTACTTCACAGGCCTACCAGGGGCTGAAGCATGTATTATGCCACCCCTGGGAAGCAGACTAAATCTGACACCACAGGTCTGCTACTGCAGCCTGGGTAAGGTGGTGCATGCACCCCTTACTGTGGTATGGGCTACCTATACCACTACCTACATACACACATACAAACCTATAAGTCACTCCTATGGCAGGCCTTATCAATCCTGAAGGCAGAGTGCTTGGTTCTTATGTGGGAGGGTGTCCCTGCATGAGCAGAGCCCCTCTGCAGTGTTCAGAGATCCTTCTCTGATGCTGTTTGTAGTGCAGCCTGACCATATACTCTTAAGCGCATTATAACCTCGCGTTAAATGCTAACTTTGGGATGGCTGCACGGAAACATGTCGTGTTTGGTGTCAAACATCTTGAATACTACCCCCCGCCAGTTCTGGCGGCGGGGGTAGCATTCCACCCTTCTAGAGGGAGAGACATGTAAACACCGGCCTAACCGGTAACTTCTTTCCAGAGCCCTGGCATCACAAGATGGATGCCACCAGTCACAGACACTGGGCTGCCCTCCTGCTGATGACCGAAACTCACAGTGGAGGAAGCCCAACAATAGATATCCTGTCGCAAGGGGGTGTGACCACCTCCCAGACAGGGTTTAGTGTATTGGGGCTGGATGGGTGCACTCTTAGAGTGCTTTGAAGTCCTGCACTGGGGGAGCAGAAGGCTCCTCTGTGCATACCCCAGTTCAAACCGGCTCAGGGGCTACCTGCCCCTGCTCTGGCGCAAAACTGGACAAAGGGAAGTGGGTGTAGCCACCCACTCCCCTGACCCTCCCATAGGTGGGGTCATAGACCTAGTCCCTCCCTTCCTTTTAGTATAAGAGGGGGAACCTGTGTATTGCAACCCAGATCTCCCTGGACGACACTCTTAAGAAGAATCCTGGACCTTCAACGTTCCACTACCTCTGGAAGACTGAAGAATATCCCTTGGAGTCAAGGAGTGACTCCCCTGCTTGGCAGGCACCAAAAACTACAACAACGGTCACAAACTACGCCGCTCCCGCCAGAGCCCAAAGTCCCTGCAGCCCAGGAAGAGGATTTCCTAACTTCTCCAAGGCCATCGTGAGTCCATAGCAAAGCTGAGGCAAGTGGACCCCACGAGCAACGAGAAACCGCAGCCCCTGGGTACCGTGTACTATTGTCAAGTGCAACCCCTTCACGACATTCTACAAATTTGTGCTTTGGACCACGTGTGGTCCCAGCCTCTAGCAGAGATCCCTCCCAAATTCAGAGGCCTACACCATCCCAAATGACCGTGGGCCCCTATTGAGTGGATCCTCCCGAGGCGTCTTCGCGATCCCTTGCTAACCAGCTTGTGGGTCCCCAGAAGACTTTCCAACAAAACCAAAAGGCTCCCCCAGTTGCTCCAGGCCTGCCCTGACCTACTCTTGCTGGGTAAGTCCCCCAGACCTTGCTGGTCTGCACCATTGACTCTTTACGCTTTCCACGAGACTTGCTGCTACCAAGGCTTGTTGGCTCCAATCGAGTCGCTGACACCTCAGTAAGCTGCAGACGTCGTGGGACACACCGAATCCAGCTCCTGGTCATCACCGACACTGCCTGGACCACGTGGTCGAAGAGTCAAGACACCCGGGAACGACCCGAAGCTGTCGACGACGGTGGGCATTCATCTTCCTTGCCCAGAGTCACTGCCAAGTGACTGTGAACACTGTCCCCTCTGCTTTCAGGTCTTCCTCCCTCCGAATCCAGGCTTGGATTCCAACGGACACTTCTTCTGTCGTCGCAAGCAGCAAGTCTTCATTGGTTCCCATTGAGAACGACGCCGCGACCCGACACCAAAGGACACCTATGCACCCGGCTCCCCTGGGTGAGGTAACTTCAGCACTACGGTGCTCCTGTGGGTGTGGGCCCTAGAACTACTTACCCTGTAAGTGGCTTGCTTATAGCTACCCTAGAAGTGCCCTAAAACTCCTATTCTCCCCGTGCGATTATCGCACTGGCTCGTACAGGGCTCGCATCTGTGTTAGACACATCGCGTCCAACTCCCTTGTAACTCTATCAGTATCCGCGTCCTTCGACTCGTACTGACCGATCGGTGTGTTCGCCTCGAACACGCCAGGGACCTGTAACTTTGATAACTCAATCGCGTTCTCTCGCATAGACTCGTACAGGACTCGCACCAGTGTCTGAACACCGCGTCCATCCCCTGTGGGTCTCCTACAACTACCTGGGGTGGTTCTTGGGGTCCCTCGATTCTATGTGCTCTAGACCACGGTCTAGCCAAGATAAGATTGTGATATTTACTTGTGCTAACTTATTTTTGATAACATTTGATTTGTACATATGTTTCTGACTTCTAATCTCATAAAGAGATTAGTAGAGAGTTGTTTATTAATAAATACATATATATTTGATATATATACCTGTGTGGTGCCTTTTCATTTGGTGATTCAAGAGATTGTGTGGTAAAACAAGCTGCTTTACATTCCTCCAAGACTTAGCCTGAAGGCTGCTCTCCACAGCTACCACTAGGATAGCTTTCTATAAAGGTTGTCTTAAACCTACCTACCATAAGAGTCGAATTGGACTGGTGCAAGGTGTCCACTTTAATTAGTGAACAGCATATACCAGGCCAACTTCTCACATTGGTGGCAGCTTGTGGGATTCCAGCTTGCTATTGTTTTACCAGAAAATCTCTATTTGAATTACTAACTGAAAACCACTATAGGTACTCAAGGTACATATAAAGTCAAGCTTAGTATCAATAAGTTCTAGTGAACTTAGAGCTGTGTGCCAAGGGATAGCACACCCTTTCTACAGCTCAAGCTAGGATCAGTAGGCCACAAACTAGTGTAGGTAGTACAACACTGCACAACACTAGAATGTCCTTAAGGGATGGACCCAGTGGATCCACCCAGCTTCAGTATAAGGACATGACTTTCTTTGACTTGAAAGCCATGTGTGCTGAGAGGCACCTGACGATAGGACAGAGTCCCTCCACACTACACCTCATAGATCTGCTGACAGCAGATGATCTTAGATTAGCTCTAGGAGCTAATGGGTCTGAATCAGGGGGTGGGTCAATTACAGTGTCTGGGTCAGATGATGAACATCAAGTTGACCAAGACTCTGTGATTGTAGGTCCAGGCCCCAAGGGGTCTGAAAAGCACAGAGGAATTCTCCCTAAGAGAACTGACACAGTGGAGGAGAGGCATAGGTCCCTTTCTAGGGACTCTGACCGCTCCTATCACTCTGGCAGAGAATTTGTCCAGCAGAGGAACTCCTACTTCCCAAGAAGAGAGACCTCCTCTGAAAGACTGTGCAAACTGCTGCAGTATGAGTAAGCAAGATTTGCCCTCAAAACCAAGCAGTTGGCATTAGATAGAGAAGCCTTTGAGCTCCAGAGAGCTTCTAGAAAAGAGGGGTTAGAACCCCTGGTGGCAGCAACAGTGTCCCTAGAGGCAGAGAATATATTCCAGACCATAGGAACCTGAGCAAGGTTGTTCCTCCCTACCAGAGTGGGGATGATATCCATAAGTGGATAACTGCTATGGAAAGGGCCTGTAGAGTACAACAGGTCCCCCAAAAGCAGTGGGCAGCAATCTTGTGGCTCTCCTTTTCAGATAAAGGTAGAGACAAGCTCCTCACTGTTAGAGAAGAGGATGCTGATGACTATGAAGTCCTGAAGAGTGCACTGATAGATGGGTTTGGCTTAACCACTGAGCAGTACCAGTTGAAGTTCAGAGACACCCAGAAGGCACAGACTCAGGACTGGACTGACTTTGTAGATTGTGCAACCAAGGCTCTGGAGGGTTGGCTGGTTGGCAGTAGGGTTACTGATTTCAAGGGATTGTATAATCTAATGATGAGAGAACAGATCCTTAATAATTGCCAGAACCAGTTGTTGCATCAATACCTGGTGGACTCCGATCTGACCTCTCCCCAAGAATTGGGAAAGAAGGCAGACAAGTGGGTCAGAACCAGGGTGAGGCAGAAAACCCAGAACCAAGGGGTGACACCAAGAAGCAGGATTCTAAGGGCTCTGAGAAAGGTGGGGATAAGTCAACAGACCAGAAGTCTTCACAAGGGCCCCAAAATCTGCATCTGGTGGGGAGTCACAATCCAACAAGGGAAAAGGCCAAAAGAAGCCCTGGTGCAAATTCTGTAAACAGAAAAGGCACTGGACTTCTGACTGTAACAAGTCCAAAGACCAAACCACCACCACTCCTGCCCCTAAGGCAACTGTTCCCCCTAGTCCAGCTACTGGTGGAGGTGTTACACAGAAGAAGGGTGTAGTAGGGTTGACCCTGGGTTCTGAAGTGGACGCTGACCTAGTCAGAGTACCCACTCAGGCAATGCTGATTTGTGATGGAGACATTGACATGTAGTAAGCTCCAGTAATCTGGGCAAATACAAACAGCAGCCTGTAATAAATGGCAAACAGGCTTTGGCATTTAGGGACACAGGTGCTAGTGTCACCATGGTGGCAGAGGATCTTGTGGACCCTGGACAGATCATCCTGGGCGAAATGTACCAGGTGACCAATGCAAGCAATGTCAGGCCCAACCATAGTCTGGCAGTTGTGAATTTCTCCTGGGGAGGGGTAACTGGCCTCAAGAAGGTTGTAGTCAGTGCAGACCTCCCTGTAGAATGTCTATTGGGCAATGATCTAGAAACTTCAGCCTGGTCTGAAGTAGAGTTATGGACTCATGCTGAGATGTTGGGCATCCCTGCAGAGGTATTTGCTGTGACCAGGTCACAAGCCAAAATGCATGACACTGAATCAGCTCTGGATCCTGAAATTATGGACCAGATGCTTCACAAGAGGAGGAGCAGTAGGGTTAAGGCAGTGCCTTCCCTCTGTCTCAGATCACAGATTCCCTCCCCAGGGAGGAGGAGCAGACCCTGAAGAAGGAACTGCCCCAGAGGAACTTGAGCCTGATCAGGTTGAGTTCTTGGGGGCAGGGGGCCCTTCTAGGGAAGATCTGAGTAAGGAGCAACAGTGCTGCCCCTCTCTTGAACCCCTCAGACAGCAGGCTGCTGCTGAGGCTGCTGGGAGTGCTAGTGGGTCCCATAAAGTTTATTGGGATGAGAGACTCCTATATTCTGAAGGTAGAGATCCATCCCCTGGAGCCACCAGGAGGTTGGTCATACCTCAGAAGTTTAGGGGGTTCCTCTTGACCCTAGCACATGATATCCCTTTGGCAGGTCACTTGGGCCAAAACAAGACCTGGGACAGGCTTGTTCCACATTTTCATTGGCCACATATGTCAGAGGACACAAAGGAGTTTTGTCGCTCCTGTGTCACATGCCAAGCCAGTGGCAAGGCAGGTGGCACAACAAAGGCCCCCTGATACCACTACCTGTGGTGGGGGTACCCTTTGAAAGGGTAGGGATTGACATTGTTGGTCCCCTTGACCCTCAAACTGCATCTGGGCACAGATTTATCCTGGTGGTAGTGGATCATGCCACCAGGTACCCAGAGGCAATTCCCTGAGGACCACCACAGCCCCTGTGGTGGCAAGAGCCCTCATTGGAGTCTTCTCCAGAGTGGGTTTCCAAAGGAGGTCATCTCTGACAGAGGTACCAACTTCATGTCAGGATATCTGAAAGCAATGTGGAAGGAGTGTTGTGTAACCTATAAGTTCACCACCCCCTATCACCCACAATGCAATGGTTTGGTTGAACGCTTCAACAAAACCCTAAAGGGAATGATTAAAGGACTCCCAGAGAAGCTAAGGCGGAAATGGGACCTTCTTCTTCCCTGCCTGTTGTTTGCCTACAGAGAGGTTCCACAGAAGGGGGTTGGGTACAGCCCATTTGAGCTTCTGTTTGGGCATCCTGTAAGAGGTCCATTGTGTTTGGTCAAAGAGGGCTGGGAGTTACCTCTCAAGCCCCCAAACAGGATGTGATGGACTATGTACTTGGTCTCCGCTCCAGGATGGCTGAATACATGAAAAAGGCAACCAAAAACCTGGAGGCCAGCCAAGAATTACAAAAGCTTGGCATGACCAAAGGCTGTGCTGACTGTGTACCAGCCAGGACAGAAAGTGTGGGTGTTGGAGCCTGTGGCCCCAGCAGCCCTCCAAGACAAGTGGAGTGGCCCCCATACAATAGTTGAACAAAAGGGAGAAGTCGCCTATCTGGTGAATCTTGGAACTCCCAGGAGCCCCTGAGGGTGCTCCATGTCAACAGATTAAAGCCATATGTTGACAGGGCTGACATGGGCTTGCTCATGGCAACTGATGAGGACCAGGAGGAGGAGAGTGACCCTCTCCCTGACCTTCTCTCACAGAACCCTGATGATGGGTCAGTAGATGGTGTTGCTTTGGCAAGCAGCCTCACTGACCATCAGCAAACTGAGTGCAGACAAGTTCTGCAGCAGTACAGACATATGTTTAGCCTGACCCCTAGTCAGACTACCTGGTGCGCCCATGAGGTGGACACTGGGGACAGTCTGCCTGTCAAGAGTAAAATCTACAGGCAACCTGATCATGTCAGGGACTGTATCAGGACTGAAGTCCAGAAAATGTTGGAGTTAGGTGTGATTGAGCCTTCAGATAGCCCATGGGCTAGCCCAGTAGTCCTAGTACCCAAGCCTCATACCCAGGGTGGTAAGAAAGAAATGAGGTTTTGTGTAGACTACAGAGGCCTCAATGCAGTCACTAGGACTGATGCCTATCCCATACCAAGGGCAGATGAGCTGATTGATACTTTGGCCTCAGCCAAGTATCTAAGTACATTTGACCTAACAGCTGGCTACTGGCAGATCAGATTAGCTGATGATGCAAAAGCCAAAACAGCATTTTCGACTCCTGGTGGGCACTACCACTTTGTGGTGATGCCCTTTGATTGAAAAATGCACCTGCCACTTTTCAGAGGTTGGTGAATAAAGTTCTGGCGGGGATGGAAACTTATTGCTCAGCTTATCTAGATGATATTGCTGTCTTTAGTTCCTCCTGGCAGGATCACCTGGTCCACCTCAGAAATGTTTTGGAGGCCCTGCAGAAAGCAGGCCTCACTATCAAGGCCACTAAGTGCCAGATAGGGCAGAGTCAGGTTGTGTACCTGGGCCACCTTGTAGGTGGAGGCCAGATTCAGCCTTTACAGAGCAAAATCCAAACCATAATGGAATGGGTTGCTCCCACCACCCAGACACAGGTGAGAGCCTTCTTAGGCCTGACTGGGTACTATAGGAGGTTTGTAAAGGGATATGGATCTATAGTGACCCCTTGAATGATCTAACCTCAAAGAAAATGCCAAAAAGGTTCAGTGGACAGCTAGCTGTCAGAAGGCATTTGAAGACCTAAAGCAGGCCATGTGCACTGCCCCCATCTTACAGAGTCCAGACTACACCAAAAGTTCATTGTCCAAACAGATGCTTCTGAGCTGGGTGTGGGAGCTGTACTGTCTCAACTGAATGATGAAGGTCAAGATCAGCCAGTAGCTTTCATTAGCAGAAGGCTGACCCCTAGAGAGAAACGTTGGTCAGCTATAGAGAGGGAGGCCTTTGCTGTGGTGTGGGCCCTGAAGAAGCTGAGGCCATACTTGTTTGGCATTCACTTCATAGTTCAGACCGACCACAAGCCCCTCCTATGGCTTAAACAAATGAAAGGAGAAAACCCAAAACTTTTGAGGTGGTCCATTTCCCTACAGGGGATGGACTATACAGTGGAGCATAGACCTGGGACCCAACATGCCAATGCAGATGGACTCTCAAGGTATTTCCACTTAGACCACGAAGACTTAACTGGTCAAGGTTAGTTTAGTGTCCCTGCGTTTGGGGGGTTGTGTAGGAGAGTAGGATCTGCCTCTTATGTTGCCCCCACTTTTTTCTGATGTTTACACTGGTTTCTGGCTATAGTCGGGCTGGGTCCCTGCTAATCAGGGCCCCAGCCTCTCTGTTCTCTCTAAACGACTTGGAGTGCACTTTAGGTGCACTAGTGATTGGATACTGTGGTACCTTATGAGTCCCTAGTATATGGTACCTTAGGTACCAAGGGCATAGGTACTTCACATGCCTACCAGGGGCTGAAGCATGTATTATGCCACCCCTGGGAAGCAGACTAAATCTGACACCACAGGTCTGCTACTGCAGCCTGGGTAAGGTGGTGCATGCACCCCTTACTGTGGTATGGGCTACCTATACCACTACCTACATACACCATACAAACCTATAAGTCACTCCTATGGCAGGCCTTATCAATCCTGAAGGCAGAGTGCTTGGTTCTTATTTGGGAGGGTGTCCCTGCATGAGCAGAGCCCCTCTGCAGCATTCAGAGATCCTTCTCTGATGCTGTTTGTAGTGCAGCCTGACCATATACTCTTAAGCGCATTATAACCTCGCGTTAAATGCTAACTTTGGGATGGCTGCACGGAAACATGTCGTGTTTGGTGTCAAACATCTTGGAATACTACCCCCCGCCAGTTCTGGCGGCGGGGTAGCATTCCACCCTTCTAGAGGGAGAGACATGTACACACCGGCCTAACCGGTAACTTCTTTCCAGAGCCCTGGCATCACAAGATGGATGCCACCAGTCACAGACACTGGGCTGCCCTCCTGCTGATGACCGAAACTCACAGTGGAGGAAGCCCAACAATAGATATCCTGTCGCAAGGGGGTGTGACAACCTCCCAGACAGGGTTTAGTGTATTGGGGCTGGATGGGTGCACTCTTAGAGTGCTTTGAAGTCCTGCACTGGGGGAGCAGAAGGCTCCTCTGTGCATACCCCAGTTCAAACCGGCTCAGGGGCTACCTGCCCCTGCTCTGGCATGAAACTGGACAAAGGGAAGTGGGTGTAGCCACCCACTCCCCTGACCCTCCCATAGGTGGGGTCATAGAGCTAGTCCCTCCCTTCCTTTTAGTATAAGAGGGGGAACCTGTGCATTGCAACCCAGATCTCCCTGGACGACGCTCTTAAGAAGAATCTTGGACCTTCGACGTTCCACTACCTCTGGAAGACTGAAGAATCTCCTTTGGAGTCAAGGAGTGACTCCCCTGCTTGGCAGGCACCAAAAACTACAACGACGGTCGCAAACTACGCCGCTCCCGCCGGAGCCCGAAGTCCCTGCAGCCCAGGAAGAGGATTTCCTGACTTCTCCAAGGCCATCGTGAGTCCCCAGCAAAGCTGAGGCAAGTGGACCCCACGAGCGATGAGGAACCGCAGCCCCTGGGTACTGTGCACTATTGTCAAGTGCAACCCCTTCACAACGTTCTACGAACTTGTGCTTTGGACCACGTGTGGTCCCAGCCTCTAGCAAAGATCCTTCCCGAATTCAGAGGCCTACACTGTCCCGAGTGACCGTGGGCCCCTGTTGAGAGGATCCTACCGAGGCATCTTTGCGATCCCTTGCCAGCCGGCTTGTGGGTCCCCAGAAGACTTTCCAATAAAACCAAAGGGCTCCCCTGGTTGCTCCAGGCCTGCCCTGACCTACCTTTGCTGGGTAAGTCCCCCAGACCTTGCTGGTCTGCACCATTGACTCTTTACGCTTTCCACGAGACTTGCTGCTACCAAGGCTTGTTGGCTCCAATCGAGTCGCCGACACCTCAGTAAGCTGCAGACATCGTGGGACACACCGCATCCAGCTCCTGGTCATCACTAACGCTGCCTGGACCACGTGGTCGAAGAGTCAAGACACCCGGGAATGACCCGAAGATGTCGACGACGGTGGGCATTCATCTTCCTTGCCCAGAGTCACTGCCAAGTGACTGTGAACACTGTCCCCTCTGCTTTCAGGTCTTCCTCCCTCCGAATCCAGGCTTGGATTCCAACGGACACTTCTTCTGTCGTCGCAAGCAGCAAGTCTTCATTGGTTCCCATTGAGAACGACGCCGCGACCCGACACCAAAGGACACCTATGCACCCGGCTCCCCTGGGTGAGGTAACTTCAGCACTACGGTGCTCCTGTGGGTGTGGGCCCTAGAACTACTTACCCTGTAAGTGGCTTGCTTGCAGCTACCCTAGAAGTGCCCTAAAACTCCTATTCTCCCCGTGCGATAATCGCACTGGCTCGTACAGGGCTCGCGTCTGTGTTAGACACATCGCGTCCAACTCCCTTGTAACTCTATCAGTATCCGCGTCCTTCGACTCGTACTGACCGATCGGTGTGTTCGCCTCGAACACGCCAGGGACCTGTAACTTTGATAACTCAATCGCGTTCTCTCGCATAGACTCGTATAGGACTCGCACCAGTGTCTGAACACCGCGTCCGTCCCCTGTGGGTCTCCTACAACTACCTGGGGTGGTTCTTGGGGGTCCCTCGATTCTATGTGCTCTAGACCACGGTCTAGCCAAGATAAGATTGTGATATTTACTTGTGCTAACTTATTTTTGATAACATTTGATTTGTACATATGTTCCTGACTTCTAATCTCATAAAGAGATTAGTAGAGAGTTGTTTATTAATAAATACATATATATTTGATATATATACCTGTGTGGTGCCTTTTCATTTGGTGATTCAAGAGATTGTGTGGTAAAACAAGCTGCTTTACATTCCTCCAAGACTTAGCCTGAAGGCTGCTCTCCACAGCTACCACTAGGATAGCTTTCTATAAAGGTTGTCTTAAACCTACCTACCATAAGAGTCGAATTGGACTGGTGCAAGGTGTCCACTTTAATTAGTGAACAGCATATACCAGGCCAACTTCTCACAGCAGGTATGCATGAATGTGGTTGCCCAGTTGATATGGAGTACGGGTGCCTCTGGGCCTACCTGCTCAGAGAATGTTCTAAAATTCTGAGTTATCGTTTAGGATTCTCTGAAGAGAAAAGCTGTGAAGGGCAGTTGCTAATAGAGCACCCCCTAGCTTGTGTTCATTGTACTGAGGGGTAGGGCTGGGCTGGAAAGCTAGAGTGGCACTAGGTCCTCTGAGACACTGGTGGATGGACCACTGGTGAGTGCCTATCCCTTACCCCGCCACAAGGCTGAGTGGGCTTGGATCTCGGTTGCGACATGCAGAAACAATTTTGGGAAGAGAAACAGTAAGTGGGAGACATATTTGGTCCAGAACAGCCGTGGTCCGTGCAGGTAACAGCGGTGGGGCGGTGGGGCGGTGGGGCCGGGTAAGGGGGGATTTCGAAAGACGATGCCGAGGGAAAATTATTATTTATTTAATTTTCCCTCTGCATCGTCCCTCGAAATCCCCCCTTACCCGGCCCCACCGCTGTTACCTGCATGGACCGCGGCTGGTCCAGTACTCATGGTAACAAACCTTGTGCCTCGAGTCGGATACACAATTGCCCCCACATGAATGGACAGCAGATTAGTCATTAACCCTAGAGTGCTGTAACTAGGGCTCCTGATTCCTGATACCCTAATTAGCTGGTCTGCATTAAAGAGGGATGAAAGAAGATCACCAGGCTTTAAAAAATAGTTGCTCATTATGTTTTCCTCCTTTCCTTATGAGTGACGCAGGTGTTGGTGGGCATTGGGTTAGACGGCAGTCTACCGGGTCCGACTGAGAACTGAACTTTCAAAGAGAGACACACCTTTTACCATCTTCACAGTGAGAGGCCGCTAAGTTCTTGCGAGATTCAAGGTGTGAGAGATTTCCCTATAACAATGTCTATGTTATCTCATCTGGCCCTTCCAGATGGTCAGCATTGGGGTTTCTACGTGAAAGGGATCTCCTTCATTGATGATAGATATTAGTTATGCCCACCTGGTATAACCCTGAAATAAACTCATGGTGCTCAAATAAAAGTGCTTCTCGTGGTAAGTGCACGAATCAAGTGTTTCTTTCTTCTAAAGCAAATTGGAGGTACTGTGCAGCTGTCGCATGCATCCCCATTATGCCCCATACCCAGGCAGACATTGGAGGGCATGCACACTGTACCTACACCCCTTAGTACTTCACTCCTCGGGCACTCGGAGAGCATCTGCACTAAGGAGCACCAGACTGTAACTGTGGCCCTGCCAATATGGCCGCAGAACACTCAAAGTGTCCTTGAAATGTGTACAACCAACCAGGGCTTTAAGTGGGCTGAAAAAACTGGGGGGGTCTCTCAAAGGGGCGTGCCTGATGTAATTAAGGGCATGGCTTAAAAACACTTAAGCTAAAAATCTGTGCTTAGCATAGTGTGCCGCCCGACTGGTATTTTGCTGCTTCGGTCATTGCATCCAGATATATAATACAACAAGTAACATTACACCAACAACAAGCCAGGACTATTGGCTTTGTCAATAGCTTTAAGTTGCATAAGATAAAAAAGCAACAAATATGGCTTCCTTGTATAAAACATAGAAAATGCTTCAGTTCTAAAATGATGAGAGTGTGAAAGAACCATAACCGGTGTCTTTGAAGTTACATCAAAGGCAGCGAAGAGTGGTAATGCTGCAGAGTTAAGATGTTTTTTTCACCGATGGTGAGGGCAAAAATGGAGAGCCCAATAGGGACCCGTCTCAGCAACTGCTTTTTAGAACTGCCAGTGCTGAGCCCCGGCAGGATCCGGCCCACTTAAAGCCCCTTCAACCCCAATTAGGGGGAGCGACCCCTGACCTTGACTGGTAGGTCGCTCCCCCACCACACAGCTCCGTCTGTGTGCCCTGCTGCTGCCCCTGATTGTGCTTGTTTTTCCTTTCTGTGCCCCCTTGCTGCCCCTGATTGTGCTCGTTTTTTCCTTTCTGTGCCCCCTTGCTGCCCCTGATTGTGCTCGTTTTTTTCTTTCTGTGCCCCCTTGCTGCCCCTGATTGTGCTCTGCTTTTTCCTTTCTGTGCCCCCTTGCTGCCCCTGATTGTGCTCGTTTTTCCTTTCTGTGCCCCCTTGCTGCCCCTGATTGTGCTCGTTTTTCCTTTCTGTGCCCCCTTGCTGCCCCTGATTGTGCTCGTTTTTCCTTTCTGTGCCCCCTTGCTGCCCCTCATTTTGCTAGTTTTTTCCTTTCTGTGCCTCCCTTGCTGCCCCTGATTGTGCTCTGTTTTTTTTTCCTTTCTGTGCCCCCTTGCTGCCCCTGATTGTGCTCTGTTTTTTCCTTTCTGTGCCCCCTTGCTGCCCCTGATTGTGCTCTGCTTTTCCTTTCTGTGCCCCCTTGATGCCCTGATTGTGCTCGTTTTTTTCCCTTTCTGTGCCCCCCTTGCTGCCCCTGATTGTGCTCGTTTTTTCCTTTCTGTGCCCCCTTGCTGCCCCTGATTGTGCTCGTTTTTTCCTTTCTGTGCCCCCTTGCTGCCCCTGATTGTGCTCGTTTTTCCTTTCTGTGCCCCCTTGATGCCCTGATTGTGCTCGTTTTTTTTCCTTTCTGTGCCCCCCTTGCTGCCCCTGATTGTGCTCGTTTTTTCCTTTCTGTGCCCCCTTGATGCCCTGATTGTGCTTGTTTTCCCTTCTGTGCCTGTTTCCCGCCGCTGCGCCCCTGCGGCCCCGCCCTCACTGCCCATTCGCTGCCCCATTCCCTGCTCCTCCCTCCCACCTCCCCATTTATGGCGGCCGCCGTGCGCGCGCGTGGCGGACGTGCGCAGCGGGCGCGCCGCTGGCGCGCCGAAGGTGCGCCTAAGGCAAGCCCGTCTGCGCCCGTCCGCGCCGTGACCGCGCCCAGCGCCAGACCCCCTGGTCCGGGCATCCCCCACGCCCGCCACATCAACAAACGCCGATACGACGCCAGCACCCTCCACGCACTCAACCCCGGAAAAGATCACGCCTGCTACCAGGCCACCCCGAAGCGCACCCAAGGGCCCTTCACCTGCCGGAACTGCAGCTCCGCCAGCACCCGCCCCGCCAAACCACCGCCCAGGAAAGAACCCAACTACCTCAGATGCATCCTCCTCAACACCCGCTCCGCCCGCAAACATGCCATCGAACTCTGGGACCTTCTCGACTCAACCTCCCCAGACGTTGCATTCCTGACGGAGACCTGGCTGAATCCCGCTTCAGCCCCCGACATCGCCATTGCCATCCCGGACGGATACAAGATCACCCGCAGGGACCGCACCAACGGAGTCGGAGGAGGCATCGCCATCGTCCACAGGAACACCCTCAGAGTCTCAACCAACACCGACGACACCCTCAGCACCGCCGAACACATGCACTTCCAGATCCACACCGATCCCAACACCACCCTCAGAGGAACCCTCATCTACAGACCCCCGGACCCCGACCACAGTTCAGCGATTCCCATCGCTGACTTCGTCAGCACACACGCCAATGCCTCCACGGACTACATCCTCCTCGGGGACCTGAACTTCCACCTCGAGAACAACAAGGACACCAACTCCACCACCCTGATCGACAACCTCGCCACCCTCGGACTCAGACAGCTCGTGACTACACCCACCCACGCCGCTGGCCACACGCTCGACTCCATCTTTTCCGCAAGCCCACACGTCTCCTTCAACCACACCTCCGAACCCCACTGGACTGACCACCACTGCATCCACTTCACCTACAGGAAGCCCACCACGCACCACCGCACCGAACAAATGCCTCGCCGCTGCTGGAGCAGAGTCACGGAAGACCAGCTAACCACAACCTCGCCCTGAGCCCACCCGCCGAACCCTCCGACCCCGACACCGCCACCCGCAACCTCAGACAGTGGATCGACGACTGCGCCAACACCCTCGCCCCGCTCAAGAATCCGCCCAACAGCCACACCAGCAAGAAAGCCACCTGGTTCACCGAAGACCTCCAGGCCTCCAAACGAACATGCCGAAAACTGGAGAAGATCTGGCTCCACGAACGGACAGCGGACAGCTACGCCGCCCACAAGAGCGCCACCCGCAGTCACCATCACCTCATCAGATCCGCCAAAAGGGCCTCACTCAAAGACCGCCTAGACAACAACGCACACAACAGCAAAGAGCTCTTCAACATCGTGAAGGAACTCTCCAACCCCAGCTCCAACACCAACGACATCCAGCCGTCGCGAGACCTGTGCGACTCACTGGCCACCTTCTTCCACCGCAAAATCGCCGACATCCACGACAGCTTCAACACCACGACCGCCCCGGCAACCACCGAGACCACTGCCCCCACAACCACCAACCGCCTGCTCTCCTGGACCAACATCAACGACGAGGACACCAGCGAGATCATGAACACCATCCACTCCGTTTCACCGCTAGACCCGTGCCCTCACCACATCTTCAACAAAGCCAGTACAGCCATCGCGCCCCATCTCCGGAAAATAATCAACATCTCCTTCGAGACAGCAACCTTCCCGGAAAGCTGGAAGCACGCCGAGATCACCGCCTTACTCAAGAAACCCAAGGCAGACCCCAAGGACCTCAAGAACTTCCGACCCATCTCTCTGCTCCCGTTCCCCGCGAAGGTCACCGAGAAAATCGTCAACAAACAACTGACCCGCTACCTCGAGGAGAACAACATCCTGGACCCTTCCCAGTCCGGCTTCCGCAGCAACCACAGCACCAAAACCGCCCTCATCGCCGCCACCGATGACATCAGGACCCTGCTAGACAACGGAGAAACAGCAGCCCTCATCCTCCTGGACCTATCAGCAGCCTTCGACACGGTCTGCCACCACACACTACGAACACGCCTTCACGACGCCGGGATCCAAGAGAAGGCCCTGGACTGGACCACATCCTTCCTTTCCGGCAGAACACAAAGCGTCCGCCTCGCCCCTTCCGATCCAAGGCCACCAAGATCATCTGCGGCGTACCCCAAGGCTCCTCCCTCAGCCCAACGCTGTTCAACATCTACATGGCACCCCTCGCCCACGTCGCCCGACAGCACAACCTCAACATCATCTCCTACGCCGACGACACCCAGCTGATCCTCTCCCTCACCAAAAGACCCTCACACCGCCAAAGCCCACCTCCACGAAGGAATGAAGGCCGTCGCCGAATGGATGAGGACCAGCCGCCTGAAGCTGAACTCGGACAAGACGGAGGTCCTCATCCTTGGTTCCAACCCTTCAGCCTGGGACGACTCCTGGTGGCCAACATCACTGGGAACAGCCCGGCCACCCACCGACCACGTACGCAACCTAGGGGTCATCCTCGACCCCACCCTCTCCATGACTAAGCAGGTCAACGCCGTTTCCTCATCCTGCTTCAACATCCTCCGAATGCTCCGCAGGATCTTCAAGTGGATCCCCACCGAAACAAGAAAAACAGTCACCCAGGCCCTCGTCACCAGCAGGCTGGACTACGGAAACGCCCTCTACGCAGGAACGACGGCTAAGCTCCTGAGACGGCTGCAACGCATCCAGAACGCCTCTGCACGTCTTATCCTCGACATCCCCCGACGCAGCCACATCACACCCCACCTGAGAGACCTGCACTGGCTCCCTGTCAACAAGAGGATAACCTTCAAGCTCCTCACCCACGCACACAAAGCACTCCACAACTCCGGACCAGCCTACCTCAACAGACGACTCAGCTTCTACACCCCCACCCGCCAGCTCCGCTCGACCAGCCTCGCCCTCGCCACAGTCCCCCGCATCCGGAAAACGACCGCCGGCGGCAGATCCTTCACCCACCTCGCCGCCAAGACCTGGAACACCCTCCCCACCAACCTCCGACAGACCCAAGACCTACTGGCCTTCAGAAGACTCCTCAAGACCTGGCTCTTCGATCAGTAGCAGCACCACCCCCCTCTTCCCCCAGCGCCTTGAGACCCTCGCGGGTATGTAGTGCGCTTTATAAGTGACATGATTGATTGATTGATTGAATTACATGTTTCTGGAAAACCTGAAATATGCCGACTGTTTTCTGAAAATGAAATCTTTATGTAAAACTCCTAAGAATCTGTCATTGTTTTATAGCTTAGTTTTAACTCTATGTTATGTCTACAAGTTGAAATTTTACTTTTTCGTTGTCTGTAGGTCATGGTAACTTCATAGCGCAGAAGTGGCTACGTCAGCGAGAGTCCCGAATCCAGTCCGGGTTTTATTAACGTGCTCAAGCTTATAGCTTTGATTGTGCCATTAAGACTGCAGAACTTCTTGTTCTAGAATGCACAGCAAAGCTCAGTGAACTGGTCATGCATGAGTGACATCAAACAGTGTATGTTGTCTGCTAACTCAACCGTGTCTGCCGTCTATCCCTGCGATCCGTTTGAAAAATCTGGCTGAAACAACGTGAAGACTCTTTTCTCTGTTTCTTTAGTCTCTTTTCCATTTGTTTCATACTTTTCTCTTTCTCCTTCCCTTGATTTGATTATTTCAGTCTTATCATTGAACAAATGAGTCACTTCGGGTATCACAATATCTCCACAGCACACCCGTATTGTTATCATCTCCCAAGAAGGTTTCAATTCAATTGAAACACTGCGGCACACTGCGCTTCCACTTCCCATCCTGTCCGCAACTTGTAAGGGTGGGTGGGAGATCTCGGCACGCGAGCCCCCCAGCACGTATGTACGCGCGCGGTATCAGATACCAACAGCTTAATTAGTCAATAGGGTACAACAGGAGTTTCTGTCGACGAGATAAGGCGCAGCGCGAGCGCTCGCATCCCTGGAAATGAAGATTATCTGACGATAAATTCACTTCCTGGGGCGGCCCCAGCCTTCCTTGCTCTGTACTACCGTGGGGCATGTTGTTGTTTTGAGTCCAGGGCTGAATAAATGTGCTAGAATGTCACGTTTACATCGAAAGGCGTGTCTCTCATTTTATAAGATTTAAAAGTCGATCAGACTGCATACGTTTCTTGCGAGGAAAAGTACTGCCTCATATACGATTACTGCTTCCAGGCAGCTGACCCTGTAAGGCCAAAAGCAGGGTTTTAAGTGGGCCGGTCCTGCCGGCGCTCAGCACCGGCAGTTCTAAAAGGCAGGTGCTGAGTGGGGTCTGTATCGGGCTGTCCATTTATGCCGTCACCATCAGGGTGAAAAAATAAATCTTAACTCTGCAGCCGTACCCCCCTTCACTGCCTTTGATGTACGTGCATGAGAGTCGTTATAGTGCTTTCACAGCCAGGGTTGGATTGGGATTAAAAATCGGCCCGGGCACGCTAAAAAAAGTGGCCCACATTTGCATATTGCCTTTCGGCAAAACACTGCTTCGGCGAAATTTTATTTAAAAAAAGGGGGAAAAGGGGGGGTAAAAAAAATGCACAGATTAGTTTACACTGGTGAAACACCCCTGAAAACAAGTGAGGCAACTTTTGCTCAGGCCCCCTGCCCCCCCTCAATATGCATATATTAATGGGCCGGCCCAGTGAGAGAAAGGGAGTGACACATTTGCCTTTGATAAGAGGGAGGTAATGGATGCCCAACAGCCTCCAGAAAGGCCACTCAGGCACCCACTGGGCCGCTGGTGGCATCGAACAAAGCAGAAACCGCCCAAATTGGCCCCCAGACTGCTCAAAAAAGCAGCCCACAGCTGGAACTGGACACCGGCCCCTCGGGCATTGCCCGAGTGCCCACGTTACCAATCCTACGCTGTTCACAGCCTCATCATTTCAGAACGGAAGCATTTTCAATATTGTATACAACAAAGCCATAGTTGTTGCTTAGTTATCTTATGTATCTAACAAGCATTGACAAAGCCAAGAGTCCTGGCTTTTTGTAGGTGTAATGTTACTTGTATTATATATCTGGATGCAATGAAAGAAGCAGCAAAATACCATTCCGCACACTATGCTAAGCACAGATTTTCAGTTTTTGTTTTTTTAACCACGCCCTTAACTACACTGACCACGCCCCTTTGAGAGACCCCCCTCAGTTTTTTCATCCCATTTAAAGCCCTGTTAATAGGGCTTGGCAAAGTGCGCCACATGTCAAGCTTTTCCCAATCGGCAAGTCCCCTCTGTTTATGTTACAAACGGGCCGGGTGGTTCTGGTTGCAGTCTACTGTGTGCAATGTATTCTGAATTCATACCAACAGTGTGACACTAAGCAATGTCCGGTACCTGTCGATGTTGTGGCAGCCCTGTCTAGCATGCATGGAAGGTTAGGTTGTGGTGAGGTGGTGGAGGGGGAAGTCTCTTGAGAAGTCTAGTTGTTGAGGAAGGTTTCTGATTCTTTCAGGGAGAGATCTCCAGACTTTGGCCATCTGTAACGCGAAGGAGTTCTGACCAATGTGGAACTCTTTGAACCTGTGAATGGCCAGCTTCATCTGAGGTTCGCTCTTGGCTCGTTGGTGTGGAGCTTGTGTTTCAGAACAATTCGCCGATACCATAAATGGATCGATGCGCAGTGCAGAGGGCCTGAAGGAGATATGCGTGAAGAGTTAGAGACAGCGGAGAGCTTCAGTGGCCGTGCTAATGTGATCACGGCTACAGATGTGTGGTAGCAGTTTGGTGGCAGAGATCTGAACACAATGAAGTCTGATTAGACAAAACGAGGCACCACAGTATAGTCCATTGACGTAATTTAGACGGGTGAGAGTTTAGGCAACTGTATCTTTAATCCTGTGGGGAACCAAAGGAATGGAAAGAGGAGTTACACATTCCTGGTGGCAAAGAAGATGATTTTTGTAATTTAGTTTATCTGGGGTAGAAAATAGAGGTCAGTGTTTATGAACACCCCAATGGTCTTTTCCTTTCTGGTACCAAAGAAGGAAGGTCCTAGTTCTGGGGTCCTTGAGTATGGGACTGATGTGTGGACCATTTTCAGCACTGCTAGCAAGCAAGGTCCCTGTGCACACAAGTCTTGGTCCCAAGGGATTTCTAATTTGAGGATTATTTGGATCTCACCACTGTTACTATTGCATGAGGGTTTGGAAGGTTGGATGATGTCTAAGAAATGGCTGAGAAAAGCTTTGAAGATAGGAGGTGTAATGGTGAAGTCAAGTGGACCCCTGCATCACTCAAGCACTATCGAGCAGAGAATAGAGTTTATTTGAGATGTCTTTGTAAAATCTCTAACAATGTAATCCAGCGCATTTCCTTGTATTTCAAAATCGCCCACCCACTATAGTACAGTAGGAAGAGCTTTTTGATTCCATCTTATGGATAGTTGGGGTCAAGTTGTCCCTGATGTTGATTAAATATGGTTCTGTGCTGTGGGTGGTCGTGGCAGGGAAGTTCCAGATGTTAAAATAGTTTGATTCCTGTTGCAGCGGGCCCTCAGAGATATAAGGTAAGAACTATTTTCATAGCTGCCAAAAATAACCATATCCTTTTTTAGCAGCTTCAACCAGACTGTTCCTTCAGCAAGTGGCACATTATAATTTGACTTTGCAATTTTGCTTTTAACTTTGCAGTCTAAGGAACAAAAGTCTAAGTGAAGCAAAATTTGATGGTTAAATAATCTGGAATACTTTGCAGTCCACAGTGTTTTTGTTCGTTGTACCACAACAAATAAAGTCCATCCATAAGCAAACAACTCTTGTCATTTCCCAAAAAGAATAGTTAAGCTCAAAATACTAGTCAAGGAACACAAGACAACATGGACGTATAACAGCCTTGTTGGACCTCGGCAGTGAGGTGCAGTGTTGCGCTTTCTCAACTGTTAAGTAGGTTCGACAGATCGCTCTATGTCACCAACATGGTTACCGTTCCAAGCTTTCCTTTCACATAGCACTGTCTCCAGGTGCATTAGTCCAAATTCTTTGATTCAACTAAAACACAGCTACTCACAGAACACATTTATTATCAGAAAGTACATGACTGGCAATTGTGGTCCTGCCAATATGGTGCAGTCTTGCATTCCTACATATGTTGACCACAACTGTCTGCAAAGCTTTAATCTACTTTTTATTTTTTTATAATTATTTTTGTAATTTTATTTAACCAAATACAGTCTTCAAAACCCAACATTCCTGTCAGAGGAAAATCATTACATGACGAGCACCATAGTACAGCCATGTCAAATGCAGATAACAGAATAGGACATTTTTCACTCCTTGTACTCACCCAGCAGCAAATAAGAATCTGTGATGGGTGAACATTGTTATGTAATCGGGGCGGGGGGTCAAGAGGTGTGGAATATCAATATACCTAGCCCATGCAATTTGGTGAATAAATCCCCTTGATAAGAAGGTTCACTGCCAGGACAGGAATGCAGTTTACCAGAGACTCTTCAAGAGCAGCAGACCTGTCACGATTTTTAGGTCGAAGCCTACCAGACAGTGCAGCTGTCTCGTTGGTAAAGACTTCTCGGTTACATTCGTAAAGCTGACCTGGGAATGATTCGGCTCATTGCTTACCACTGGCTCCAGCATGTCCTTGTCCCACCTGTGGAGCATAGGCTGTTTACTGTATTCTTCCATGAGTGCTCACTTTCTGTAAACAGGCCTTTACATTTTGTTCTTATCTTGTTACATTTGCTGTGCATTCAAAGACAGGGGTCAATGTCAGGTTCTGTCTTCAGAGGGAGCTTGGTGTTTACTTTTCTATCTCTGACTTCAAAGTGAGAGGATTCATCTGACAATCTGGGGTTGTGAAAGAAAAGGCTTTTTTTCTAGCACACAAAAAAATTCAATGTCTGTAAATGAATTGTGCAAATATTTCATAATATATCAGTATTAAGAAAGCACAAATGAAGCACTTTTTTGTAATTCTGAAGTGTAGTGGAAGCAAATATTTTTATGATCAGAACAAAGCAATACACTAGATGATGCCATTCCCACACACTATCATTTGTGTACTGTATAGTTTTATCAGTAAAACTGTGTGTCTGTGCAAATGTGATGGTCATTTCAATTGAAAATGTGTTGTCTGTAATGGCAGTGCACTATCACACCATGCACATTCCACTCTAGGACACTCCACTCTACAACACTGTACTCCACTTTATGTCATTCTATGCCCCTCCACTCTATGACACTCAACTCAATGACACTCCATGACACTCAACTCTATGACACTCCATGACACTCTACCCCACTCTGCACCACTCTACGCCACGCTACTCTATTCCACTCTATGCCACTCTGCTCCACACTACACCATTCCACTCCACTCTGTGTCACTCTGGTCCACTCTTTGCCACTCTACTCCACTCCACTCCACTCTATGCCACTCCACTTTACGCAACTCCACTCCATGCCAATCCCCTCCACTCTATGACACAGTACTCTATGACACACTACTCTTCAACACTCTGTAACACTCCACTCTACAAAACTGTATGACACTCTATGACACTCTACTCCACACAACGCCACTTCACTCTACAACACTCTCTTTCACTCAATGCCACTCCAATCTAGGCCACTCTACTCCACTGTGTGCCACTGCATTCTATTCTACGACACCCCACTCTATGAGACTCCACACTACAACACTCCACTCTATCTCACTTCACTCTACTCCATTCCATTCTATGACACTCTTTAACTCTTTGCTTTACTTTACACCCCTCCATTCTTCGACACTCTACTCCACACTATGCCACTCTATGCCACTCTACACCACTCCACTCTACTCCACTCTATGCCACTCTACTCTATGCCACTTCACTCTAGGCCATGCTACTCCTGTAAACACCACTCCACTCTACGATACTCCACTCTATGGCACTCTACGCCACTCCACTCTACTACACTCCACACCACTTTGCTCTACTCTATGACATTACATGCTACTCCACTCTACTCTGCTCTACTCTACTCTACTCCACCCCAGTCTGTGGCTCTCCCCTCTATCCATCTCCACTCTACTCAACTCTGCGAACTTTACTCTACGTTATGTCACTCCGCGACACTCCACTCTACGTCTCTCCACTCTACATCACTCCACTCTATGACACTGTCCTCCATTCTATGCCATTGTACGACTCTCCACTTTACAACACTCTACACCATTCTATGCCACTCTATGACCAAAGGTATTCAAGCGCTTTACATGAGCACTAGTGACATTACACAAGGTCACAGTCGTTATTTTAGGCACAGGAACATGAAGCGCTTTGCCCAGAACTCAGGATGTTGAGCCATCGCCGAAAATCGAGCCTGGTTCCCAAGTTCCAAAGACGGCAGCTTTGGCCTTAACACGTCTTCTACTCCCCCCTCTCTCGGTGCCATTCCTGGTGTGCTATCCTAGGGACTGGACTGTCAGCAAACTTCCTGTGTTCTTGTACATCCTCCTACCTCTATGCTTTGGTTAAGGCATGCTCAGTGAGATTACCCTGTGGGGATATCTGTGCACCTGAGGTCCTCTGATCATTGCAAAATAACACACTAGTTTCCTTCCCGCCGTTTTAGTGCAAGGACTCTGGAGAGACGACATTTGCATTGGAGTGCCAGGAAAACTGAACACAAGCTTGGCGAGGGTCTGCACCCAGCAGAGATTAAAAACAAACATCTGCCTGGCACACCGAGTGGCAACCTCTGCACAGCTGTTTCACTCCTGTGTAGCTTGTCAGCTGAGATTACAGCTCTCTCATTGTTAGAGGCCCGGGCGGCGGAGTGAGGAGAGCTTGCTACTTTGTGCAGTGCCCCTGAAAATGTGTGCCGTTTCCTGTGAAATGACTTTGAATCCAGTACTGTTGTTGTTTAACCAAGCACAGTGGTGTGCGATAACTGACTGTAGCTTCCCGATGGACTCACTTATCGTGCATTCATACATTCAAATATTGCGGCCAATTAAACAGACCTAACTCTGCAACAGAAGTAGACATTCCAAACATTGTGGCAAGGTGTAGATAATTTGTGTCCAATCATCAAAAACATTCCTGCTATATGCCAAGATTTTATGACCTTCAATCAAATGAAATTGGAGTAATGGAGAGGCCTGCAGGTTTTGCATTTACCCAAACCCCTATCTTTTCAGTTGATGTGCAAAACATTTGTTACCACAACAAGAGTAGAGTGCTCTTTTTGATTTATAACCCTTAAAATGGCGAAAACTTTAAGTGAATTTTATAAGGTGGGGTGGGCGTAACTTGCGTAATTCCGTATAGTGTAATCATGTAGAATTACCCCAAAATTCAGTGAGTTTGCGAGGAATTATGCAAGAAGAGTAATTTTACATGTAGCAAAATTTTCTTAGTGCAAAAATGCCCCATGGCAACCAAAATGGATGTGAGAATGTATTTTGCGCTAAGAAATAGTGCTAAATGCGAGAAAACATGAATGAGGAGAGCAAGAGAATGCTAAATGTGCACTTAGGGTAGGATTTCCCCCCAACTTACTCCTGGCAGTTAGTGCTATTTTCTTAAAGCAAAATGCACCTTTGTGTCCAAAATGGATGCAAGGATGCATTTTCCACTAAGAAATAGCGCTAAATGCAACAGAACATGAACAGCAAGTGCGAGCGGCTGCTTGTGCTCGCTAAAGGTGCTCTTGCGGGAGGATTTTTTCTCCAAATTACTCTTAACTACGCGAGCGAGTGTAATTGCATTAATTATCTGTAATTTTGCATCAAAGAGTAATGCAGAGTTATCTAACTTACTCCGATTACTCCAGAGCGGAGTGGTTTAAAGTTAGCCCAGGCCTATTTTTAGGATACTGGTGGGAATATATTACGTTTTACCTGAACTATAAATTCTGGTTGACTCTTAAATTAATATTATGCTCAAACAAAATGTGACTACTCAGGGGTCGATTCCGATGTCGGCCGGAAGCGCACCTAACAGTATTCGTCCGGAAAAAATACCAGCCGAACGCGTGTTTTCCGACCGACTCGAACACTCTACCGAACGAACAAGTACGATGCGCATAACAGCCCAGATTCCGAGCGAGACGTACTTACCCATTCTAGCTCTTGTTCCCCGCCCGAGCCAGATCCGTAAACGCTGAATCGAGTCGCACGGAACCAAATACACTGCACCTTCCGGCCGGACTAGTATGATGCGTCTTCCGTACGCGCCGAACTCGTCGCTACGTCCGGCACGTATGAGCATCCGGGAGAGCTGCACATAAGCTCCGATTAGCGCCACAAGACGATCCACGGCGACGAGACGAACAAGCCAGCGACGAGTACGAGTCGAAGCCACGAGAAACCCGAACGAGACGACCCAACCATGAATCCCATTGCGCAGGTCCTACCAATACTCTACATCTATTACCGGGACCGGTACGGACGCGTACGGCGCAGACGGTAAGTCAAACACCCACAACACAAACAAACGACACGTACCCGAATTATGTCACACACACATAGGGATGCACAAATGACGTACACAAGCAACAGCAGAACCATAGGGGTGGGATGGCCAACACCAATGCCATACACACCCATAGGGGATGGATACCTGCCACTACTACCATCCCCACCCATAGGGGGCTGGATGCCTACCACTACTACCATCCCCACTCATGGGGGCTGGATGCCTACCACCACTACCATCCCCACTCATGGGGGCTGGATGCCTACCACTACTACCATCCCCACTCATTGGGGGCTGGATGCCTACCACTACTATCATCCCCACCCATAGGGGGATGGATGCCTACCACTAACACCACCCCTACTCAGGGTGGGCTGGATGCCTGCCACTACTGCCATCCCCACCCATAGGGGGATGGATGCCTACCACTAACACCACCCCTACTCAGGGTGGGCTGGATTGCTGTCACTACTACCATCCCCACTCATGGGGGGCTGAATGCCTACCACTACTACCATCCCCACTCATGGGGTGCAGGATGCCTACCACTACTACCATCCCCACTCATGGGGGACTGGATGCCTACCACTACTACCATCCCCACTCATGGGGGGCTGGATGCCTACCACCACTACCATCCCCACTCATGGGGGGCTGGATGCCTACCACTACTACCATCCCCACTCATGGGGGGCTGGATGCCTACCACTACTACCATTCCCCCCCATAAGGGGATGGATGCCTACCACTAACACCACCCCTCTCAGGGTGGGCTGGATGCCTGCCACTACTGCCATCCCCACCCATAGGGGGATGGATGCCTACCACTAACACCACCCCTACTCAGGGTGGGCTGGATGGCTGTCACTACTACCATCCCCACTCATGGGGGGCTGGATGCCTACCACTACTACCATCCCCACTCATGGGGGGCTGGATGCCTACCACTACTACCATCACCACCCATAGGGGGATGGATGCCTACCACTAACACCACCCCTACTCATGGTGGGCTGGATGCCTGCCACTACTGCCATCCCCACCCATAGGGGGATGGATGCCTACCACTAACACCACCCCTACTCAGGGTGGGCTGGATGGCTGTCACTACTACCATCCCCACTCATGGGGGGCTGGATGCCTACCACTACTACCATCCCCACTCATGGGGGGCTGGATGCCTACCACTACTACCCTCCCCACTCATGGGGGGCTGGATGCCTACCACTACTACCATCCCCACCCATAGGGGGATGGATGCCTACCACTAACACCACCCCTACTCAGGGTGGGCTGGATGCCTGCCACTACTGCCATCCCCACCCATAGGGGGATGGATGCCTACCACTACTACCATCCCCACTCATGGGGGGCTGGATGCCTACCACTACTACCATCCCCTCTCATGGGGGGCTGGATGCCTACCACTACTACCATCCCCACTCATGGGGGGCTGGATGCCTACCACTACTACCATCCCCACTCATGGGGGGCTGGATGCCTACCACAACTACCATCCCCACTCATGGGGGGCTGGATGCCTACCACTACTACCATCCCCACTCATGGGGGCCTGGATGCCTACCACTACTACCATCCCCACCCATAGGGGGATGGATGCCTACCACTAACACCACCCCTACTCAGGGTGGGCTGGATGCCTGCCACTACTGCCATCCCCACCCATAGGGGGATGGCTGCCTACCACTAACACCACCCCTACTCAGGGTGGGCTGGATGGCTGTCACTACTACCATCCCCACTCATGGGAGGCTGGATGCCTACCACTACTACCATCCCCACTCATGGGGGGCTGGATGCCTACCACTACTACCATCCCCACCCATAGGGGGATGGATGCCTACCACTAACACCACCCCTACTCAGGGTGGGCTGGATGCCTGCCACTACTGCCATCCCCACCCATAGGGGGATGGATGTCTACCACTAACACCACCCCTACTCAGGGTGGGCTGGATGGCTGTCACTACTACCATCCCCACTCATGGGGGGCTGGATGCCTACCACTACTACCATCCCCACTCATGGGGGGCAGGATGCCTACCACTACTACCATCCCCACTCATGGGGGGCTGGATGCCTACCACTACTACCATCCCCACTCATGGGGGGCTGGATGCCTACCACTACTACCATCCCCACCCATAGGGGGATGGATGCCTACCACTAACACCACCCCTACTCAGGGTGGGCTGGATGCCTGCTACTACTGCCATCCCCACCCATAGGGGGATGGATGCCTACCACTAACACCACCCCTACTCAGGGTGGGCTGGATGGCTGTCACTACTACCATCCCCACTCATGGGGGGCTGGATGCCTACCACCACTACCATCCCCACTGATGGGGGCTGGATGCCTACCACTACTACCATCCCCACACATGGGGGGCTGGATGCCTGCCACTACAACCACCCCTACTCATAGGATGGGTAATGCATGACACAACTAGCATACTCCCACATAAGGACTGTCTGTAAACATCCCACCTCCAACACCATGACAAGCGTGTGTGGTCTGTGTCAAATGCATACAACACTGAACATGACATTGAACATACAATGTGACCCCCTAACACATGTGTCACACATAATTGTTTGTGTGGCCTACACAATGCAAGCAGACCACGACCACTGTGGCAATGGGCCCCAAAGCCCCATCACCACAGTGCCCAAAAGGTAAGTGTGTGCTCCGTAGCTGAAGCACATTTTGAACAGTGTGGCAATGGGGCCCAAAGCCCCATCACCACAGTGCCCAAAGGTAAGTGTGTGCTCCATAGCTGAAGCACATTTTGAACAGTGTGGCAATGGGGCCCAAAGCCCCATCACCACAGTGCCCAAAGGTAAGTGTGTGCTCCATAGCTGAAGCACATTTTGAACAGTGTGGCAATGGGGCCCAAAGCTCCATCACCACAGTGCCCAAAAGGTAAGTGTGTGCTCCATAGCTGAAGCACATTTTGAACAGTGTGGCAATGGGGCCCAAAGCCCCATCACCACAGTGCCCAAAGGTAAGTGTGTGCTCCATAGCTGAAGCACATTTTGAACAGTGTGGCAATGGGGCCCAAAGCCCCATCACCACAGTGCCCAAAGGTAAGTGTGTGCTCCATTGCTGAAGCACATTTTGAACAGTGTGGCAATGGGGCCCAAAGCCCCATCACCACAGTGCCCAAAAGGTAAGTGTGTGCTCCATAGCTGAAGCACATATTGAACAGTGTGGCAATGGGGCCCAAAGCCCCATCACCACAGTGCCCAAAAGGTAAGTGTAGTCCTGGTAAAAGCTGCAAAAACAAAACTGCAGGGATTATTCCTGGCCACACAACACCAAACACTACAGTGGCATTGTAGTGCTTGTGTCCCATAGCAACATAGATTGTGTGAGGCAAGCAGTGCAGTGCCAATGACACATCGTTCTGGCCATGTGCACACAAACATCAGCCATGGGGGCCCACATTGTCTACATTCACAAATAACACAATGACAGAAGTGAGCATCATAATGCAGACCCACATATCTGCACCAATGGACACACAAATGTAGATATCCTGTGGAGACTGTAGATGTCAGGTGAACAAATACCATACCATGGCAGCAATGGGACCTACTAACCATGACCAATGTGCTGACTGATGACCTAGCAGTCCCAGGGCCAGCAGGGGAAAGCCAACAAACAACATACAGCCAATGGCAAACTAAAGATATGCCAATGCAGTGGTGCAAATGCACAAACACAAACAGGCAGACTCACACTGCATATCAAACACAACAGGTGAGGGGGTTGTGTGCCAGTGTCCCCAGGCAACCACACTACACATGAGGAGGCCAGATTCACTAATACACAGATGTCAACACATACAGAAGTAACTCATGGATTGGATTCCCCTATGTGGGCAAACAGGCATTGTGAGATGAGAGGGAGCCCAAATTACACATGTCACACAAGCTTGTAGGAACAGCAACAAACACAGCAAGAGACAGAACCACCACAGCACTCCCCCAGGGACCCCACATTGTGGTGACACTAGCCTGCATGACAATCACACTGTGATGACAAAGGTAGATGTCATCCACACTGTGAACCACAGCCATGTGTCCTGAGCAACAAACTACCATCACACCTATACAAGCACAAAGCACTCAGCATGGCCTGCCAGCCAAGGACAATATGGAGGTAGTGCCCCAGCCGTGCAACAACTCACATTTGCACACACTCAACGCCACACACCTTGATCTCCACCAATGTGCAGCAGTGAAGCTCACATGGACTGCTGACATTGCACATGCACCCATGACAATCCCAGGGGTGGTGGGGGGAAATAAGGTGCAGAAACCCATCACACATGGCCAGTCAACAAGACTTGTGAATGTCTGACACACTGCACAGTATGCCGTATATGGGCATGACGTGAAATCCACCCCAAACAATGGGATCCTGGCCATAGTCACACACCAATGAAGAAGCCAAGCTGACCCACAAAGGACACACATAGACAACTTCCAACATTGCAGCCCTGACCCTGAGGAGTGGCAGCAGTCACACACACAACGTGTCACAATCATTGAAAGCATACACAAACAGAAAATCACATTACTTGTGTAACCAACAAGTGCCAAGAGGAATCCTGACTGTGTCCCATCTGCGTTTGCCCACATCCCCAGCCCTGACAACAAAGACAACTAGGGATGACAACCTCATGAACATTAGATTGCCATGCACCCACATCCCGGAGAAACCAGGTCCAAGATGCTGGATGAACACAGAACAACTCAGCAAGCATCACAAACAGGATCATCCGTAGGGACACAGCCTGTGTAGGAAAAGGAGAAGGGAACACGCACAGACATGCCTACACAACACACAACACGGGCACAGCCTATATCACGGAATCACGCACTGCCATGAGGGCACTCCACTCCTGTGGAAGGTCAGCTGTGCCAAACCTTGTCTGTGCATGACTCAAACATGTCAGCAGAACACTCGGTCAGTGAGTCAACAACTACAACACACTGAAGGCTCTGCTCATATCAGCCTGGGCACGGGAGTGTCACGTCAGTCATCTGCATACACCCAAGACACGTGTCAAGCAACTTGCACTGTGTACACAGATGAGTCCTCCAAATTTGATGTGCTAAACTGCATGTCCATTGGAGATGGGCACACAGTCAGGGTACTAGGAACATTGGACAGTGGTAAGCCCACCAGATGTGCATCAGTGTAGGACAAAGATGGTAATCTACAAATGCTAAACGTACATCCCTGTGTCAAATGCTGAACATTACACCCTCAGACTGCAGCAAAGGATGCTATAGATCCAGACTAGATTAGGACACATGTCCCATGGACCACATGGAGCCCATCACAGCAAAACTTCATTTACCTGATCTGAACACTGTTACAACAGCAAATGCATGATTCCACACATCTACATCATGTACCTCCAAAGATTAACCACAAGTAAACAAAAAGAGGCTTTATTCAGCAAGTGTGCAACTCAAATCAAAAGTACAAAATAAACTAAGGCCAATGGCCAGTCCAAATATACAGTCCCAACAGGGTGATGTGTGACAACTTGTCAACAATTGCTTGCCTGCACAGGTACGGACAGGGGACATCCCCCTTGGAGGGGCATACGAGGGGCAGGCACCGCAGGGACAGGATCAGGGGATGCCAGAAGGAGGCAGTGAAGGGGAGGTGGGTGCAGGAGTGTCACCGGCAACTGCAGTGGAGGTGTCTGACTCAGGGGGCTGGCACCACCGCAGGGCTCAAGTCAGATGGTGTTGGTGCTGCAACCACTGCAGTGGGCTGGTCAGATGGAGTGGACTGGGTCCCCAATGCAGTGCCCGAGTCAGACGGGGTGGTTGTGGACTCCACCGCAGTGCATGACTCCAAGGTAGTGGAAGGGGGGCAGAAGAGCTGGGCAGGATAGAGGGGGGGACACGGTCTCCACACCAGTGGCACAAACAGGCAGAGCGTCTGGTTTGGGGGTGGAAGAGCAAGTGGCAGGGGGGAGGGCCTAAGAAGTTTGGGGATGCGGTATCGGTGTGTGGGGGAACCTGGGGCAGGGTGTGGCGGTGGAACCTGTGGAGTGGTGGCCTGGGGGATGGAGGTGTGAGACTGGGTGGTTGACTTGCAGGGCGGTGGCGGGGTCTTGCTCTTCTGGGACCGGGGGACTTGCGGGTGGGGGCTCACTCTGCCTGCGCCTGGGGGAGGGTGTCTGGGGGCGAGGGCACTCCCCTCTGTGTGGGTGGACTTCCTCTTCCCCCGGTATGCTGGATCAGCAGGATTGGAGGGAAGAGGCCGAGGTCACGCAGGAAGATCTGCTGTGTAGGTGTGGTAGCAGGCGAGGCAAGGGAAGGGGTCTTGGAGGGAGAGGATTTGGAGGACTGCGGAGTTAATGTGGATGCCTGTGGTGTGTGTTCCCCGTCCCCTGTGTCTGTGGTATCAGTCCCCTGAGGATGCTTGTGTGCACATCTTGCCTTTCTCTTGGGTGTGTCTGTGCTGCTCGTGTCTGTGTGTTTGGGTGACTGTGCAGGTGTGCATGTGCTTTGGACAGGTAGGGGGCAGGAAGTGTGGATGGGGCAGAGGTGGGAGGGGTGAGGGACTGTTGGAGGAGGGACACTGCTGCCGTCAGGGAGGAGTCCATGGACTTATTGCTCCTCTGTAGGGCAGACATACCCGTCGAGATGCCCTCCATGAACGACACCAGCTGTGTCAACAGAGTGGTGTGTGCATGGAGGACACTCAGCATTGCTGTTTGCCCTACATGGAGCTGCCGAAGGAGGTACACAGACTCCTCACTCAGGGCAGCAGGGGACACAGGGGCAGGGGCTGTGGTGTCTGGCACGAAGGAGAGACGCTCCCGAGTACGGGAGCCTCCACGGACCTCAGGAATGGGAGCCAATGGGAGGGCGGTGGTGGTGGTGGTGGTGGCAGGGCCAGACAGACTAGCTGGCCTTTGGTGGCTGCTGAGACCCGCCTCCACAAGGGAGTCATCCTCCGAGCTGCTGTGGTCCTCATCTGAGGTGGATGGTGCTGAGGACTCCTCGGTGTGGCTCCCCTCGCCCTCCGTGCCACTGGGTCCCTCTGACCACTCGTCCGATGCTGACCCAGTCTGGCTCCGCTGCTCCTCCTGGTCTGTGGAGCTGTCCCCTCCTGTGGCCGTGGATGTATCTGCAAACAATTAGGGAAACAGACAAACATCAGTCACCTGCACTGACCGCACACACCACAGTAAGTACAGCACATTACAGAGCTAGCCCTGGCATCCTTAGTTGAACATTGCCTAAAGTCCTCACACAGATTCGGGGAAGCCAATTGTCAGTCTGATGGTCAACCATGGGACTCACACCCCTCCTGCCCTTGCACCCATCTGTCTGGTGCCTGTCTGATGGTAAGACCCCAGTGTGGACACATGCACCACCTACACAGTTGTTGGACATTGCAGGGAACACGGTGAAGTATGTGAACATGCACACATCACATCTCTTGACACTGAGTCAGTGCAGGTGTGCGGATAAAGGGATGGCCAGAGTCTAAATAGAAATGCATGTGATGCATACCAGCACCAGACACCATGATGCACCCATGTCCGGATAGTCAATGCCACAATGGGGTGCATGTTGCACATGTCACTCCCCTGCAGGATCAGTCTCAGGAAGTTGAATGCCATGACACAGGAATGCGTGCAAAGTCATACATTACTGTCTCAAGTCACATGGCCATGGCAGCCAGCCAACAACAGTCTGCACTGTGTCACAATCCGAGGGCATGGGGAATGCAAGTTATGTGACTGACAAGTGCACATGTCCATCCCCCAAATACCACATCATCTGTACTACTATTTGTCCACGTCATACCAACTGGACATATGGGGGACATGAAACACAACTCTCTGAACATGAGCACCTCACAGTGTGCTGTGAATGACAATACAGCTGCCTGAAAGTCACAGTCGCAAACACCTGTGTGCACAGTCAAGTGATCAGACACCTATGAGTCACAGAAGTACCGTCTATCATGGTCACATCTCAGATGGCATGCTGAGCCCTAACCGATAAACATACCAGTAGTCCTGACAACGAAGACACAGCACAATGAGACAGAGGCAGACACCTGAGGGTACATTACACTGATCACAACATGCCAGATGATACACGGGAGTGGGAGTACAGAGTGCATTGCATGCCCTGGAGTAGGCATTACTGTCCAGCTCCACCTGTAAGAGGGATGAGTCCTGGACAGTAGGCAGGTGGCTAAGGATGTGTGACACACTGGATACACATACTCCTGAGGCCCAAACATTGTTCCCACCAGCAGCATGGGTGTGTGCCAAATTCCCCAGGGACATGTGGTGAGTCAGAGCAGCAAGCGGACCACATATCAAAGTTACACCCAGATTACATGTCAGAACTTAGGCATTGTGTAAGCAATTGACCCACCCATGAATCGCACAACATAGTCACGGGAACAAATGCTGTCCCCCCAGCTTGAGCAAAGCTAAATGCAATGACACAGTACCCAAATGACACAATTTCCTGACTATAAGGGCCACACATATGCGTATCAGAGGAGAAGTGGACATGTAACAAATGAGGGACATGGGTCCTGGACCACATGACTGATGTACTGTGGAAGTTTAACCAGGCCAGAGGAGGGCACATAGCATGTCAGACAAAGTGCACAGTGCAGTCATGGACTCACCCCCTACTTGCGGCTGTCTGTCCTTCAGCTGCCCATCCAGGTCAGGGAAGACCACCACCAGGATCCGGAGCATGTGGGGGGTCAGGGTCCGGTGTCCGCCCCTCATGCGAGGAGGCGACAGCTTCAGCTGGACCCTTGCGATCCTCCGGGTCCAGCCACGAAGGTCCTGCCACCTCTCCTGGCAGTTGCGGATCCTGCGCCTGTAGACCCCCACAGATCTTACTTTCCGGGCGATGGTCAGCCAGATTTCCTGCTTCTGGTGGGCATCAACCTGTGAGGATGACAAAGTGAAAAGGCCATTACTACACATGTAACATATACGTGCATCACACAGTTGGATATACATGTCTCAATCACAGGGGCATATGATGTACACAGGCAGTGCAACAATGGCTATGAACAGTTTGTCAGCAGTCACTACATGGTATCATTGCATGGGAAGTAAACCTAGTTGGAATGCACTGTTACTGCACTGTACCAGTTCAGTGCATGTAACTACACACTTTGGGGTGTGACAACTACTCAGTGGGCATGCTAGCCAGTGGTGTGCACACTGAAAGCCCTGCTAGTCAGACAACATGCACAATTAGTGAGGCAGTGGACAGCACACTCACCTGCTCCCCTGGTTTCCCATACAGCTTGCTGTACTGTGGAAGGAGGCTGTCCAGCAGGGCCTGGTTCTCCTCAAGGCTGAAGGCTGGGGCTCTCTCCACAGTACGTGCCATTGCAGGAGCCAGAGGATGCATAAACAGCAGCAGTGTTGGTGGCAGATGTCATCCTGGAGCATGTAGTGCAGGCAAGTGAGCTCTCAGGGGAACAGCCAGCATTATATGTGTGCTGCAGAGGCAGATACTGTCCCATGTGTCCAAAGTGATAGGTCCAAGTCGTTTGCATCTTTTGAATCTGACCAATCCATGGAATAGCAGCACTAATACACGCCCACAGCATCCTTCAAATCTTCAACTTCATGACACCCATGATTTTGCAACATTGTTGTGGCTGGCCAACTGAATTCACTGCATCAGACTTGTTGGAGCTTCGAAAACGCGTCCGTTGCCATGCCAGGCCCCAGCCAATGTGTGCGCACCGTTCGGTCCACTGCTGTACAACGCGTATTTCGGGATACAATGCGTACCCGCTCACATACAATGCAATGGGCCGGCCGGGCACACCGATCGGAGCATTGCTGTTCAACGCGTACCCGGGATACAACGCGTACCCGCTCACATACAATGCAATGGGCCGTGCGGGCACACCGATCGGTCCATTGCTGTACAATGCGTACCCGTTATACAACGCGTACCCGCTCACATACAATGCAATGGGCCGGCCGGGCACACCGATCGGTCCATTGCTGTTCAACGCGTACCCGGGATACAACGCGTACCCGCTCACATACAATGCAATGGGCTGGCCGGGCACACCGATCGGTCCATTGCTGTACAACGCGTACCCGGGATACAACGCATACCCGCTCACATACAATGCAATGGGACGGCCGGGCACACCTATCGGTCCATTGCTGTTCAACGCGTACCCGGGATACAATGCGTACCCGCTCACATACAATGCAATGGGCCGGCCGGGCACACCGATCGGTCCATTGCTGTACAACGCGTACCCGGGATACAACGCATACCCGCTCACATACAATGCAATGGGCCGGCCGGGCACACCGATCGGTCCATTGCTGTTCAACGCGTACCTGGGATACAACACGTACCCGCTCACATACAATGCAATGGGCCGTGCGGGCACACCGATCGGTCCATTGCTGTACAACGCGTACCCGGGATACAAAGCGTACCCGCTCACATACAATGCAATGGGCCGGCCGGGCACACCGATCGGTCCATTGCTGTTCAACGCGTACCCGGGATACAACGCGTACCCGTTCACATACAATGCAATGGGCCGGCCGGGCACACCGATCGGTCCATTGCTGTACAACGCATACCCGGGATACAACGCGTACCCGCTCACATACAATGCAATGGGCCGGCCGGGCACACTGATCGGTCCATTGTGTACAACGCGTACCCGGGATACAACGCGTACCCGCTCACATACAATGCAATGGGCCGGCCGGGCACACCGATCGGTCCATTGCTGTTCAACGCGTACCCGGGATACAACGCGTACCCGCTCACATACAATGCAATGGGCCGGCCGGGCACACCGATCGGTCCATTGCTGTACAACGCGTACCCGGGATACAACGCATACCCACTCACATACAATGCAATGGGCCGGCCGGGCACACCGATCGGTCCATTGCTGTTCTACGCGTACCCGGGATACAACGCGTACCCGCTCACATACAATGCAATGGGCCGTGCGGGCACACCGATCGGTCCATTGCTGTACAACGCGTACCCGGGATACAACACGTACCCGCTCACATACAATGCAATGGGCCGGCCGGGCACACCGATCGGTCCATTGCTGTACAACGCGTACCCGGGAAACAACGCGTACCCGCTCACATACAATGCAATGGGCCGGCCGGGCACACCGATCGGTCCATTGCTGTTCAACGCGTCCCTGGACAGGTCACACGCATATGTCACCATGCTGGTCACTGGTGAACCTATGCCAGCCACATATACTTTCCAGGGACTCAGTGGCACACCTACAACACCACACCCAGTCCACACTGTATCTAAGGCATGTGTGGCAGCATAACCTTATCTGTGTATGGGGGTGAACATGTGGTTTTTGGGATGGCATTTGGGGGCAGACACACCCAGGCTGTGCACGTGTTCATGGGGACAGGGTCCTTTGTGTGTTGTGCACCTGACCACTGTGGTGTGCAACTTTTCATTTATGAGCAAGTGTCATGGTCACATTTCCAGGTTGTGTATGTGTATGACATGTCACATACCCCCAGGCTCACATGTGTGAAGGCATGTACGTCACAGGGTGGCCCATTGCCACAATAGTGATGTCCCTCCGCAGTCTGTGTGCATGTTGTGTTTCACATGTCTCTGACTCCATGTGCACAATGGGAGACAGTCTCCACATCCATGTGGTTTGTGCATGAACTTTGATGTTGTGTGTGTGTGTGTCACAGACGTCCATGTCTGTCCTGCAGAGGCTACAGGGGCCACTACCTGTGGGTGTCATGTTAGTTTTTCTGACATGTACATGATACGCAATGTCATGCCAGTGTCCATGTGGCAAGACAGGATCCCTGGGAATCTACCTGTCAATGAGCTGTGATGCCTGTGGAGCATCTGTTCAGACATGTCACTGTGGTATGTGTGTGGAACGTGAGAGCAGTAAATGGGTACTGTGACACAGCCTAATGGTTTCCCATAGCACACCCTGGAACCTGTTGTCAACACTTGTTGAACAGAGATGTTAGATGATGTCCATGTAGGTGCCATATATGTGCCATATATGTCCAAACAGAACGACACACACATCAAGTACTTGTGTTTGTTAATGATGTATCATGTGAAATTGAGTATGGTGAACGGCACATAGTTGGAGTGACTGACAATCTTGCTTTCTTCACCTATGCACTGCAGGGCTCCTGCTGTCCATCAACCATTCCCAGACCTGGCAACGATGGTGGAACGTGACAGCATCTGACGGTACCGCTTCACCAGGCAGCTGATTGAGGATTTGGCAGTGCGGTTGGACCCACATTTGCAGCCTGGTCGTCCGTATCCTACAGTGCTGACCCCCAAGGTGAAGGTGATGGCAGCCCTACACTTCTTTGCCACCGGTACCTTTCAACACACTGTGGCGACTGCCGGTGGGATGTCACAGACTATGTTCAGCCGTGTGCTACGCGATGTTTTGGGGGCAATGTTGATATACCTGAACCAGTACATCTATTTCCCAACACGTCAACGACTCACTGACGTCAAGAGTGACTTCTATGCCCTGGGGAGGATGCCACATGTAATTGGCTCCATTGATGGGACACATGTGGCTTTGATACCACCACAGGCACATGAGCAGGCATACCGGAACCGTAAACATTACGATTCGATCAATGCTCTGGTGGTATGTCTTGCAGATATGACCATCACACATGTGTGTGCCCGTTTCCCCGGTTCGGCACACAATGCCTATGTGATGAGGAGTAGTCGCATCCCGAGGATGATGTCACAGATGCCGAACCAGCGTGCCTGGCTTGTTGGTGTATACTGACTTTGTACCATTGTGTGTGTTCTGCTATGTTGTTTTCCGCACACATTTTCAAATCGGCTAATGTGCAATTGTCTGTCTGTAGGTGACTCGGGATACCCCAACATGCCGTGGTTGCTGACACCCCTCAGGAACCCTGTGACACCAGCCAAGATGCGCTACAATGAGGCACATGGTCGGACGAGGAGGGTGATTGAGCGGACCTTTGGTCTCCTGAAGAGCCGCTTCCACTGCCTGGACAAGACAGGAGGGGCCCTCCCATATGCCCCAGCAAAGGTGTGCAAGATTGTCATCGTCTGCTGCATGCTACACAACCTGGCAGTGTGGAAGGAGTTGCCTCTCATCCTGGATGACGATGACCAACGTCCGCCACCTGTGGAAGATCCTGGCCTGGGTCACAATGCCAGTGAAGAAGATGATGATGATGATGGTGATGTCCGCACACAGCTCATCACCAACTTCTTCAGCTGAATGTGAGTCTCCAGAGGGTTGTAATGTCAATGATTTGAGTTTGCATGATATGTGTGTGTGGTGCTCTGGTGCTGTTTGAGTGTGGCCATGTGCTACTTGACTGGATGTGTGCAGCGATGTGTCCTTGCAGGTGGTCTGTACTGCCCAACAGTGTTGACATGCTAACTTGGTTTTGTGTAGTTATCTCGTGACATGTATTAGACATGAGTATTGCCGTTCTGTGCTGTTCTTCAGTGGTTTTGACTGTGTGTCATGTCTGTCCTTCATAGGGTGCTGCCGGAGTTGTTCGATCAACTTGGATCCCACGAATCCGTGAATCAACTTCCAAGGTGGAAGCAGTCGTTTCCCTACAGGTGATGTGCCACACACCCCTGGACTTTCTATCTTCTGCACTTTTTGACTTTGTGGCCACAGCCAGGTTGGATTAGCTAGCATTTGTAGTGGAAACAACATGTTGCAAATGTATAATAAACCTGTGCTTCACTTTGGGATGTGCGTTGTCTGTGGTCACACATCTGACTGACATTTGCTTACTGCACCTGTAGTCTAGTTGACAGACTGTGAATAGGTGGCGTGTCTGTGCATTCCACTGTATTTAGTTGCAACATCAGTATAGGTGATGAGTCTGATGGCCCTGGTGTGTATGTGTTGTGTGGCCCTAGTGGTGTGTCTCCCTCATATGTGTCACGTCGCCATGACTGACATGACGGTGTTGGACTTGCTGTAGCAGTTAGCATGCACAGTGTCATTTTTCTGATCACCATCTCTATGACAGAGAGCACGTTGGAATCACAACAGAGGCAGATATGGTGTAATGGTGAGTTTATTTACATACAGGTGTGAGAATGGTGCACAGGATGGTGGGTGCTGTACATAGAAATTGGAATCCAAAGTTCCCATGTGATTTGGAAGTCTTGGTAGCTGAAATGTCCAGAGTAAAGTCCACAGTCATCTGATGAATTTGGCCAACTAGAGCTCCCCATGTCATGTGGGAGAGTTGGGTTGGCTTCGACAGGGCGTGCAGTTTGCACACAGAGGAAAAGTTCCAGAACAGGTGTTGGCTTCCTGGGGGATGTAGATGGCCATCGGCCTCTCAGTTTGGCCTCCTCGGACGGCCCCTCTTCTTGGGGGGGACCCTCAGGTGCAGGCTGCGGCGGTGCAGGGGACTCTCTGCCAGAGTCCTCCTCCCTCCCTGTGGCATTTGCAGTTATTTCAGCAGCAGATGTTGTGGGCACACAGGGAGGTGAGGCCATGTTGGTGCTGATCTGGCGGAGGCATGTCAGTATGTCCCTATGCACCGCTGTCAGTTGTTCCAATGTGTCCCACTTGGACTCCATGCCAGACATGTGTGTCTCAACACGTGACATGTCTGTCTCGACACGGGACATGTGGGAGTCCAAGCGGGCATGATGGGCAGCCTGCTGCTGTTGTATGTTCTTGAGGATCCCCACTACCTGGCTGACCTCTCCGGTGGTAGTCTGGTACGCATCCGCGATGTGTTACAGTTGTGGGTCATCATGTAGTCCAGACCCCTCTGCAAAGAGCGACCTATGTCTACCACCCCTCCCACCACCCCTGGCGACACGTGCAGGACCTGCGGTGGCACGCACAGGTTACCGTGGGCCCACTTGGGTGTTGTTCCTGGGCTCGTTGTCACCAGCTCCAGTTTGGGTCTGGGTCCCTGCGCTGTTGTCATCTGTGGTCCTTGGTCTGTCCGTGTTGGCAGGGGTGGCCTGTGTGTTGGCAGTTGTTGGAGGGGTGGGTGCAGGGGTGCAGATGCTGGTCCTGCTGGTGCTGCATGATGACTCACACCGGAGGGTCCAGCTGGTTCTTCGCCATCCGAGGAGTGCAGAGGCTGATCCACACCAGTGAGCTCAGTGTTCCCCGGAGCCTGGGACAGGGACTCCTCCTCGTCTGCTGCTGTGTCCCCATCATCACCTGTTTTGGGGAGAGACACAGATTGTATGTTATGTTTCTACTGGCATCAATTGTTCAAACACCTGACAGTTGTGACTGTACCTCTGGATGTGGGCCTGGACATTGCATTCTCCTAAATTGTGACAGTCAGAGAGTGATATTGGTGTAGCACATTGTCCTGCCAACCTGTGGCATGTCAATGTGAATGTTGAGGTGTGTGCATGACCAGCATTGGTGGTATTTGCTTGCCATCCGGGCCTCCTTCTCCCCCAGCCCAGTTATCCCACCATGAAGCGTGCTTCCATTGCAGGGAGTGCAAGTTGTCTTTCAGGATGTCAGTCAGTGGTGTTCTGCTGTTGGTTGTTGCACAGTTCCCAGCAGGGCCTTGTGCTCCCCCAGCAGTACCCAGTGTCAGCCATCTTGTGAGTCCTTTTCCACTCCCTGTGATGTGAGCATGGTTCAGGGTGGTGTTGATGGGCCAATTGTGAGGCTGACCAACATCTGTGACTACCACTCCCATCATGCTGTTGCCTCCACCCCCTTCCCAGGATGCCCATCCTTCCTTCCTTTTGACTCTGCTTCCCTGTGGGGTGGGGTGCCTGTGCTGACAGGATGGCTGGGAGTGTTGTCCTGGCAGTTGTTTGGCTACAAGTCCCAAGAGTGTCCCTGTGCTTCACACGGCATAACCCAGGGTGGTGGTTCTTTGTGGGATCTTCAGTTAGGATGTGAGGCATTGCATTCTCCCAGGTGGGTTATGTGGAGTTAGTGTTGAGGGGGTGTGTGAGTGGAGGTGCTTGTAACTATGGTCAGTGCTGTGAGTCCTCCTTCCCACCCAGCCAGATATCCCACCATGGAACGTGCTTCCATTGCAGGGAGTGCAAGTTGTCTTTCAGGATGTCAGTCAGTGGTGTGCTGCTGTTGGTTGTTGCACAGTTCCCAGCAGGGCCTTGTGCTCCCCCCAGCAGTACCCAGTGGCAGCCATCTTGTGAGTCCTTTTCCACTCCCTGTGATGTGAGCATGGTTCAGGGTGGTGTTGATGGGCCAATTGTGAGGCTGACCAACATCTGCGACTACCACTCCCATCATGCTGTTGCCTCCACCCCCCTTCCCAGGATGCCCATCCTTCCTTCCTTTTGACTCTGCTTCCCTGTGGGGTGGGGTGCCTGTGCTGACAGGATGGCTGGGAGTGTTGTCCTGGCAGTTGTTTGGCTACAAGTCCCAAGAGTGTCCCTGTGCTTCACACGGCAGAACCCAGTGTGGTGGTTCTTTGTGGGATCTTCAGTTAGGATGTGAGGCATTGCATTCTCCCAGGTGGGTTATGTGGAGTTAGTGTTGAGGGGGTGTGTGAGTGGAGGTGCTTGTAACTATGGTCAGTGCTGTGAGTCCTCCTTCCCACCCAGCCAGATATCCCACCATGGAACGTGCTTCCATTGCAGGGAGTGCAAGTTGTCTTTCAGGATGTCAGTCAGTGGTGTCCTGCTGTTGGTTGTTGCACAGTTCCCAGCAGGGCCTTGTGCTCCCCCCAGCAGTACCCAGTGTCAGCCATCTTGTGAGTCCTTTTCCACTCCCTGTGATGTGAGCATGGTTCAGGGTGGTGTTGATGGGCCAATTGTGAGGCTGACCAACATCTGTGACTACCACTCCCATCATGCTGTTGCCTCCACCCCCTTCCCAGCATGCCCATCCTTCCTTCCTTTTGACTCTGCTTCCCTGTGGGGTGGGGTGCCTGTGCTGACAGGATGGCTGGGAGTGTTGTACTGGCAGTTGTTTGGCTACAAGTCCCAAGAGTGTCCCTGTGCTTCACACGGCATAACCCAGGGTGGTGGTTCTTTGTGGGATCTTCAGTTAGGATGTGAGGCATTGCATTCTCCCAGGTGGGTTATGTGGAGTTAGTGTTGAGGGGGTGTGTGAGTGGAGGTGCTTGTAACTATGGTCAGTGCTGTGAGTCCTCCTTCCCACCCAGCCAGATATCCCACCATGGAACGTGCTTCCATTGCAGGGAGTGCAAGTTGTCTTTCAGGATGTCAGTCAGTGGTGTTCTGCTGTTGGTTGTTGCACAGTTCCCAGCAGGGCCTTGTGCTCCCCCCAGCAGTACCTAGTGTCAGCCATCTTGTGAGTCCTTTTCCACTCCCTGTGATGTGAGCATGGTTCAGGGTGGTGTTGATGGGCCAATTGTGAGGCTGACCAACATCTGTGACTACCACTCCCATCATGCTGTTGCCTCCACCCCCCTTCCCAGCATGCCCATCCTTCCTTCCTTTTGACTCTGCTTCCCTGTGGGGTGGGGTGCCTGTGCTGACAGCATGGCTGGGAGTGTTGGCCTGGCAGTTGTTTGGCTACAAGTCCCAAGAGTGTCCCTGTGCTTCACACAGCATAACCCAGGGTGGTGGTTCTTTGTGGGATCTTCAGTTAGGATGTGAGGCATTGCATTCTCCCAGGTGGGTTATGTGGAGTTAGTGTTGAGGGGGTGTGTGAGTGGAGGTGCTTGTAACTATGGTCAGTGCTGTGAGTCCTCCTTCCCACCCAGCCAGATATCCCACCATGGAACGTGCTTCCATTGCAGGGAGTGCAAGTTGTCTTTCAGGATGTCAGTCAGTGGTGTCCTGCTGTTGGTTGTTGCACAGTTCCCATCAGGGCCTTGTGCTCCCCCCAGCAGTACCCAGTGTCAGCCATCTTGTGAGTCCTTTTCCACTCCCTGTGATGTGAGCATGGTTCAGGGTGGTGTTGATGGGCCAATTGTGAGGCTGACCAATATCTGTGACTACCACTCACATCATGCTATTGCCTACACCCCCTTCCCAGCATGCCCATACTTCCTTCCTTTTGAGTGGACTTCACTGTGTGTGAGTGTGACAGCAATGGCAAGATGGCTGACAGTGTGGTCCTGTTGTTTGTTGGTGCCCAGTTCCCATCAGGGCCTTGTGCTCCCCCCAGCAGTACCCAGTGTCAGCCATCTTGTGAGTCCTTTTCCACTCCCTGTGATGTGAGCATGGTTCAGAGTGGTGTTGATGGGCCAATTGTGAGGCTGACCAATATCTGTGACTACCACTCCCATCATGCTATTGCCTACACCCCCCTTCCCAGCATGCCCATACTTCCTTCCTTTTGAGTGGACTTCACTGTGTGTGAGTGTGACAGCAATGGCAAGATGGCTGACAGTGTGGTCCTGTTGTTTGTTGGTGCCCAGTTCCCATCAGGGCCTTGTGCTCCCCACAGCAGTACCCAGTGTCAGCCATCTTGTCAGTTGTTTTCCACTCCCTGTGATGTGAGCATGGTTCAGAGTGGTGCTGATGGGCCAATTGTGGGTGTGACCAATATCTGTGACTACCACTCCCATCATGCTATTGGCTACACTGACTTGACCAGCATACACAGAATTCCTTCCTTTCAGTGAGCTTCCCTCTGAGGTGAAGTTCTAGTGGTGTTTAAATATCTGGGAGTGTTTGTTGGTTCTATTTGTGCCACTGCCTTGCTGTATTTGTTGTTAGGTTTGTACATGTCATGACACAGTTACATATCACTATGAGATGGGAGGTATTGTGTTTGTCTGACTAGCATTCACATCTTGGGATGAATATCTTTTGGTTGCTGTGTATTTGCTAAGGGTGCATGGTTTGCCTATCCCCTTGACTGTGATGTGTGTGTGTTGTCACACCATATTGTGTATATTAGTTGTGTACTCACCAGGCTCTGGGATGTCTGTTAGTCCGTATACGCTCACTGGTGGTAGGATGGCCTGCACCTTCTCCTCCCAGGGCCTGAGGTATACTGGTTTTGCAGGAGGGCCACTGCCGGTGTGCTGGCTGAGGAGGTAGTCCTTTTTGAGTAGGTCCCGGACCCTCCTGCGCACATCATACCACCTGTTCTGGATGTCTTCCTTTGTGCGCAAACATGGTGATTGTGCATTCACCCTGTCGACAATCCTCACCCACATCTTGGTTTTCTGCGACATGGGGGTCTGTTGTACCAATGTACCAAACAACTGTGGCTCTACCCTCAGGATCTCGTCTACCAGGACTTCCAATTCACTATCTAGGAACTTATGGTTCTTCTTTGGGGGTATGGTGATGGGCGGTGGTGGTGATTGATGTGTGTGTGTGCAAGTGGGGGGTGTGAGTGTAGGATTAGCTGGGTGTGTGTGAGGGTGCTATTTGTAGGTGTGGTAATGGTGTGTGGCTTGTGTGATGTATGAGCTGTGAGTGTGTCTGTGGTTGCTGTGTGATGGTGTTCTGTGCTGGCAGGTCAGTGGAATTTGCAAAGGATCATGGTAGGGAATTGTGGCCTTTATGTAGGTGGAGTTGGAGGTGTGTCCTTGTTCCATTTTTTTTTCCTCCCTGTATTTATTGGCTTTGTGGTTGCTTGTTTGGCCCTTTTTTTTCTAATTTTTCCTTGGTGTTTTTGGTGCATGTAGGAGTCGTTCTTGTGTCCGAGTAGGACGCTGCAGTTGTCTGGTGCGATCTTGTCCGACTCGTTCCCGCTGTGTGTCAGCTAGGTTTCATATGCGGCGTACGAGTCGGTTGCGTAGTATTGGGTTGCTTCGGCTGGGTTTTGTATGCGTGTGGGTCGTACGGCTTGTGCTCCGGGCGAGTCGGTCGTGTTTTGCACGCACAGCATCGTACTACGCGGGTCGGAGTTTGCGGGTACGTTTCGTTCGGGTTCAATCCGGGTGCCTGTCGGTCAGTTCGTTTCGCGTGATTTCCCGGCCGGATGGCTTGTTTCCGTCCGGCTCGGTCGGTCGTTTTGTATTCCGTCCGAGTCGGTCGGATTTCACATGCATTTCATTGTACTACCAGGGTCGTACGGCGCCGGTCCGAGTCGGTCGGACTAAATTCCCGTACCGAGTCGGTCGGTATGTTTTCCGGCCCGAATCGGAATCAGCCCCTATGGGGCCGATTCCGATTCAGGCCGGAAATCACTCCGACCGAGCCGGACCCGGAGAGATTTCCGACCGAATCGGACCCTGGCAGTCCGACCGAACGAGTACGATGCGCACACATGCAATCGGACTCGAGTCGGTCGGACTCCCATTGAAGTCAATGGGAGCCGGACGTACAACGCGTACGCGGGCTCCCATTGACTCAATGGGTGCGAGGCAAACAAGGGCGCCCCTACAGCGGGTACGCCTCGATGCGACTTGCGGCGTACATGCACAGGTAGGGGGAACCATGGGTCCCCCCTGTGTGCGACTCGCGCGGCTACAGCGTACAGGGGGTCCGACACGGACCCCCAAAGTCCGGCTCCGACTGCTCTTTCGAGCCGGACGGCGCGAGTCGGTCGGACTGCTCGTGGGCGCGCATCGTACTTGCCCGGCCGGGAACGTCTCCATTGCGCTGTGCGAGTCGTGTCCGTGCGAGTCGGTCGGAGCGGTTCGGACCCGCGTACGAGTCGGTCGGCGATTTCGCGTGCGCTCGCATCGTACTCGCTCGGCCGGACGCATGTACGAATCGGTCGGGAAAGAGGGCTCCGAATCGGATCCGGTTGAGCCGAATCCGATTCAGTGCCCTACCGGCCGAGATCGGAATCGGCCCCTTAGTGTTCAAAAACGTTACCCTTTTCTTTATTGCTGTCTAACTCAAATACAATAGGGGTGCAACAGGCAAAGTTCACTTAAAGTCTTGCAAAGGAAAGAGTTATTTGGAGACATTTACTTTTTGTAGTGTACTTGAAAGGCACTGAAATGCTGAATGTGTTGGTAGAAACAACTTTTTGTCTCAAAGTGCCTGCAAGTTGCTCTTTGTTTACTTATTTGTTTATTTAATGAACATTTTTATGTAGCGCTTTTATGTAGCACTAGAGAGGGTCAGACCACTTTACGAAAGAACATAAACAGGCAAACATAGAGTTAAATTAGACTACTAGGAAGGTATACGTTATTTGTTCTTCAAAGTAGGAAGAACTGTGAAGAGGCAATATACAAATCTCAGGCCCATAACAATAGACCTTAAAAGAGCATCAACAGGAGGTGAGCTTGGGAAATCTATTATGCACTGGGAGTCATAATTTGGGAATTATTAGTTTATATTCCACTTACCCAAGGTATTGTAGTCCAAATAAGGGACAGTTCTGACAGGTTTGTGAAAGGCTTGTAAAAATCCACCAGACTCTGCCATTAGCTGCTAGACCCTTGCCCAACCCAGGGGCATATTTAAAATGAAGTGGCAGAGCGTGGTGTTAGCCTCCTTGGCTTAACGCCACGCCCCGTCACTTCAGAAATGCAGAGTTGCACCATATTTACAACAATATGCTGCAGCCCTGCATTTCCTCCTGCACTGTCGCTAAACTTAGCAGCCGTTGTGGTGGCGATAGGGGCTTGTAAATATGCCCCCCAGTTTGATGTCAGAGCTTTCACCCACTAAAGTTATATGTAAATAGGCAAGAGAGCCTCTTTAGTGAAATAAACCCATACCTATTGGCATTGCTGGTGGTTGTTCTAGGTGCTTTGGCGTTCACAGAAGAAACGGAACCTAGTTTTGTCGGTATGCAGACAGAATATCGAGTTGGAAATGTCGACCTACACAAATATCGAGTTGGAAATATCGTGACACAGAAATATCGACAGCAAGAATATTGTGGTCAAGAATATCGAATTTAAGGTAAGAAATATCGTTTTAAAAAAATCAGTCATTAATATCGTTTGCAAAAATGTAGTTGTTTAAAAAGTCTATATTTTAATTAGTGTTATGTATTTTAGTTTATATTTTAAATGTAGGTGATGTATGTTTTTTGTATAAGTATTGTTTATGTTTTTTAATATATGTGTTAAATGTTTAGTAGTTATCAATTTTATTTTAATTAAATTTTGCATTTTTAGTTTTGTTGTGGGTTTATAGGGGAATAGGGTGGGAAGTAATTTAATTATAATAAATTAATGAATATTTTTAAATTAATATTATTTATTTAATTGAGATTTTATAGTGTTAATTGTGAGAAGTAATTTATTTGTAATTAATTATTAATTGGTTGTTAATTAATATTAATTAATTATTTGGTAATTAATTATGGTAATTGTGTAATTGTTTTATGGTGCGTTTTGTGGGGTTTATAGGGGTAAAAGATGGGAAGTAATTTTTGATTAATTAAAAATTAGTTGAAAATTTATATTAAATAATTGATTGTGAATTCATTATGGAAATTGTGTAAGTAATTTTAGGTGCGGGTTGTGGGGTTTATAGGGGTAAAGGGTGAGAAGTAATTTATTTGTAATTAATTATTAATTAGTTGTTAATTAATATTAATTAATTAATTAATTGATTATTAAATATGGAAATTGCGTAATTAATTTTAGGTGTGGGTTGTGGGGTTTATAAGGGTAAAGGGTGGGAAGTAATTTATGTTTAATCAATTAGTAATTAGTTGATCATTATTATTAATTAATTAATTGCTATTTAATTAGGGTATTTGTTTATATTTTTCTGTGTGTGGGTTTTACGTTTATAGGGATAAAGGGAGGGGAGTAAATTAATTTTACCTACTTCATAATTAGTTGTTAAATACTATTAGTTTTTAATTGAAAATAAGTTTAAATTTTGTAAATAATTTTTGTAACAGTTTCATTTTAGCTGTGCATTGTGGGGATTATAGGTGTAAAGTGTTGGAAGTTAATACATTTTTATGAGTTTTAATTTGTTTTTTAATTAATAATATTTCTTTAATTGGTAATTAATTATGTTAATTATAGAAGTACTTTTTTTAATTTAGATGTGGTTTGTGAATTGTGTGGTGTTATAGGGTAGGAAATAAAAAAAGTAAATTTATGTAATAATTAATGTTTTTGTTTCTAAATAATTTGTAATTAAAAATATGTATTTGTTTGAACATTATTTTTTATTTTATTTAATATAATATTTGTAGGTATTTGTCATATGTATGTAACATTATAATATGTTTTTAATTTTTTTATATTAAATATATTTGTCTTTTAATTTTTAACATATTTATATATTTTTTTATTTATTTTGTTTTTAAATATTTTTGTTACTGTTAATATTTTGATTGTTTTTAATTTTGAACTGACTGTGAGTGAGAATATTAATTGTTACCCCTCCGCAATCCAACACTTTCCCTACTGTTGCACTCATTGGAGTGGGAATAGTAAATTTTATCCCGCCACTATCCAACACTTTCCCTACTGTTGAACTCATTGGAGTGGGAATAGTAATTAGTACCCCTCGGCCATCCAACACTTTCCCTACTGCTACAATTATTGGAGAGAGAATAGTAATTTTTACCCTTCCGCAATCCAACAATTTCCCTACTGTTGCAATGTCTGGAGTGGGAATATTAATTTTTACCCCTCTGCTTTCCAACACTTTACCTACTGTTGCACTGATTGGAGTGGTAATAGTACATTTTACCCTGCCACTATCCAACACATTCCCTACTGTTGCACTCACTGGAGTGGGAATAGTAATTTGAACCCCTCCGCTATCCAACACTTTCCCTACTGTTACACTCACTGGAGTGGGAATAGTTATTTTTACCTCTCCGCTATCCAACACTTTCCCTACTGTTGCACTCACTGGAGTGGGAATTTTTACCCCACCGCTATCCAACACTTTCCCTACTGTTGCACTGACTGGAGTGGGAAATTTAAGTTTAAAGATTTTTAAATAGTTTAATGTTTTAACTTATAATAAAATGTTTTTTTATTAGATTTTATGTTATTGGGATATATATACATACATATATATATTTGTACATTTTTATATAATTTCAAAATGATAAAATACATTTAAATTAATAGTTTATTTATTGTTTTAAAGTAAATATATATATTTTAATTATTATGTATGTGTGTTTAACTTTTTGTAATTAAGTTTATTTGTTATATTTGTTAAAATGTATATATAATCTACTTTATTTTTCATATTAATTTATTATTTAACATATTTAATATTTATTATTTTATTTTGTATATATATATTTAAAAATCAGTATTTTGTACAACTATATTTTTGACATTGATATTTTTTTCCCGATATGTTTGTACTTAACATTATAAATATAGGATGTTGATATTTTTGACATCGATATTTAAAACTCGATATTGTGGTATGGGGATGTTTTAGGTGTCGATATTCTGTCAGTGAACCGTTTTGTCATGGTTTCCCCATAAGAATATTTTGTGGTTTAGGTCATCTTACCCGCTCTGGCTAGCCTACTCCACATGTGCGTATCATTCCTTTCTAGCTCGTAATGACACAAACCTTATCTTCAGAAGAGCCAGAACTTGAAGAACACTCTACTTTAAAGAATTATGGGGCTCATTACGATGGCGGACGGACTTAAGTCCATCCGCCATCGTCCCGGGAATCGGGACCGCCCGGCCATATGGCGGCGGTCCCGCACTGCAAATTACAATGTGACCGCCATTGTGCCGGCCGTAAAAGGCATTTTTAACATTGCGGCGGGTGCTGCTGGCTGCAGCACCCGCCACAATGTTAAAAATTCAGGTTGTGCATTTCCATGCACTACGTGGCAGGCACCACGCGGTGCCTGCCGCATGGTGGAGGGAAATGTAGGGGGGCACCATAGGTGCCCCCCAAGTGCACAATGACATTGCCCATGTACAAGGGGGACCCGCAGCGGGCCCCCAAAGTACATCCCAGCCAGACCTTGAATGGCAAAGGCTGGCGAGGATGCTGCATCCTAATGTGGCGGAAGGTAACTGCTAGGCACCACCACCATTCTGGGTATGCAGGGTGGGTCCGACAGGCAATCGTAACGATTGCCTATGTCGGACCCGTGGCGGACGGTCTTCCCATCCACCAGCAATGCGCCCACCATCCTGATCTGGCGGGCGGAGAATGGCCACACAATGGCGGTGAACCCGCCACCGGCAGCCATCGTAATGATCCCCTACGTGTTGGAACTGGTTCTTGAAGTGCAGTTCCTGTGAATGTCTCCCTGTGTCCTTTCTGACATTCCCTGCACACTTCATATAGCCAGACACTCTTTTCTGCCCCTCTCACCAGCATCTGCACATTTTTTTTATTTGAATTTATTGGTATGGAAATTCAGATATTTATATTTGTCTAATATTGAACAAACTTTATCTCTGTACTTTCATTCTCCAAAGAGAAGCCTTGTTGTCTTTTCCACATTATCATGATAGGCAGGTCAATTTGATGAGCTTATGGGGTGTCTGAAGCTAGTTCATTCTAACATTACCTTTTCCTGGGGTACCCCAGGCTAAAAAGAGAATCTGTCACACCTGAATAGTGGTGGGGGGTAGTTTGTGGGTGGCGTCCTCCGCCTCATGTTTTCTTCTGCTTTGAGTACTTTCTCTTTGTATTTTCTAATTATGTCGTAATAGATGTATGAGGTGAATTCCGTGTTAGTATTATAGGGCACGGTAAACATGGCGAAAGGGTTTGAAAGAGCTAACAACATATTTGAGGTAAATATTACTACTAAGATAAAAACTAGCATCCAGATTTATCATAGTGTTGCGTTGTCCTTGCGTCACACAAGGTAATGCAAGGACAACACAACACTAAAGTCAGATTTACCAAGCAGTGCAAGGCCACCCTGCATGGAGCTGCGGTGCTTGGTACATCTGGAGAAATGCAAAACAGCGTAAGTCGCTGCCTTGCGTTACTCTGTGCCAGGAAGGCATTCCATGGGAGGAGCGTGGGCATTCCCATGGAGCGTGGGGGTTCCCATGCATCCACCCATGGATTTAGGTACATTCCAAGATTTATCATAAGGGGTAGACCTGGGAATGCGTCAAAATGTTACGCCTTCCCAGCTGAGGCGTAACAAGGACAAATATGTTTATTTCTCCTTGTTTTTTCCTCCATGTGCTGCAATCAAAAACAATCCTGCCTAAAGTGCAGGCATACTTGCACCATGGCGCAGGAGCGCCTGCGTTGGCGCCAGGCAGCACATTGTATGCCAGCGCAAGGAGAGGCAGGAATGCGCCAAAAATATGTTATATATGGCTAATTTCTGCCCTCTCCCTTTCACGAAGCGCGGCGCCGCAAGGTGTCTTTCTGGGTTGCGTGGAAGTTTGATAAATCTGGGGATAGGCTGCAGGGAAAATAAATGAAAATCATTTCAGTTGGACGACAAAGGGACAATTGAACAAAGAACCAAAAATGGATGTTCACTCATTTTGTCTGAATTTGTTCTTTAATCGAAAATGCATTACTGTTTTTTTTTGCTTTTCTGTACACTTTTATTGATATCTAAACTTCAAAGTATACCATTGTTCCAGATAAATATCTCACTACTTAAAAAAATCAAATGACTTTGCAAAAATAAAAATGTGCTAACTTGTACAAGTGTCATGGGTTTTGAGAATGTGTGGGTGAGAATAACACATTGAATAAACTTTTGCGGTGGGAAGACAGACAGCCCCTAAATATGTCAGACGTTCTGTAGTGAATCTTCCTCTCTAAACCCCCTGAAATCTGTGCAGAATCCTATTCTGAACTCCTCTGATTGGCTCGCCCTGTGGTGATAATCATTTTGGCAGTTTGTGGGGTAAACTGTGGAGGAACTGTAAGCTCGATACTCGGACCGGGAGCATTGAACGTGCACTTGCAGGCAGACAGCACCTGATTGCATTTTAAAGCAGTTGGTGAATACATTTATGCAACATCAAGAGATACAATGGTGCACTGCAAAGGTAGTCAGCTGCACAAAAGAACAAGTTGGACCAGATCATCAAGGTCACCCTTCCTCTCCCTGACAAGAACTCAGCAGAGCTGGTGTTACCATGTAGTGTTCAATACTTTAATGGAAATAATCCTCAAAGCCATATATGACACCCTCTCCCTGCTAAAAAGAAAGGTTTGGAGAGGTGGACACAGGCATATTGCTTCTTCTTCATGGCCTGGGGAATGATGTTGACTTGATACCAGAAGCAGATGGACGTGTCTCTAAACTGCACGTCACTGCATGTGAACCTCAGACCAATCTGATGAAGCTGGCAGTGGCTTCCAAGATCAATGGGATGCTGAGGAAAGGGCCAAGGCCCAAAGATGCTACTTGAGAGTGATTGGAACCCTAGAGGGTGTGAAGAAGTGCAGCTGAGAATAGTTCCTATAAACATGGATCAGATCTTTTCTTGGTAAGAACTACCTTCTTGTTTTGTTGCTGAAGGGACACATTGGCCATAGACTCAGTACACACCTTCCGGGGCAACGCATGACCAATCCTCACCAAAATCCTTAAGTACAAGGGTAGAGACTGCTTACTAAGGGTGATGGGACAGCAGAGCCTTCCCTCTTATGAATCTCCCAAAGTAATGGTGTTCCTTTACTAAGCCAGATTGATAAAAAATGAATGTACATCTTTTGATGAGGTCAAGGTAAAGTTGGGTTACATGTTCCTTTTTCGAGCTAAGCTAAAGTTCATCTTCAAAGAAAATCATTTTTCTTCAACACTCAAGACGCAGTCTGGGATTCAGCTATTGGACATAAATATCTCACGGTAAGAAAGTAGATTATTATTTGAGGTGAATGACTGCCCACCTCAATGAACAATAAACCTTCTTAGCAGGGTGAAACCTTAAAGTAACTAAATTAACCTGAACTCAACATCCTGGTAGCTATGTCACAGAATACACAGACTTAACTTTGGGCAATTGGTAAGGTATTTATACAATATAAAAACAAAATAGAGTCAAATTTAATTAACAAAATGTCACCAAAAGGACAAAAACCCAACCAGATAAATGAGAGAAATGAAATTTTAAGGGTAAGAATAGCACCAAAAAGTGCAAAGCAACAATGGTACTTAGGGGCATATTTACAAGCCCCTTGCGCCACTTTTGCACCGCCGTTGCGTCACGCGTTGCGCTATATTTACAACATGACGCATCTAGGGAGATGCGTCACGTAGTAAACCCCTGCGCCACATGAAACCTGCGTCAGGTTTCATGTGGGCGTACCGGCGCAGGGGGGCGTTCCGCGCAGGAACGCCTCGGAAAAGTGACGCAGTGAAATCTACAAGATTTCACGCAGTCACTTTTCTCGACGCTGGTGCGTCAAATCCTTACGCCTGCTTCAAGCAGGCGTAAGGATTGACGCACCAGGTTAGGGATAGGAAAGGTTGGAACAGTGCTGGAGTTGCGTCGCGCTTGCGACACAACTTCAGCACTGCGCCAACCTTCCGCCGGCAGATGCGTCACGCATCTGCTTATCTCTGTGCCACGATGCACCGCATTGTAAATGCGGTGCATCGGACGTGGTGCAAGGGTAAACTTGCGTGACGCATTTTCCCTGGCGCATCCCTGCTGATATGCAGGGATGCGCCAGGGAACGTAAATATGCCCCTTAATGTTTAAGGTGAACTGGGACTCAAGCATGATTTGGGGCTGACCACAATGGAGCCGGGGATAAACCAATTGGATTAGTACTGATAACAGTTTAGAAGTCCAAAAGTTTGTAAATGTTTTAAAGTCTTACTTCAGAAAGGGACTTGCCACTTTTCGAAGAAACGTATTGAAATTTCTTCTAAGTTGCAATGCAGAATGAGACTTCATCTCTACTTAACAAGAAATATCCTCCCCGTGTGCGAATGCTGCTGAAATTATAGCCACTGCCGCGGAACTGAAGGCAAGATACCTGAAGCCGTTTTTTGTTTTTTTTTACTCTTGCAACCTACATGGTCTGAATCATAGGGGTGATATGTGATGAAGCTGGGGTATTGTATGGGGATTTTACACACTAAACCTTCAACCTCAGAATATACATTATGCCTAGGCAGAATTTCAGAAGCTGGCAATAGCACAGAAGATTAAAGTGAAGGGTAAGCTAAATGAGTTTTGTTACCTCAGAGCCTATATTTCCAGCCTGGAGGATGCTTTTTGGTCGAAAAATACACTCCCTTTACTTGAGTCCTTCAAACGTGACCTGAATGACTGGAATCGGCTTCCAATTTCTATAATTAAGATTATAGCCCTCTTAAAGATGGTATGGATCTGTTGAATGGTCTGCACCTTCCAAACTTACAAATACATAATTGCAGAGTATTTTCAAAATGCCTTACTGAGCAGGTGGGCTCCGTCTTGTAGTGGACTGCCCCAGAAATACTCGAGTTGGTTCCAGAACGATATCTCATTTGCAAGCAAGATACACCAAAAGGTAAATGGGATGGAGGGGTGATGGCCATTGTTAAAAACAATCTCAGGGTGTCTGCTGTATACATCTCTTTAGTGGGGTAGACAGAATGCAATTGTATATCCTCTGTTCTCCAACAATCACATTTTCTTTACTTTTTGCATATTGTCCTCTTAAGTATATGAGCTTTTTCCGTCTGATTATTTTAATGTAATCTGCTCCCTGTTAACATTAGCATTAAGCTAATTTTAATAGATTTTAATTATTGAACTGATGATCCTGTTGGCTAAGACATACTCTGTCTTGCCACCTTCTCTAAGCCGATGTCAAAGAGTAAAAGGTCCAGCACATATTAAAGGGCACAACCATGACCATATATGTGAATGTGACCCCTTAATTAAAACTTTTGGTGCGTCCCTTGGATATCAATGGGGCAGAATATCGAGTACAGAACATAAAAAATTAAATTTTGATGGGTAAGTCTAGATTTTCCTTACCTAACTCCACGTATATGTACTTACTTGGTACGAATACCATCAAGGTACGTAGAGGTGGAGTTAGGAATAGTAAATCTATACTTCCCCATATGAACTTACTATTCCATATTATATCCTTCGATATTCTGTCCATGATATTAGTATAATATAATAAGAGAGAGCCCCCCCACACACACACACAGGAACAGAGCACCTTTTAAAAACAGTAAAATGAATTTCCCTCTGAAAAATGATCCTGTTGCTGACCGACCAATCAGTCACTCAGCACACCAATCTTCACGTATCACACTCAAGTCAGAAGGGAATCCTACAATCAGACTAGTACTATAATAATATGGAAACTTTAACATGTATAATAAGGTATTTCATAAGCCCCATCAATTATTTATTGTTATACAAATAGTAGATTCGAGTGATCCTAAATTGCAGACCACTGTAATATAGGTTAAAACATTGTTATACAATGGAATATTAAAAAGCGGTGCAAAACAAATCTTACAAATATTTAAAAACAAAACTACAAGAAGGGAGAACATATAAAAACCAAACATTTGTCTATTTTGTTAATACCACTCTGCTAAGCACATTATCCTCGATACATGATGTACTCCAAAAATGAACATCTATTATATCAAGACATTGCAGCAAATATGGTCGAGTTAAGAGCGTTGATGCGTTTCGGTGATCTTCCACTTATAGCCACCTTCCTCAGGACAATAACAATAACTCTCCCACAAATAACGACAAAAATAAATAAAACCTGTGGACAGAAGAATACAATAAATATTTTGTACTGCCATCCCAATGAGCTTCCTTTTATACAAACATTATTCATTTTGCACATCATTTGACAAAGAATAAAACATCCTAAACAGGGACATCAAATACCAAGTTACCCATACTGTATTGGTACTATTAAACCATTCATCTGGGTCATATTACTCATCCACGTCACCCTCCACTTTTTATCTTCCCCCTTTTCTCACTTAGCCACTTCTCTCTTTCCTTAATACTGCACTCCCTTAACAGATTCTCCAGGAGCCTCTACATAAGGTACACCATCCAATTTTTAGTCTGTAATTGACCCTACTGGGTATACCCTCATCTTGATTGGGGACATCCTTCTCTGGTTCCCTAGTTGCGTCATGTGAGGTGACCTCACGTGGGGAACTAGGGAACCATAGGGGGGTGTCCCCAATCAGAGGAGGGAGAATAAGAAGATTTATTATTCCCTTCTGTAGTGAACCTGAGAACATGGAAGCAGGTCCTAAACAGACCCCAACCCCATTGATGGAGTACAAGCTTGATACCTGTGATTGATTTAAGACAAGCCCTGAGCTGAATGTGGGAATGATATATACCGGTGAGTAGGGGGTTGATAGTCTCGGGGAAAGTGAACCCAGGGGCCGAACAAGCTGTTATTGTCCTGAGTAAGGTCACTATAAGTGGAAGCTTACCGAAACTCGTTGACTCTCTTATATTGACCAAATCTGCTGCAATTTCTTGATATAATAGATGTTTATTTTGGAGTATATCATGTATCGAGGATAATGTGCTTAGCAGAGTGGTATTAACAGAATAGACAAATGTTTGGTGTCTTATATGTTCTCCTTTCTTGTAGTTTTGCTTTGTAATATTTGCATGATTTGTTTTCTGACGCTTTTTCATTTTCTATTGTATAACAATGTTTTAATCTATATTACAGTGGTCTGCACTTTGGGATCACTTAAATCTACTATTTTTATAAAAACAAATAATGGAAGGGGTTTATAAAATACCTTAGTAAACTTGTAATGGTTTCCATATTGTTGTGGTACTAGTCTGATTGTAGGATTCCCTTCTGACTTGAGTGAGATACATGAAGATTGTTGTGTGGCGTGACTGATTGGTCGGTTAGCAACAGAATAATTTTCCAAAGGGGTAATTAATTTTATTGTCTTGATATTAGTATGCCACAATATTGTTGATGTTAGTAGTGCCATCAAAATTTGCAGATCGAACCAGGCTACTGGTCTGAGCGCTTTAATATGAAAACCAACTCAATTGCTGCTGTTCATATCAAAGTTAAAACTAAAAAATAATAAATATTGGTCCTTAACTGAAAGTTGATAAAAACCAATTTCCAAGAAGTTTTAAATAATTCTACACCCACTGAAGATTATACAGTGGAGAAAAATGCATAGCAAATAATAACTGGATTAACCAGATGGCAGGCACTCTTGCACGAGTCAGATCCAATTAGGAAATTAAAGAAACTAGCTTCCTGGTATTCAAAGGAAGTGAAATAAGTTAAAACTATTTTGTCTCAACTGCAACATCATTCGCGATGCACATATGATGAAACCTCGAATTTGAATCATGAAATATCTATGAATCCTTATAACTTGCAGCCAAAACTCCCAAACAGATATTTTATTTGGATAACATTTCAACCTCCTCTAATCCCTAGAAAACAGCTGCATTACCTTGCAGAGCTCTCAAGTGACCCATGGACCAAACTTTAAAGCCATCGAAATGTATGTCCTTGACAATTAGCCCATTCGTAAAATGTCACAGCTAAGACAAGAGATAAGACTTGAGCACTTTCCATTAGCGGTGAATAAACATGGACCTGTAACTTCAACCCTTTCAACTTTCTCCTCTCTCCACTGAGATATGGTGCATTCCTGTTCTCTCCTTGCGCTGGCGCACTTTGGTCTGCCTGGTGCCAACATAGGCACACTCGCACCAGGGTGCAAAGGTACCTGCGTTCCAGGTAGGATTGTTTTTGTGCAGGAAGGGACACCTTCTTGGAAAAAAACAATAATTTGAGGCTTTTTCCTCGTTCTACGTGTACTGCAGAATGCAGCACATGTAGAAAAAGGAAAAACAGAGGAGAAATAAAGATATTTCTCCTTGTTACGCTTCCCATGGGAAGGTGTAGTGTTTTGATGCATTCCCAGGTCTCCCACTCATAGTAAATCTGGAAGTGCACCAATATTCATGGGTGGACGGGTGGGATCAACCACACTCCACCCATGGAACACCTCCCTCAGGTAGAGTAACGCAATGCAGTGACTTGAGCTGCCTTGTGTTACTCCAGATTTACCAAACAATGCAAAGCCTTGCAAGGTGGCCTTACGTGGCTTGGTAAATCTCACCTAGGTTTTCGCATCACCCTTTTGTTACCTTGTGTGGTGCAAGGGCAATGCAAAACTTTGATACATGTGCCTCCATGTGTCTAAACAATGAACTAGCCTTATGCAGTCTGTTGCTGTATCAAGGATCATGGTAATAGGTTTCTGCCCAGCACAAAGCACAGAATCTATGCTCCTAGCTGGACTTGAGAATCTCATATTAAAAACAGGCTGTAGGAGGGTCAACAAGCAAATATTATTAGCAGCATCAGTGACATTTAATACCGTAGACCATGACATTTTGTTAGAGCATCTGAGGGAAGTGGGAATTGACACTACTTAATGACCTCATTCTTGACAGATTGTACTCAGTAAGACTCCAACTCAAAAAAGCTTCAGAGGTTTCACTGAAACATGTGGTCCTCCAGGGTGCAGCCTTATTCCATCACCATGCCAGTCTATATGTGGGAGCGCTAGCCAAACTCTTCCATTCAAAACATCTTAACTCACATGTGTACCCTACTACAAGGAGTTGCTAGTTTGACTAGGTAACTATTTTGCATCTAGAGCAAGTTTCCAAAAATGTATGAGATCTATATGGGAGTGTATGGCAGCAATGGCTCAAGCTAAATGCAGGGAAAACAGTGGTAATGGTCATAAATGGGCGAACAAATGTTTGGCTTGACTCTAATTGTCCTATTGTAATGGTCTCAGTAGAGGTAGTTAAAAGTCTGGGAGTGAAGTTCAGTTATTATCTCCTGCCAACCAGGTATCCTCTCAGGAATCCTAATGCTCGTATCAGCTAACACTGTTAAGGAAAATCTTGCCTTTCCTCAACAAGGATAGAAAACTATGGGATATCTTGGCGATTATTGGTTCAGGGCTAGACTATGCCAACTCACTGTACTATTTATCTACTTCATAAAACATAGGGTCCAAAGCAAACTCTTGTTATCACTGAGTCTTCATCAATCCCGTCATCATACTGTTTTACTTATTGGTGCAGCACCCTCTATTTTTGCCAAGTATTATGTCACAACATGATTCCCGCCAAATGGACTTATTTAGAGTTTTTGTGGACAGATGCTCGGCCAGAAACGTGGTGGATGTCCCGTCCAGGTTATTACAAGTGTAGTATCGTCTATGGCACTTGTAATACATGGACAGGGTATCTGTCATGATTTGATGGAGCATCCTATCTGCCAAACTCTAAATAGGGCCTAGAGCCTCGTATAAGAAAAAATATCTTTATACTAGATTTCTTGCCAAAATGTAAAAACTGCTGTTAGTAAAAGTCAGATCTATCTTTATATTAAACATATATATTATTCTGTAGCAGTTGCGAAAATGTAGTTAAGTTTCAGGCCCAGATTTAGGTACCTGTCAAAGAACGCAGCAGAGCACCCAAAGTTGCTGCTCTGCGTTGTGTGACAGGGCGACAAGAGGAAAGCGCCATATCTAGATATAGCACTCTCCTCCCCTTTGTCTAGTGATGGCTCAGAATTTAGCTTCTGAGCGCCACACACACACCTTTGCACCATTGTTCAGAGGTGTCTGCGTGGCGCTAGCATAAGTTTTGCATTGGAAGGGTTCCCTTCCCGTACAAAATACTATACATAGACTAAATGTAAAACTGTTCCTACTTTGTATGTGTGCTGTACTGTGCAGCACTCATGCAAAGTCGGAAAAGAAAGGTGAAATGAAAGCTATTCTCATTCTAACGTCTTCTTTCAAAGGGTGTACATTGTTGCAGCAAAACCCTCTCTACGATTGTTAGTAGATAGGGTTCAGCATCAAAAACCATGGGTAGTAGCATGGGCACACCCATGTACAGTAGCGTCCGTGGTAGAGTGCCGGCCGGGCGGTGACGTGGGGTGGGAGGGGCAGTGGGGGTAGTAAACCACAGATTACGGCTGAATACAGGTAAGTAAACATTTAAATAAATAAAACGAATTTCGTTGTGCGCACTGCATCGCATTTGGCGATGCTGCGCTCACAACGAAATTCGTTTTATTTATTTAAATGTTTACTTACCTGTATTCGGCCGTAATCCGTGGTTTACTACCCCCCACCCTGCCCCTCCCCCACCCCACGTCACCGCCCGGCCGGCACTCCTACCACGGACCGCTACTGCCCATGTACCAACCATGGAATGTCCAATTGACACAGAGCAACACAATTCAGTGCTTTGTGCTGATTTGCATTACTTTTTCCTAATCGCCAACGCAAATACCAATTTGTTTTGGTTTGTAAATGCCCAAAAGATTTTGGGCCAGGTCTGCGTTAAAAAGTAACACAAACCCGATGCAAAACGTTCCTAATCTGGCTCTCAATCTCAGTTTTCATTCAAATTTTTATTTTTTATTTGCCTATTTGTCCTCATCATCGGATGTTCTCAAAATTTGGCACTCGCGTAGCATAGTCAGTTAATGTCAGGTATGCCAATATTTGTGTAGTTCTGTGCTGTGGGAAAAAGTTAAGGCGGTGGAGGGGTCAAATTGGAAAAAGATATGTTTTTCTGTTATTGCTCCCATAGGAAAATATTCTCACCATCACTGCGAAAAACACGAAATGGATTTATGCCAAAGTTGGCATGAATGCAGAATTTTTCTCAGAAAGGGTGCTTTTCTTAGTTTGATGCAAATTTGTTCAGTAGTCTTTGAGATGTTTGCATTTGAAAAAGGGCTTCAAAAGTCTAATACATTTGTTTATTTTGCTAGTTGATAAAGGCATTTTTTTATGTACTTATAATTTTATCACAGTCTGACAAATATGCATGAAATGCGGCAGACATTTAGCATGTTTAGCCTACTCAAATTCATAGTGATCCATCAAAAAAAGCAAAAAAGTGTTCGTTTGCTAATACCTTGGACAGTGTGTGACAAATGCATACATTGTGGCAGGACCTTAGATTGATTAGTTTTCTTTAGATATGACAAGTTTTATGCCAAACTGCCAAGGAGGAGAACGTTAAAGGGGAGAGGAGGGCAATACCATTGTCATTTGCTAAAAAAGGAGGTTTGATGAATTTGCATGAATCACAGCAGCCAGTTAGTAAGTTTCACCGGGTGTGGGTATTTCAGATTTCACACAGATCCAATGAGGTGGGGCTGAAACATGAGAAGAAAAAGGGGGGGAATGGTCAAAACAAATTTGATAATCTAATATCTGAAAATGGAGGTCCACGAAATTTGGCCAAGACTTTCCATGTTTATCTTATTCTTGGTATGTTTAAACTCATCCTGGTCTATCAAGGGGGGGGGGGAGAGAACAAGGTAAAAAATGTTCCATTGCTAATATGTTAGCAGCATTTGATGAACTCACACAATATTTGGCACACATTTAGCAGGTTCAGCTTTCTGTCTGTATATCAAATATTGAGCAGTTCTGTTATTGTGGTGGGGAATAAATGAGAGGCAATAAAAGTTTAGGTTTTTGCTACCAGTGTCGGTATTTGATGAATCAGTGAGGAAATTTGGCAGACAGCAAATTAAGCCCATCCCAAAAATGTAAGGTTTCATTCAGATCAGAAAAGGGAGGAGGGCAACATTCAAGGAAAGGGTCCAAAAAAGGGGCCTTGCACAACGTGGGTTGTCTGCTTGCAACAGTGGTGGGTGTAGGGCCGGAGGTGCATGGCCAAAGGCCATGCTATGCGTGAAATGGGACATAGCACCTGAAAACAGTACATTATAAAACAAGCCAATAGCTCTTGTCTATAAGAGATCTATTTGTTTTGCCAATGTTTTGTTTAGTTATGTAGTATGGCATGGTATGGTATGGTATGGCCTGTCACTGTATGGTATGGTATAGTATGGTATGGAATGGGCTGTCATTGCATTGCATGGTATGGTATGGCCTGTTATGGTATGGGATGCCCTATCATTGTAAGGTATGGTATGGTCTGTCATTGTATGGTATGTATGGCCTGTCATCAGGGCCAGACTGGGAACCCGAAGCAGCATTGGCAATTTTGTAGAACCAGCCCCCCTGGGGAAGGTAGGGCGGGAGAGTGCAAGTGTGAAGCACTGCTGCTTTTGTTACTGGGGCCAATATTGCAGCAATGCTGCTAAACCGGCCCCCAGTAACACAAAACCGACCCCCACTGCTGCAAAATGGCCCCCACCCTTCCAGCCTCCCGGGAAAATGCCTGATGCCCTCTATGGCCAGTCTTGCCCTGCCTGTCATTGAATGGTATGGTTTGGAGTGTCATTGAGCTATAGCTGCTGAGGTAGCATGAGCATCCTTTGTGGGATGGGTGCTAGAAGCTAAAGTCTGATCAATGAAAGGAGGCTAAAACTGCAGTGGTTGTTGGTGGTAGCTGTGAGATGTGCCGGGAGGCCGAAAGATAATCAGTGCTTGCACGGTCAGTGACTGGTGACAGCACTCTTATTTTGAGGGATCAGCTGTAGTGGAAGCCTGTACACTGCTTTAGAAGGACTATGCACTCGTATACTTGTCCTGCTCTATTTTGACCTTCTTCTGAGTCATGCTCTTCTGGATCCACCTGCTGAAACTGGCGCTCCATGCAGCACAACAGCGGTGTTCTCCTCCTTCCTCCCGCAGCCAGCAAAGCTGCCCTGCTCCAGGACCAGGGAGAGTGCAGTGTTTGGGGACTTCCAGCATGCTCCTGCATTTTTCTGCTATCATCCTCAGCCAATGCAGCAGAAAATCCATTCATATTTCAAATTGACTCAGCACGTGGCGCATCTATAAGCTGCGATGGGCACGGAACTCAGGGGCATATTCCCAAGGATCTATCGCCGAGTTATCGGCACTTTATCACTGCCAAAGTCGCTATAAATTTACCACCCCATTCACAAGCTGGTGCAAACAGCAGACACCACCAGTTTACCTGCGATAGCAGCCGCAAAAAACATCGCCACGGATGACCCCGGCAACTATAGCTAATGAGATGCAGAGTAGGCGTTCCAGTGCAAAAAGCCGCGACAACACCACACCTCAACATTCTCAAAGACCAGCCAGATGGGCGATGAGAACACAAAACATGCGATAAGGCGCGTTAACTGCAGGAAATTAACACCTGCTCTGACCTTGTGCAAAGTCGGACTACAACCTGCACCATCAAGGGAGCACAGCCCAGAGCCACACCTGAAGAACAACAGATGCCATGGAGCCAACAATCATGCAGCTCGGACACCCAAGAGGGCCACAACACCCACTACCACCCCCCCCCCCCACCGGGGCCCCACCCCGGGCACCCCCCACCTCCCCCGGACCAAGAGATTGCACATCAACATCACGAAATCATGAACAAAATCATTCGCCTGATGCCGCAGAATCACAACAACAGTCATGTGAGTACAGAAAAAGCAGAATCAATCATTCACCATTGAGAGTTCAAACAAAATATCACAATCAAATTTCACACCAAACAACTATTTGGAAGAGTCATGGCGGGTCATCCCTGGACAATCTGTAAGTGACAGCCTGCAAGACAATATCCCAGATAAGAAGGTGTGTCAGGCACTCATCAAAGGACAGAGAGAGAGAGAAAGAGAGAGAGAGAGAGAGATTGACTGAACAAGGAGCGCAAGGACAATTGGGCCCTTGGCACATACAAGCCAACTGTTGCGTGTGTCTCGCAATTGGTGCACCCAAAATCTAAGGCGTGGCAACAATTTCAGCGCGAAGGCCACATCACATTTCAGAAATGCAAGCAGTAGTCAGACTAAAATCAGGCATGAAATCTCCTTTGCCTCAATACACAAGGCGGAAGGACATCTGAACCTCCGACCTTGGTCTCCAATGCGCCCGGCACCCCCTGAGTGAGATACCATGCCAGACTCTGGTGACTCCCACACCACGAACTGCGCTAATGAAAGAGCAACGTGTCCACACCCCATACACACTTGTCCCTGCTCGAGCTACACCTGCATGGCATGCCCCCAACACATCGGTAAAAAAGACAACCCATACGTCCAAACGTTGAACACACATACGACTCATTACTCCGAGCTGTGGCATATCGTCCACAGAACTGCCGCCGGTCTGAGGAGTGCCGGTGGTACGAGACCAACAAACACAATGGCAGGCAATCCCGGGCACATGCACATCCCCAGTCACGTGGAACTGTACCGTGCTCGAATGCTGCATCTGTTGGGAGCTCTGCCAATGGCAGTTTTGCGAATCAGTTACCGTCTGAGTTTCCGACTTGCCTACGTCACCTGCGTCCAGCCCTGGTTCCACTGTCGATCATGCACATTCGAGTGGCCCATGGAGATCTGCCTATCCAACACAACGGTAGCTGAACTGGATTACAACTTGTGTGTGCGCCCCCTGTTGGCCCACAAACAGGAGTGCAACTGGGATACCCGGGCATGGGATGCCTTGATATGTGGTGTCTGTGCCGGCAGCAGTGGATGGGAGATTGCACAAGTCATCGTGTGCAGTGACCACATCGAGGCGCTCCCCTATTGGGCTGTGTTGCGGATTGGTGAAACTGCGTGGTCGGGGCACATCTGTCCGGACCAGTTAATGGATTGGCTCTCCCTCGTGTTCCTTGAATTCGAGAACGACGTACTTCTGGAACTGATTGCCTATGAAGCAGCGCTCGCATTCATGGACGAGTGACTACCTTCCTGCAGCCACAACTGATTGACACCCAGAGCACAGGTCCCAACACCGTGTTGCATCGTGGAGGAATGGTCCCATAAGCCAGTAGAACAGTGGACATGTCTGCATTCGCTCGGACTCAGAATGCATGTGCGTGCACCTACGCGTGTTGTCACACACCTGTGCAAGGTGCTGCAGCACCATGGGCGGAGCTGCACAGCATCGTTTGGCAAAGTTCCTAAATCTGACATACTGCTGGAGGGAGACTACACCCATGGCAACGTAGCACGACATGTGACCTTGTTGGTCCCTTTCACCTGCTCACTGTCAGCAGAGCACTCCAGTCGGCGCAGTCCGGTGGTACAGCTCCATGCAGATCCCATGGACTGTGAGTCGTGTCCCCTGACACGGGGCAATGAGCAGACGCCAAATATCACATGACTCGACCAGCAAGGCAAGGTGGGCTGAGACCGTTGCCAACCATAAGGATATGTGTTCATTTTTGCAACCCCATTCCTTGCACCTCGACACGTTCCCATTCTGCCTGTAAGTGTCTTAAGCATTTGTCTGCCTGTTGTGGCCCATCACTTGCCCGTACTGACACGCACATGCTAATAAAGTCTACGCAACTTCACCAGTGTACAACTGTGATGAGTGTTGATTAGTATGGCAAATCGTGTGCCTCAATGAGCATTGTCCGTACACAGGGAGGGACAGACTGCCTCTGGTACATAGGTGGTGGATCCCTATTGGCAGCTCCACCTCTGTGAGCCAGACATTGTGTTTGGGATAGTTGCTGGTAGACCTGTGCTCTTACGTGTCTTCAGCAATGTGAGTATGGTGTCCAACTTCTTGCCATGTGGATCAATATGATCCATTCAAACAGACTGTGTGAGTACGTCATGCGAAGAGATGTTCTGTAGCCACATGCGATGGGGGACACTACTTCAGGCGGGCTACCGATTCTGACATTTACACACACAGCCCTATATGATACATGGACGTGGGGCTACGTTGGGGGATGCGAGATTGTTGTTCATGTGCAATGATGCCACAGCTAGTTCACACCTTCACATTCAACTAATTGGCCATGTGGGTCAGGCTCAAACATGCGCATTGATGACATTTACCAGGGTGTACCTTTTAGTGCAATCAACGTCCCTATATTCCTCCGTACTTGTACACATGAGAGAACATAGACATGACACATCTGTGTGATTTGGAATGTTTATTCACGTTCTGGGGAGTCTCGGAGCTGGAGGGGTACATGGCCAGTTCAAGCCCACATTGAGTGGTCGCCCAGTGGTGGGCCAACCAGAGTCCTTGGGGGAATGCAAAGTTAATCTGAAGAGGAAGGGTACAGTTCTCAGCCGGATTGCTGTGTCATTGGTACAAGAGCAGATATGGCAGTCCATGTCGGGGTACAGGTGAATGTCGCAGAGTGTTCCGGGGGACAGTGGGAGGTGTTGTTCCAGGGCATGATGCATAGGGCTGAACCATGCAGGGACAGGCCATGTGGCGGGTACGGATGCTACTGCCTCCTTCCTCACACAGTCATTACCCTCCACATCTTACTCCTCTGAGACATCTTCTGTGTCCGGTGTGTCAGGTGTGTGTGGTGGTATTATGGCGGCATCACTGTGGGCCACTGACACATCAGGGTGCGGAGGTGTAATGGCCGCATCACTGTGTGTCAATGACATATCATGGGTCGGAGGTGTAATGGCCGCATTACTGTGTGCCAATGACACATCAGGGGTGGAGATGTGTGTGTCGAAGTTCCTGCAGCAGTCATCTGGTACAGGCTCTGTGGCAGCAATGGCAAGATGAGGATCTGCAAGGCCTGGAAGATCCCAGATACATGTCGCTGGTGTTCAGCCGTGGCAGCCCTACTTCCAGCCTGCATCCGCTCCATGGTCTCCATTGTCCTCCGCATCTGTGCCAACTCTGTGCTGTCATCGCTGGAGCTGTCTGACTAGACAGTTCTTGTATCCAAGTAATGGCCCCAGCGAGGTCAGCCAGGGATTGTCGGTGAGCATGGTGCGGACAGGGGGTGTCCGTTAGGGACTGTACGTGGTCCCTGATGGGACTCAGACACCCACGTATGGCATCAAGTTTAGCTGCCACGAGGTCGAAACCCACCTGCAGCAGATCAGCCAAGTCCTCCTGGCACGCTAACACACGGCATTGGAATTCCATGTGTTGGTCGTGTGGGTCCTGTGGGCCAGCCGTGGAGGTGTGTGCTTCCTGCTGTGTGGTCTGTGCAGGGTGTGGGCTCACCGCAATGCAGCTGGGCTGCCCTGCTCCTGGGGATGGGGTGCGGAGGCCGTCCACGAGCCGTTGGAGGGTGTCTGGGCAAATGTGCAGGGTGTCCTCCTCATCATCACTGTAGAGATGTGTGGTCTGCTCTGCAGGAGGTGTTGATTGTCCCTCTGCAATGTAGCGGGGAGATGCAGGTTAACAGTGTGTTCCATGTATGTTCACGCATTGTACATGTTTACATACAGACTGCATGACAATGTACATTGTGACTGTTTTGGAGGAACTGGCTATTTGATGGGAGACAGTGGACATTTCGACTACATGACGGATGTGAGGTTGTACTCGTACATTATCATCTCACAGTGTCATGCAATGCCAGATGTGATTGTCCATTTTCTACGCACGAGCGGCACCAGTTGTGTCCTCTGTCCTGTTGTGTAAGTGTTGCACTTTGTACCACATTGTCGTCAATGTTGATGTGCTGTGATTGCTATGTGTGTGTGCTGCATTGTTGGCGAGTCGGCCCTGCAGCTCTGATTTGGCGGCCTCTCATCCCTTTGAGTTGGTGTGCCTTTGACTTGTGTGCTTTTCGGGGGCTGTGGTGTTTGCGACTTGGGTCATTTGTGCTCTTGAACATATTTTGTACTTTTGTGCATTGTTTGTCTGCAGATGTGTTTTTGACGTCATGGGTTGTAGGTGCACGTGGATGTGTCAGAGTGTGACCTGCTCCTTTACGGATGTGGCCCACACTCAGCCACCTCAAAATCGTCTTGTGCACCATGTCATGTATTGTGACTGCAGCCAAGCTATCTGTCATGCAGTGTCACTTGCATAGTCCGTGTGGCTCACAGAGCCGCTGCTTTTCTGGATTCAGCACATGTGCATGGCTAGGTTGTGGCATTGGTGATATGGAGGGGGGCCCCTTTGTGCACATAGTGGACGGGGGCCTACTTGGTGTTTCTATGTGTGCTGCAGTGTGCCAAAGGTATCAGGGACATGTTCCACACTCATTGTGGGTGTGCAGTGTGCTGCGCATGATTGTGCATGTGTGCCATTGTGCCCATCTCCTCCGTCCCCCAGACCCTGGTCGTTACTCACCCTGTTGCTGTTCGGTCAGGTCATATCGAGCTGTGTCCAGTCCACCAACTCCTTGCACCGTCTCCGCACTGATGACTGTGGCCACCATTTCCTCCAGCTCATCCAGCTCCTCCTGTGGCGCAGGAGTCCCACCTCCAGTCGCCTTTGCTACCTTCCTGTTGGCAGCGAGTTTCTCCTTGGTTTGGCTGTGCACTTCATGTCAGCGCCTCTTTACCTCCTCCATTGACCTCCTCGACACTCCAACTGCATTCACGTTGTTGACGATGGACTGCCATATTTCCGTTTGTGTTGCCAATGACGTAGTGGAGGTGAACAGTTGTTGGTAGTGTTCTTTCACCCCCGTGACGATGATCCGGTCTTCCTGCGGACTGAACCCCGTCTTCCTCTTCCTCTTCTCCTTGCCCTTCCCCGAGCACGGGGTTCCTGGCTGGTCCTCCGTGGGGCTTGTGGGGTTCGGCTTGTCCTCTGCACTCAGTTCGGGTGCATCCATGGTGCTACGCAGTTTGATTTGGTTTTGGTGTGTTCTTTTTTTTCCCTTTTATAGTGCATTTTCCCGCATGATGCGTGGGAAATGCAGGCCTGTGGCTGGTTTTCGCTGATTTGTGTACCGCGCTTGGCCTCATCGCTGCTTTTTTTGCGTTCGTGTTTCGCATTTTTGCTGAATCGCTTTGACTTCATCGCAGACATTTGACGCGTTATCGTGAGCCTATCGCATGGTGCCCCCGGCTTGGGAATGCCGCGTTACCACAGTGTTATTTTCCCGCGATAGACTGCGATGTGGAGAGTTGCGTTAAGCTACTTTTGCGGTAGTTATCACACGTTCTTGAGAATATCCCCCTCAGTTGCATACGCTAGAGTTGATTGAGAAGCAAGTCTGCGCAATGGTTCTCCAGTGCAGGATCCTTCTTTTGCTGCGACTCTGCTTTTGCAAAAGGTTACATACAATCAGTTCTGAGAAGTGCTGCATCATCACTGCATCCATTGAGACACTGGTGTCCATAGAAATGGAGCTTGGGTACCAGGAAGCAGAGGACCGGCCAGCCATAGACACTAAAGAAGGTGTAGCTGTGCCACCACCACTTTAAACTCCAAGGGGCTTATTTACAAGCCCTTTGCGCCGCCGCTGCGTCACTTTTAACATGGGGGAAAGTGGCGCAACCGTAGCGCAAGGGGTTTGTAAATAAGCCCCCAAGTGTTGTTTATCGCCAATCACAGCAAATAGTATATGACCATAGAAGCTCAAAGAGCTTTTGCATATACTCACAGCAATGTTCTTATTTAGTTTGCTTTTACACATTTTTTTTTTACATCCTGCCAAAGATTACGGTTTAAATCAGATAAAAAATGCTTTGGTGCCTCATATTGTTTATCGGTGTTGAAAAGAAAAGGAACGATAATGAACAAGCAACGACGATAGGGGAAGCAAGCATTTGTTTTAAGTACCTTAATCCAAGCAGTGGAATGACACAAAAAAAGCTATTAAACTATAATTGGTCCATGTTCTAAACACACAAAGGAGAAAAGCGAAACTGCACTTTCTGACCAATGAGAAACTAGGAAATTAGTGTTATTATAAAGCCAACCAATGGTAAGTAATGTACGGGTTCTAAGTCCAATTTATGTTTTTTTCTTTTTCAGAAACAAAATACTGTCCCAGGCAAGACCTAAAAGGAAACAAGCATTGGTAAAGCCAATAAGTCTGGCCTATGTGGGAGCTATTGGCTTTGCCAATGTGTTTTAGCCATCTTGTACACCAGCACAGCTGCTGTTCAGCATGGGTAAAAGTTAGTGGCATAGAGGAGAGTGGCATGTTGTGTCATAGAGTGGAATGGTGAAGAGCGGAATAGAGTGTTGTAGAGTGGAGTGGCATAGAATGTCATGTATTGACGTGGCATAGATTGGAGTCGTCTAGAGTGGTGTACAGTGGAGTGGCATAGAGTAGAGCAGACTGCTGTAGAGTGCATTGGCGTAGAATATTGCAGAGTATAGTGGCGTAGAGTGCGGTGGCATAGAGTGCAGTGGCACAGAATTCAGTGGTCTCGACAGTGCAAGAGCTATTGACTTTGCCAATGTGTTTTACCCAAATTGTTCAATAGCGTGAATGCTGTTCAGGATGGCTAAAAGTTAGTGGCGTACAGGAGAGTGGGGTGGAGTGTCGTAGAGTGGAATGGCAAAGAGTGGAGTATAGTGTTGTAGAGTGGAGTGGCATAGAGTGTTGGGTATTGGAGTGGCATAGAATGGAGTTGCCTATGATGGCGTACAGTGGAGTGGCATAGAGTGTTGTGTATTGGAGTGGCATACAGTGGATTTGCCTAGAGTGACATAAAGTGGAGCGTAGTAGAGTAGAGTGGACTGCTGTAGAGTGCATTGGCACAGAGTGTTGCAGAGTATAGGATGTAGAGTGCAGTGACGTAGAGTGCAGCGACATAGAATTCAGCTGCGAACAATGCAGCATTGTAGAATGTAGGGGCGTAGATTAGAGTGCTGCATACTAGAATGGAGTGGCGTAGAGTGCAGTGGTGCTGAGTAGAGTAGAGTGGCATAGAGTAGAGCGGCATAGAGTGCAGTGGTGTAAAGTGGTGCTGAGTAGAGTTGCGTAGAGTGGAGTGATACAGAGTGTAGGGGCGTAAAGTGCAGTGGCATAGAGTGCATTGGCATTGAAGGCAGGAGTGCAATGCAGAGGGGCGTAGAGTTCAGTGGCGTAGAGTTCAGTGGCATAGAGTTCAGTGGCGTAGAGTGCAGTGTTTCAGAGTAGAGTGTTGTAGAGTGCAGTGGTGTAAAGTGGTGTAGAGTGTATAGTCAGAGTGCAGTGTTGCAGAGTTGAGTGTCGTAGAGTGCAGTTGTGTAGAGTGGTGTAGAGTGGCATAGAGGGCATTGGCATAGAGTGCAATGGTGTAGAGTGCAGTGGCATTGAGTACAGTGGTGCAGAGTAGAGTGTAGTGGCTAGGGTGCAGTAGCGCAGAGTGAGGTAGCCTAGTCTGCAGTGGCGTACAGTAGAGTGGTGTAGAGTGGACTAGCGTGCAGTTGTGTAGAGTGATGCAGAGTGGCATAGAGTAGAGTGGACTGGTGTAAAGTATTTCAGAGTATAGTAGCCTAGAGCGCAGTGGCATATAGTGCAGTGACATAGAGTGCCACGGCATAGAATTCAATGGCGTACAATGCAGCATTGTAGAATGCAGTTGTGCAGATTAGAGTGGTGCATAGTAGAGTGCAGTGGTGCAGAGTGAAGTGGCATATAGTAGAGTGGCAGAGAGGGCAGTGCCGTAGAGTGGTGCAGAGTGGAGTGGTGTAGAGTGCAGTGGCATAGAGTGGAGGAAGCCAGAGTGCAGTGGCGTAGAGTGCAGTGCTGTAAAGTAGAGTGGTGTAGAGTTCATTGGCATAGAGTGCAGTAGTGCAGTGTAGAGTTCAGCAGCAGAGAGTAGAGTATTGCAGAGTCGAGTGTCGTAGAGTGCAGTGGTGAAGAGTGACATAGAGTGCACTGGCACAGAGTGCAGTGGCACAGAGTGGCTTAGAGAGCAGTGGCATAGAGTAGAGTGGTGCAGAGTAGAGTGCAGTACCATAAAGTGCAGTGGGTGCAGTTGCATACAGTGCATTGGCATAGAGTGCAGTGGTTTAAAATAGAGTGGCATAGAATGCAGTGGCATAGAGTGTAGTGCTGCAGAGTGGAGTAAAGTGGTGTAAAGTATAGTTGTGTAGAGTAGATTGTTTCAGAGTAGAGTGAAGTAGAGTAGAGTGGGGTGGGGTGGTGCAGGGTAGAGTGTTGTGGCGTAGAGTACAATAGCAAAGAGTGTAATGGCATAGAGTGTAGTGGCAAAGAGTGCAGTGGTGCAGAGAAGATTAGAGTGGCATACAGTGAATTGGCGTATAGTGCAGGGGTGTAGAGTTGAGTGGTACAGAGTAGAGTCCATTGGCATAGAGTGCAGGTTTCAGAGTGGTGTAGAGTGAAGATGTGCAGAGTACAGTGAAGTGGCCTAGACTGGAGTGGTGTAGAGTACAGTGGCGAAGAGTGCAGTGGTGTAGAGTAGAGTGGCGAAGAGTGCATTGGCATAGAGTAGAGTGATGCAGAGTAGAGGGGCATAGAGTGAAGTGGCTTAGAGTGCAGTGGAATAGAGTGAAGTGGTGCAGAGTGGAGTAGAGTGCAGTGGCGTAGAGTGATGTAAAGTGGAGTGGTGCAGAGGAGAGAGTGCAGTGGCACAGAGTGGTGCAGAGTAGAGTGGAGTGATGTAGAGTGGAGTATGCATGGTGTGGTAGTACACTGCTATTACAGACAACACATTTTCAATTGAAATTACCATTACATTTGCACAGACATACCAGTTTACTGATAAAACTATGCAGCTCACAAATAATAATGTGTGGAAATGGCATCACCTAGGGTATTGATAAGTTTTGATCATATTAAAGTATTTATTTCCAACACACTTCAGAATTAGCAAAAAATGTGCTTTATTTGTGGCTTCTTAATTCTGATATATTCAGAAATACTTGCAGATTTCATTTAAATGTTGTGTGCTATAAAAAATGTTCCTACCTCCAGTATCCAGCAAGATTGTCACATAAATCCTCTCACTTTGAAGTCAGAGAAAGAAAAGTAAACACCAAGCACCTTCGGTAGATAGAGCCTGACATTTGATCTCTGTCTTTGAACGCACGGCAAATGTGACAAGATAAAAACAAGATTTACAGGCCTGTTTACAGAAAGGAGCACTTGTGGAAGAATACAAGGAGAGGTAGTGTCAGAAGGCTTTGCTCCTTGGGGTGGACCTCACCCTGGACAGCCTAAAACAGATAAAACCAGCAAATAGAAAGCCAGAAAATATGAGTTTCAAACCACAAAGCCATTGGTAAGCAAAGGGCAGAATGCATTCCAACTGAAGCTTTCTGAATGTCCCCAAGATGTCTTTAGGCTTCGATCTAAAAAAGGTGTGCCTGAAAACTAAACAGTGGAAGGACAAAAGTAATGAGAAAATGTTCCTGGGGAGGAATAATCACAATAGGTGAAAGTAAATGGGGGTTGTGGTTAGGGTGGTTGATGGCAGTAGGGTGGTGGTGGGTAATGTGTTGGTGGTTAGGGAATGGTTGTAGGATGGGGTGGTGCTTACGGTGGTGGATAGGGTGTTGATGGTTAGGAAATTTGTGGTAGGCTGGTATGGTTTGATGGGTGTATTGGTGGGTAGGCTGCTGGTGGTTAGGTTGTTTGTTGTGATTAGGGTGGTGGTTGTGGTGGTTGGGTGGTGGTAGGGTGGGGTGTGGGGGTGGTAGGATGGTGGTGGTAGCATAGTGGTGCTAGAGTGGTGGTAGGGTGGTGGTGCTAAGGTGGTGGCAGGGTGATGGAAGGATGGTGGTGATGGTAGGCTGGGGGTCTGGTGGTGGTTGGATGGTAGACCAGTGGAGGTTAGAGTGGTTAGGGTGGTGGTGATGGTAGTGTGGTTTGGTTGGGAAGAGTGGAAGATGTAGGGGTAGGGTGGAAGAGTATGGAGATGGTGGTGGGTTAGTGGAGGTGGAGCGTGGTGGTTAGAGTGGCAGTGGTTAGCTTAGTGGTGGATAGGGTGGTGTTTAGGATGGTGGTAGGAGGGTGGTTAGGATTGTGTGGTGATTAGGGTGGAGGGTTGAGTGGTAGTGTACGGTGGTAGGATAGGGTGTTGGGAATGGTGGTGGTGGTAGGGGTGGTGGTTAGGGTGGTGGGGTGTTATGGAGTAGGGTGGTGTGTAGGGTGGTGGGCAAGGTGGTTGTAGTTTGATGGTTAGGGTGGTGGTTGTTAGGGTGGTGGTAGTAAGGATGGTGTAAGGGAGGTACGGTTGGTACGGTGATCGTGGTGGGGTAGAAAAAGGGTGGAAGGGTAGAGTGTAGTGGGGTGGTGGTAATTAGGGTGGTGCTGGTAGGGTGGTGGTGATTAGAGTGGTCGGTAAGGTGGTGTTAGGGAGGTAGGGTGATGATAGGGTTGTGGTGGGTATGGTGGTGGGTATGGTGGTGGGGGTAGTGTAAGTTAGAATGGTAGGGCAGGGTATGGTGGAGGTGATTAGGGTGTGATGGTGGGTAGAGTGGTGATGTTAGGGTGGTAGTAGCATGGTGGTGGAGGGTAGGGTGGTGGTAGGAAAACGGCCATGGTCGGGGTGATGGTGGTGTGGTTTTTAGGGTGCTGTTTATGGTAGTTATTCATGCGGTGTGTAGAGTGATGGTGGTAGGGTAGAATAGTGTGGTGGTAGGGTGGTGGCAGGTTACCACTGGTGGGTAAAGTGGTTGTGGTTTTAGGGTTGTGGGTAGGGTGATGGTAGTAGGGTAGGATGGTGGTTAGGGTGGTGGGTGTGGTGGTGGTTAGGTTTGGTTTGTTGGTAGGGTGGTGTTAGGGTGGTTTTAGGGTGGTGGTCAGGATGATGGTAGGGTGGTGGTGATCAGGTGATGGAAGGGTGGTGGTGGTTAGAGTGTTCAGGGTAATGGTGGTTAGGGTGATGACAGAGTGGTGGGGTTGGGTAGAGTGAGGTGGTAGGGTAGGGTGGAACGGTAGAACGTTGGTGGTCAGGTAGTGGTGGTGGAAGTTAGGGTGATGGTTGTAGGGAGGTGGGAAGGGTGGTGGGAGGATTTTTAGGCTGATGGTGGTAGGGTGATTGCGCTTAGAGTGTCAGGTAGGGTATTGGTGGTAGGGTCAGTGATCAGTGGTGGGGGTGTTAATGTGGTGGTCAGAAGGGTGGTAATTCCTGTGGTTGTGGTGGTGGTTAAGGTGGTGGGTAGAGTGGGTATGTTAAGGTAGGGTGGTAGGGTGGTGGTGGGTAGGGTGGTGGTGGATAGGCTGGAGGCAGCTGGTGTTTAGGGTTGTGCTAGGGGTAGAGCGGTGGTTAGGGTTGTGGTGGTAGGAGTTTTAGGGTGGTGGTGGTAGGGTGATTGTGGTTAGAGTGTTGGGTAGGGTGGTGGTAGTGGGTCAGTGATCAGTGGTGGGGGTGTTAATGTGATGATTAGGGTGGTGGTGGTCAGAAGGGTGGCAATTCCGGTGGTGGTTGTTAAGGTGGTGGGTAGAGTAGTCATGGTAAGGTAGGGTGGTGGGCTGGTAGGGTGGTGGTGGGTAGGGTGGTGGTGGATAGGGTGGAGGCAGTCAGTGTTTAGGGTTGTGCTGGTGGTAGAGTGATGGTTAGGGTGGTGGTGGTTAAGGTGGTGAATAGGGTGATGATTGAAGGGTTGTTAGGGTGTTAGTAGTAGGGTGGTAGGTAGGATGGTAAAGTATGGTGGTGGTTACGGTGGTTAGGTATTGGTGGGTAGGGTGGTGGTGGCAGGGTGGTGTTAGGGTGGTGGTGCTAGTTAAAGTGGTAGTTTGGGTGGCGGTTAGGGCTGTGGTAGGTAGGTGTGTAATGTGGTGATGGTTAGGGTGATAACAGAGTGGTGGGGTTGGGCAGAGTGAGGTGGTAGGGTATGGTGGAACGAAAGGGTGTTTGGTGGTGGGAAGTAAAGGTGGTGGTGGTTGGGAGGTGGGAAGGGTGGTGGTGGGAGGGTGTTTAGGATGGTGGTGGTGGTAGGGTGATGGTGTTTAGAGTGTTGGGTAGGGTGGTGGTGGTAGGGTTGGTGATCAGTGGTGTGGGTTGATAATGTGATGGTTAGGGTGGTGGTTAGGGTGGTGGTGGTTGGGAGGGAGGCGATTCCGGTGGTGGTGGTTAAGGTGGTGGGTAGAGTGGTCATGGTAAGATAGGGTGGTGTGGTGGTAGGGTGGGAGTGGATAGAGTGGAAGTGGTCAGTAAATAGGGTGATGATTGTACGGTTGTTAGTTTGGTAGTAGTAGGGTGGTGGATTGGATGACATAGTAGGGTGGCGGTTATGGTGGTTTGGTGGTGGTGGGTAGGGTGCTGGTGGCAGGGTGATTAGGGTGGTGGTGCTGTTTAGTGTGGTAGGTTGGGGGGTGGTTAGGGTTGTGGTAGGTAGGTGTGTAGAGTAGTGGTGGTGGGTAGTGTGGTGGGCCATATGGTGGTAGTGGTTCGGGTGGCGGGTAGGATGGTGGTGGTAAGTAGTTTGTAGGGTGGTGGTGGGAAGAGTTGTGATTAGGGTGGTGGTGGTTGGGATGGTAATTATGGTTAGGATGGTGGGTAGGGTGCTAGTGGTGGCGCTTAGGATGTTGGTGGTAGGTAGGGTGGTGAGGGTTGTGTTTTGAGGCTAAGTGTTGAGGCGCCGGACACCTCATAGTATCTGTGTAATTTCAGAGAAGCTTCTATCGGCTGAAGGCCAGATTTTGGAGCATTTAATGCTGTTACATTCATAGCTAATTTATGAACAGCTTCTTTACCTTCGTTGTGTAGGGTCGTTTACATCTGAATGACAGAGAGCCCATGGTTTTAAAGTATTTTACACTTTCAGCAAACCGTGAAGTTCCAGAGGCCGGCATAATATGATGCCATCAGCAGCGTGGTCAGTACATTCAGTACAGATGTACACAATGAAGGTGTTTTTTTATATATAACAAAACCAAAGGGGATGATGGACGGAGTGTTGAACATTGCAAGCACTCACCCCCAGTCAACTGATCTGGGTTTAATCCATCATCATTCTTTAGCTCACTCCGCCACCCTAGTTCAGACATGGCCATATGCAAATCAGTCTGACCCTGTGCCTCATGGGAACAGTCCAGCCCGAACTGCCAAGCCATGTCTTCCCTGGACCGGAAACAAGCATCCTGGGACCGGTTTCTGGCTTACAGCCGTCATCAGCCAGGTTATCTTGAATCCAGTGGCAAAGTGAGCAAGGGACCCACGTCTGGGCATACCCTGTCAACTTAGGGCGAACATAGCAAAACCAAAGGGGATGATGGACAGAGTGTTGAACATTGCAAGCACTCACTCCCAGTCAACTGATCTGGGTTTAATCCATCATCATTCTTTAGCTCACTCCGCCACCCCAGCTCAGACATGGCCATATGCAAATCAGTCTGACCCTGTGCCTCATGGGAACAGTCCAGCCCGAACTGCCAAGCCATGTCTTCCCTGGACCGGAAACAAGCAGCTGGACTGTTCCCATGGGGCACAGGGTCAGACTGATTTGCATATGGCCATGTCTGAGCTGGGGTGGCGGAGTGAGCTAAAGAATGATGATGGATTAAACCCAGATCAGTTGACTGGGAGTGAGTGCTTGCAATGTTCAACACTCTGTCCATCATCCCCTTTGGTTTTGCTTTGTTCGCCCTAAGTTGGCAGGGAATGCCCAGACATGGGTCCCTTGCTCACTTTTGCCATTGGATTCAAGATAGCCTGGCTGATGAGGGCTGTGAGCCTGAAACTGGTCCCAGGATGCTTGTTTCTGGTCCAGGGAAGACATGGCTTGGCAGTTCAGGCTGGACTGTTCCCATGAGGCACAGGGTCAGACTTATTTGCATATGGCTAGAAAAACAGAAATGCAGAAACTCTGAACGTCATTGGCGCCGAAATTACGACAGAACTATGAAAATATGATATAATGAAGCATTGTCCAAATATAAACATTTTCTAATTGCAGAAAAAAGTCAATATTACCTAATCAAATTGAAACGGCGCAAGACTCTGTGAAACAGCTATTCAAGGTAGTCACTAAACTCTCAGGACCAGACACTAGTTCTTCTATACCCCCCACACAACATTTCTGTGACTCTCTCGATACGTTCTTTCAAGAAAAAGTCACCGACATCTATTCTAATTTCTCAACCCTCTCTTCGACAAATATCCAATGCATTACCATCAATGAAGACTCACACCCCACTGACATCTCACCTTCACACATCTCTAATCATGCCTTTGTTTTTAGAATTCAATCAGGTCACAACAGAACACATCACTGACCTCATATCCACCACTAAATCTGGTTCCCCCAATGACCCATGCCCCCCCACCATAATAAAACGTATACCGGAGATCATAGGTCCCGAACTAGCCAACATCTGCAATTTGATGTTCACAACAGGAATATACCCTTCCATTTGGAAAGAAACTATTATCAAACCTCTACTCAAAAAACTTAATCTTAACCCCACAGAGACGAAGAATTATAGACCTATTGCAGGCCTCCCTCTCCCTGCAAAGATCATCGAAAAAGTGATGAATACCCAGCTAGCCAGCTATATTGAAAATAACAACCTCTTAGATGACACCCAATATGGCTTCAGGAAGAGCCACGGCACTGAAACTGCCCTTATCAAAACATCCGACGAAATCAGGATGATTCTTGATAAGGGAGGTGCCGCGGTCTTGGTGCTGCTGGATCTCTCAGCGGCATTTGACACGGTCGACTACTCCACCTTACTCGACCGTGTCACAACCATAGGTATTAAAGACAAAGCAAAGGCTCTTCTGACATCCTTCCTGTCTAACCGAACACAACGTGTAAGGTTCGGCAATTTTAACTCTCATTCTTTCTCACTGCCATGCGGGGTCCCTCAGGAATCCTCGCTAAGCCCAACCCTGTTTAATATATATGTGTCGGACCTGGCTAGAATCATCAAATCCCACAACCTGCATCTGACGTCCTATGCCGACGACACTCAGATAGTGTTGGAGATCCATAATAATGGCAAGTCAGTCTCGGATAACTTCAAAGAAGGAATGTGTGCCATCAGTACTTGGATGGCACACAATTGCTAAAGCTGAACTCCGAAAAACGGAGGTGATGATCTTCGGAAAGCTCTCCCCCAGCTGGTCCCCTTCCTGGTGGCCGGCAGAGTTGGGCCCACCTCCACCTCCTGTCTCTAAGGTCATAAATCTGGGAGTCGTGTTTGATGACAAACTTTCTTTCAAACATCATGCCAACTCGGTCTTCTCATCATCCTTTTTTACCATCAGAATGATAAAGAAACTTCTGCCCTACCTTCCTCGTAACGCAGGCAAGACTCTCATTAGTACACTTGTCATGTCTAAGATAGACTACTGTAATGGCTTACTAGTTAAAGCCCAGGAAGGTGTCCTACACAAATTGCAGATGGTGCAAAATGCAGCAGCAAGAATTCTCACAGGCACCCCTAAGTTCAAACCTATCTCCAAGGAGCTCCGACAGTTACACTGGTTGCCTATTAAATGTAGAACAAAGTTCAAAGCCCTCTGCATCGCCTATAAGGCTATCCACAATACAGGACCTAAATTTCTCAAACCAAGTCTATGCCCCTATAGACCTACAAGATCCTTATGATCTTCAGCAGCTTATCTGCTGACTGTACCCAGAACCAAAAAGACCACCTGGGGTGACAGAAGATTCACTGTCGCCACCGCTAAACTCTGGAACACACTCCCTCTACATCTCAAAACAATACCTACATTGCTATCCTTCCGTAAACAATTAAAAACCTGGTTATTCAATCAATAAACCCCTCCCTTCTCCCCTCAACTCAGCTGTCCTCAGCGCCGAGACACCTAAGGGTATTTGCGCGCTCAATAAATTGCCTAAAATAAAATAAATAAATGGCCATGTCTGAACTGGGGTGGTGGAGTGAGCTAAAAAATGATGATGGATTAAACCCAGTTCAGTTGACTGGGGGTGAGTGCTTGTAATGTCAACACTCCGTCCATCATTCCCTTTGGTTTTGCTTTGTTCGCCCTAAGTTGGCAGTGTATGCCCAGACGTGGGTCCCTTGCTCACTTTGCCACTGGATTCAAGGTAGCCTGGCTGATGAGGGCTGTGAGCCCGAAACCGGTTCCAGGATGCTTGTTTCCGGTCCAGAGAAGACATGGCTTGGCAGTTCGTGCTGGACTGTTCCCATGAGGCACAGGGTCAGACTGATTTGCATATGGCCATGTCTGAACTGGGGTGTTGGAGTGAGCTAAAGAATGATGATGGATTAAACCCAGATCAGTTGACTGGGGGTGAGTGCTTGTAATGTCAACACTCCGTCCATCATCCCCTTTGTTTTTTTTTTTTATATATGCCTTGGAGGTTATCCACTACACATTTGTTGTGTTTATTGTCCGTGGAAGAAAATTGTGAAATTGTGTCTGTGGGTGTCTCTGTGCTGTATATTGCTGACACATTAGAAAGATTCGCATTGCTCCTTTTAACATACTCTAAAATGACCAGCACCTGTCGCTTAATATGGGATCTGTGTTTTTTTTTTTTTTTTTTTACTGTCTGTTGCACTGTAACCCACCTCAGAGCACTTGAGGGTTGCAGAGAAAGACATGCGGGTACACAATTGTAATAGACGTCATTGGGCACTAGAGTGGTGCGCCAAAGCCATGTTTGTAGCAAGGGGCTTAGGGATCAGCCGATGAAGAATCCCCCGGCCTCGCTGGGCTGCAGTGACTGGCCAATCTTGAGTGTACGAGTGGCTGAATGAGGGAGGGAGTCGGGTAACCTTTAGATGAGAAGGAACTCTGAAGACAGCATGTCCTGAGCAAGCTAAAGGCTGAGGCCTGATCTTCAGTATGAGTTATGCTTGGACAATGTCTACCAGAAAGTGGATGCTTGGATGTACAAGCACAGGCCACCATGTTTTGTATCCAGGTAGGTGTCTGGCCTTCAGGTTTGGATCGGTTAGGTTAGGTTAGGTTAGGTTAGAATGTCTTGTAGAGCACGCAGCTGCCCCAGCAAAGGGGCGTCCCAGCGCTAAAAGCAATAATAGCAGCTAACAGCGAGGAAACCCATTATGACAAAAGAAAGAAAAAAGTCCAGTGGGCTATTAAAAGCCACAGAGGCAGACAGAAGGGCATGGACTACAAAGAACCTAAAGAGAAGGAAAAAGATGTGTCTTCAGTGCTTTACGAAATGCCAGATAATTATCCATACTCCGGATATGTACAGGGAGGGCATTCCAAAGTTTGGCTGCCAGTGAGCGAAAGGAGCGCCCCCCGGCGCGAGCCCTCCTGACCCGGGGGACAACTACCAGGTGTTGACCCACCGAGCGAAGATGACGAGTGGGAGTGTAGGAGGAGAGCAGGCCAGCTGGAATGTCAGGGGCAGGGGAATTCAGGATCCTAAAAGCAAAACAGAGGGACTTGAACTCCACCCGTCTCGCCACCGGTAGCTGACGAATGGCACTGGAGGTGTGGCAGCGTCTAGGCATGCCGAGAAGGGTTCTGGCGGCTACATTTTGGACTCTCTGCAGTCTCAAATTCTCCGTCTTATTGGCCCCCAGGTAAAGCGAGCTGGCATAATCCAGTCTCGACAGCACAGATGCTTGGACGATCATCTGTCGGATGGAAGGGTAAAAAAAAACCAACAGAGGTTTGAGCCCGCGAAGAATACCAAAGCATGTTGCCGCCACCTTCTTAGTTTGGGTTTGGAAACTAAGAGCTGAATCAACCCAAACACCAAGGTTTTTCACCACCTGTTTGGTGGCGGGTGCACGGCCCAGGGTGGTGGGCCACCACTGTTCGCTCCATAACTCAAGATCCTTCCCTACCAGCAAGACCTCAGACTTGCTGGCATTAAGCTGGAGGCAGTTGGCAGTCATCCACCCTGCAACGTCCGCAAGACCGCTCCGATACTTAGCAGCATCATTCAGACAGTCATCGGAGAGGGCGACTACTAATTGTGTATCATCAGCATATGATACAATAGTCAGCCCTCTGCTCTTGGCTACCGCAGCTAGAGGCTGAACATACAGGTTGAAAAGCGTTGGACTTAACGCAGAGCCCTGCGGCACTCCCTGTTTGATGGAGTGGACCCTGGAGGTGAAAAGGGGGGCCGACACCTGGAAGGACCTATCCAAAAGAAAGGAGGTGAACCAATCCAGGGCAAGGCCCACGATGCCAGCCTCTTTCAACCTCCGTATCAAGATCTGGTGAGAGACCGTATCAAATGCGGCACTGAGATCCAATAGGATCATTGCCGAGGTACGTCCCTCATGCAGTGCTGCTCTCAGATGTTCAGTCACGGCTAGGAGGGCAGACTCCGTACTAAGGCCCGGGCGGAAGCCACACTGGGAGGAGTCAAGTATATTATTCTCCTCCAGAAAGCCTGACAAGATGGAATTAATATAGGCTTCTGAGATCTTAGAGGCCCAAGGCAGCAGGGAGATAGGGCAAAAGTTCTCCGGTTTAGCTGGATCGAGGGTGGGTTTCTTTAATAAAGGCATTACCCTAGCCTGCTTCCATGTCCTGGGAACCGTAGCCATAGACAAGGACATGTTAATAACCTGGCCCAGAAGTGTAAGAAGCACAGGTAGCAGTCTCATAAGATGGTCAGGCTTCATGGGGTCAGCCGGAGAGCCAGATTTAACCTTCCTGCAGAGTACACGTAGTGCATCCTCAGTAATTGGCGGGAAGGTGGTCAGTATATGGGCAGAGGGGGGTGGGCCCCCAAAGTCAGAGCCCATATCCACCTGAGGGAAGGTCTTATAGATGTTATCCACCTTATTTATAAAGAAGGTGGCAAGATCCTCACATTGTTCGTCTGACTTGATGGCGGACACAAAGGGTGCCCCAGCATTTTTGAGATTTTTAAGAATGGAAGAAATCCTCTTGGAAGGATTGTGGCTGTTTCTGATCTCATCAGCAAAATACGTTGCCCGTGCTTTATGAACAGCCCTATGATATTTCTTAATTGCTGACTGATTCGATTCGATTTAAAGCTTTTATTCGGTTAAATAAATCAACCATATAAGCAATACAGGCATAAAAAAAGCTCAATCTACAATAAAATCGAAAAATTATAAAACAGTGGGATGGAAAATGCAAATATATCAAAACTTCGTAAACATATTAGTTCGAATACAAAGTGCAAGTGCATGATTCACAAAAGGGTCCAAACATTTACTGGGTCATATATTATCCTAATTCAAAAGTGCAGAAGCACATAATTACATGATACCCTTAGAACATACAATCAAATGTCAATAATCATGGATTTCCTAATACTAATAGATTTCAGAAGAAATGTAGCTAAATAAAAACACAATCGTGGATCATCCAATCTAAAAAGCAAGTTCATGGCATCTGTAGTGGATCTTATATTATAGAGTAGAAAAAAAGGTTTTAAATAAAATATCCTAAGATGAGAATAAAATATGCAAAATAATAACATAAGGCAGCAGCTTTGTCGTGAAACTCCATCACATGGGCATGCGTGAACAGAGGACTGGTTCATAATTGGAAAATTAACAAGATGATGTACAATACCCAATCTTAAGCGTGTCAGCACAAAACGATGCAAAGCTCTTGTCACAACTGACAGATAAGTTTGGAAACCCTGTTTAAGGTCCAATTGCAAATAGAAGAGGAGAGTTGATTGATTCTTAATAACACGTGAACGAGCCTCTATTTTATTTGCTAGCAAAGTTAATTTTATCTCGGCTCTAGCAACAGAGACAGTACACCCAGGATCCAATCGGATATCATAGTTGAATAAAGATTTAAACCAATAAATAATATAGTTAAGCCAGGGTATTCTTAAGCAGTTCTCCAGTTTGAGGCAGTCCCGTATAATAGATTGAGTAAATATTGTTTCCTCTTTTGACCATATTGATTTCCATAATAAGAGGGGTCGTGTTGAAGCCAGGTCTGAAATGTAATTGATGCCCACCTCACGGTGGATCAGTTCCGTGGAGGCAGATGAAGGGACACAAAGTAAACGTTTTAAAAACGAATTTTCGGTTTGTTGTAATATATTACCCTGAAAGTGACCCCAAACACCTGCCCCATAAAGAGCTGCGGTGACGCATCGTATCTCATAAATTGTCAACATATCTTTAATGCGTCGATTACCCAGTTTGGCCGCAAATCTAAAAATACCATTTATATTTCTAAGCATCTTAGAACAGGCATTATCCTGTTCCTGAGCCCATGACCTATTCCCTGCAAATGTAATGCCCAAGTAACAAAATGTCTTGACAATCTGAACCTTGGAACCTTCAATAAGGTAAGAACTAGATATTATAGGGTTCCTGCCGCAAGCCATAACAAAAGTTTTTGATTTAGTGATTAAAAGTTTTCTTTTAGTAATAAAAACAGTAAAATTATCAATAAGACGCTGTAGCCCAATAGGGGTGCGAGAAAGTAAAACCGCATCATCGGCATATAAAAGAATTGGGACAGGCTTCCCATCCACCCTAGGGGCATCCGACTCAAACAGTTTCAGAGCTGCGTCAACTTCATTGATAAACAATGAGAAAAGTAATGGAGCTAGGACGCAGCCCTGTCGGATGCCTCTTTTGACTTTAAAAAGCGGGGTATATTCGCCTAAATGACCGTACCGCACCTTACTTGACAGCTCCCCATATAATCTAGCCAAAAAAATATTATCTCTTTGGGGGCACCCATATCTAACAATAAGGGCCATAAAATAGAATGGTCTACCAAATCAAAAGCACTGCTAAGGTCAGCAAAACATAAATATAAGTTTCCCTCCTTAGCAAGTGTATACTTGCCGATCAAAAGATCCAGGTTGACACACTGCTCCAGTGTGCCAACACCCTTTCTGAATCCATATTGCACTGGGGTAAGGACTGACTTTTCTTGGACCCAGGCTTCTAGTCTTGATAGCATGACCCTACTCATGATCTTTATAGACGAGTCCAATAAAGAGATTGGACGATAATTACAGGCAGCGGTCTTAACACCCTTCTTATGAATTGGTATTATGATTGACTGGCCCCATGATAAAGGAAAATGAGTCTCAACGGCGACGTTAAAAACTCTAGTTAAGAACGGCGACCATAAGGCCATTTCATTTTTATAAAGGTCTATCGGGACCCCGTCGGGTCCCGGTGCCTTACCCCCCTTACTACTAATTATGCCCTCAAATACTTCCTCTATACTAATTGACAAGGGCAATTTTGGCCATTCGGCGGGATTTTGGTTGGGCAAGATGGGTGGAACATCTTTATCAAATGGATTAAAAATATTTGAAAAATGAGCTACCCAAGAATTACAATTAATATAAGAATTAAGTTCTGGAATATGATCATCCTTCAGGAAGGTGCTATTGACTGTATCCCAAAAAAGTTTATTATTTTTAGTATCAGCTGCCAGGCTTAAATCTTCCCAGGCTATCTTTTGGAGTTCCGATTTTCTAGTTTTTAGGGCTAAAGCGTATTCTGCGCGTAAGGCCTTAATTATATCCGGGTTTCTTGGCTTACACCCCAGAGCTTGTTTGAGACGGCCCAAAGCCGCAATACAATTATCATCGAACCAGCCCACCTTAGGTTTATTATTTCTACACACTGGTTTCATCAAAGGTTCTCCACAATATTATTGATCCTAGTAAAATTATCAAGCAACAATACTGGGTCAACCTCATCCCCTAAACAGACTTGGATTTCATTCTGACACTGTGTAATAACATCATGCTGGATTTTGGATGGGTCCAAACCGGCCCATTTTATCCGGACACCATTCGGTCTGATGGGGACAATACATGGGCTGTGAGGAACACTAGTATTATTTTTGAAGCCCCAACATAATAAATACAAAGAAATACTATTATGATCACTAGTTGGTTGGTCCGTTATCCAGGGGGGTGAGAATAAATGTACACTATTACCGGAGATAATAATGTGATCGATATTAGACGTTGCATTCCTACCTGTGAATGTGGGACATATCATGTTATGTTTATCGGTAGCACAATACAGTAATTCTAAGTCCAGCTTAGCGATAACACCATTTAAGGCCCTACCATATTCACAATGGGGGAAATGCATATAACAATCGTCTTCAAGTTCCCCCCACCTGGGCCCACAGATTTTAGTCAAGGACAGTGGGCATATTTGAATATTAAAATCGCCAACCCAAAGAATAATAATCGGTTTCCTAATGGTACCAGTCAGCTTCTCAAGTTCCCTTTCCAGGGTATGTACAATAGAACTGCGTAGGGAGTTAAACAAATTATTATAAAAGTTAATCAAGATAACATCATTACCCACGGTGGATGCCAACCACATAATCTGAGCATAAGTGCCCACAGTGGTACAACCTTTAATTATACATTTATTTAAATTAGTGGAAATCAAAATCAAAAGGCCACCCTTAGCTCTACCCGAAAGGGAAGCCTGGGCTGGTAGCCAATGTGAGGTAAAACCCTCTACATATATTGGATCAATGCACCACGTCTCCTGTAAGCATATAATATCATGTTGGGCCAAGATGAAATCAGACCATGATAGAGTACCTATTTTGCTTTTAAACCCAGCAATGTTCCATGTGGTAACTTGATACCCTTTACCCGTATTCGTTTCATAGAATTCCTGAGGGAGTACTTCATGTCCCACCTCTTTATTAGTAATAATTGATTCTACTGGAATACATTCTAAGTCACTGGGGATACTAGCTGTCCATATTACGTTAGTGGATGACGACTCACCCTGCTCTATCATACATGGACCGACCTTACTAGTTATGTTCTTGACATTTGAGTTTTCCATTATGGGATTTTTAAGTACATAACTTTCCCGTACAACCTCACCAGCCTGCATCGATCCCTCACGTCAATCATTGGTATCCAAATTACTCAGAGCCTGATACCTATTAGTTACTGGGATGGCAAAATTGGCCAGGGGGGAAAACCGAGAAGAGGCTAGCAAGGATCCATTTGGAGGCCAGCTTACATTTCCATGCATCGCCATCAGGTGTCTATAAAAGTACCCCAGAGGGAGAAGAGTGGTATTAAATTCCCGCCGTAAAGGAGGTGGTGCATTTTTAAGAGTATTGGATGCCCACCTTGGGGATCTAAAATTGATAATAATACAGTCCCCATCAAAGCATTTTTCAAAGGCCCGATCCAGCCCACTCTACGGGTTGTTAAAATCTGGTTTATTCCTTCCATAGGATAACCGCAGCTATTGGTCAACCAAAACACTACTTTGTTCATAAGTGAGCCATGTTCTTCTGCCTGACCAATTTTAAGTTTGGGGACGTTGGCCAAAATTGCGACATAGGGACTACATTCAGGAGGTAAATTTGCAACCGAGACCATTATCTTATCCCCATGGGCTAAGGCTCTTAAACCATCAGGCTTTATAGGATCAGATGTATTGAGTTTGTCTGGCTTATTCTCTATTTACTCCTTTTGGGGTGGTGCAAATCTATTATTAGTAATTGGATTACCTATTACTGTATTTCTATCTTTTTCCCTATAGTCCACTTGTATAATGGAGGACCGCTCCTTAGGGTTTTTACTACAATCACTACGATCGCTACCTACGGCAGTGGTCGGGTCAATAGGGCCTATGATAACATCCTTTAGATGATCCCTATTTGACTCTTTTTGAAGTTTACAATTAACTTTATCCAGCACTCCACTAATCTTATGGATTTCTCTAGCTAAAGTATCCAATTTATCATAAAGTGGCCTTAGAAGCTCTATTATTTTATCAGAGATAGTCGCTAATGTTAAATGTTGGGATATAGGGTCTGTGCAGGACAAAAGATCAGCAGGCAGTCCTGATTTCCCATTACGAGTACTCTTATTAATATTTTTAGCTTTGGCCTTAGAATTAAAAGTCCCCTGTTCTAGGGTATTCTTTCTACGTCCCCTGATCTTTTTCGGTGACGGCGGGCTTTCAGGGGTGGTCAAGTTAGGGGTCATAGATATTCGAGTAAGATCCACACTGGCCCCTCCTGAAACATTAACGACCGGATCCAGCTCCTCGACCGCCAAAGAGTTATTGGTCGATTTACTGGATCCGTTCGCGCTAGAGGGACCAGAAGGGGCCCCAACCCCACTTCCCTGTTCTACCCCCATATGACTTGAGCCCATAGAGAGACGCCTCTCAGTACGGTCGATTTCCTCTGCGAGAACATTAACCGCTTTAACCAAAAATGAATCAATCGTAGTACATGATTTATCCGTAAAAGGCTTAGCTAACTTCCTCCTTGCCATGACAATACAACAAAGAGGACTATACAGGCAAAGGGTAAATGAATAAATGACCCTATAAAGATGCCTACAGGGGCATAGGGGGTTACTTCCCCAATTATAATACAGCGGCTGAAATAAGATTAGGAGGGCCAATACAAGGTGGTAAATATTGACCTCCTAAAATCTTAAAGCCTTAGGTCTTCACTAAACAAAAAGTTTGCCCCCTTAGTAGATCTCTTGCTATAAAGTTTCACCTCTCAAAATAAAGTGCAAAGTAGGTTGGCTATAAAGTGGCACGTGCTACACAATATAAATTGATCTTCCACAGGCAAACTCACTATACATAACCTTTGGAGTTTAAGCAACCCGCTAGTAATAAAATGTAAGATAGATAAACTCACCATCGAAATAAATGCAGTGTGAATTGATTTTAAAAAAGATACATACTACAAGACGTAAATTTATCTACCACACAAATAAACTCACTATGCTGGAACTTGAAGATTAAATAGTCCGTTAGTAATAAAGTGCAAAAAGAGTAATCCTTAAAGTGACTTGTGCTACGCAAAATAGATATATCGCATAATTGTATAAAATCCCACGGTATCACACATACAATACAATATTAAAATGGGGAATTAAAACCAAGGAAATGTTAAAATATTGGTAAAGACCAAAGACAATGGCAGCAGGAAAGTATTAACATGCAGGGTGACAGTTTGGAATGACGGGCAATAAAAAAAAAAAAAAAAAGAGGTCTAAGGCAATATTCTATATCTCCAATCGCTCATAGATCAAATATGAGCACAACTATTTAGGCACAGTACCTATCTGTTAGTTCTGTATTCCGGTTAGGATCCTGGTTGTTAGGGGGGGGCCCTGCCCTGCCTCTACCTGGCTAAAGACGGGCTCGGACGGGCCCACCCTTGGCCCAGGCTTCGCCCGGGCGCCGCCGCGCGTGTCCCGCGCTGCGGTAGGCGCTCGGCGAGTGATAGCGCCTCCGGGCGCAGACTGAGGCGTCACAGGTGCGCCTTGGGTCCCCGGGGGCTGCTGGGAGTTGTGGATGCCTCAGCTCACGCTGGCCGTTTCCCTCACGGCGTAGAGGAGAGGGGAAGAGCGCCCAGCCGTTTCCCTCACGGCTCCCGATCTGATGCTGCTGTGGGTAAGTTACTGCTGTCCCGCGCTGCGGTAGGCGCTCGGCGAATTAATAGCGCCTCCGGGCGCAGACTGAGGCGTCACAGGTGCGCCTTGGGTCCCCGGGGCTGCTGGGAGTTGTGGATGCCTCAGCTCACGCTGGCCGTTTCCCTCACGGCGTAGAGGAGAGGAGAAGAGCGCCCAGCCGTTTCCCTCACGGCTCCCGATCTGATGCTGCTGCGGGTAAGTTACTGCTGTCCCGCGCTGCGGTAGGCGCTCGGCGAATTAATAGCGCCTCCGGGCGCAGACTGAGGCGTCACAGGTGCGCCTTGGGTCCCCGGGGGCTGCTGGGAGTTGTGGATGCCTCAGCTCACGCTGGCCGTTTCCCTCACGGCGTAGAGGAGAGGAGAAGAGCGCCCAGCCGTTTCCCTCACGGCTCCCGATCTGATGCTGCTACGGGTAAGTTACTGCTGGCTGACTGATAGCATCCCTTCAAGATAGGATCAAAGTCTCTCCTCCACGCCCGCTCCATCCGCTTACAAGCTTTGCGCATGTTGGCAAGATTGTTATTGTACCATGGATTGGATTTAGTACTACGACACTTAGATTGTTTGGCATGAATCAATTCATCCAGAGGATGCAATATCCAATCAGATAGTGCTTCACTGGTGGCATCTTGGTCTTCTGGCCAGCTAGGCACACTTGAGGAGAGGATGGTACTAAGATGATCAAAGTTTAATTTGTGCCAGGGGCGACAGAGCGATAGTTTCTGAGGAGACTTTTGAGAGGGCACAACCCCAGAAAGCATCATAGGGATCAAATAATGGTCAGACCAGCATAACGGAATGGGCTTAGAAACAGAGAGACATGAAAGGTTGGAAAAGACTGGATCAAGTAGGTGGCCAGCAGAGTGGGTGGGACCATGGACTAGTTGGAGCAGCTGACAGGCCGCTAAATCAGCTGAAAAGTTGGCTACTTCTGAGTCGTGGGGATTGTCAAGATGCAGATTTAAGTCACCAATGACAGAGAAGTTGGCGTACCTCACGACCAGAGAACCCACTATGTCAACCAGCGCAGCCCTGCATTCCTTTGAAGGACCTGGGGGACGGTATACCAGTATGCCAGACATGGTATAGTTGGAGTTAAAGGAGATCCCAAACTGTCCACACTCACATCCCGCAACGGTTTCCTTGACAAGTGTACAGGTATAGCATGATTTAAAAACAACTGCCACACCGCCACCTCTGGCCTCTCGATTAAGGGTGGTAATACTATAGCCCGCGGGAAGCGCCAAGCCTGGCTCTGCCACCGTATCTGCTGACAGCCATGCTCAGATTGCTGGGCGGAAGGTATTGCAGGAGTGGGGCCATTTAGTTCACTGTTCAGCCTCCCAGGTGAGTGTGATGCTGTCATGACTTTGGAAGATGAATCTGACTTGAGTGGCATGCCTCTGCAGTCTACTGTGATTTTATCGAGACCTGTGAATAGGGGAACATAAAACGCCAGTCAATAGGTGACTCCAGTAAACAACAGCGTGATTTTGTGCTTGAATTGCAAGAGGTGGCATGAGGAAGAAGGATTGAGTAAGCAACAACAGTAACGTCAGGGTTACAAGCAATGACAACAGGGAAGCGATAACGAGAAATGGACCCAAAAAAAGTACCTCAATCCAAGCCGGAGCAGTGGAAGAACACCAATAAAGCAATCAATTAGTATTTGGTCTGTGTTCCCTTGAAGAGGCAAACACACAAAGAGAAAGTGAACCCCCGACCATCTGACCAATGAGAAGCAAGGACATGAGAGTAAATTAGAAGCCAACCAATGGTAACTAACGGGCAGACTTGAATCCCTTTTAAGTTTTTTAAAAGAAACAATAGACTTGCAGCGGCAGAGCTTGCACTGTCTCAGGCGAGACCTAAACAGCAAAATTCACTGAAAACAATTAATCGGTATAGTTCAGTAAACACAAAACTGAAAGTAAGCCATGAAATTCACTAGTTATGGGAGGCAATGCACACAATGAACACCATAGCTTACGCGATCTGCCGTGCTTACTGTACCACTTGACCGATGGCATTTGAAAATAAAGCACAATATAAAGAGTAAATCATGGTGGGCCTTGTGTGTTATTATCTGTACTGTGTGAGTTGTACACCGTAACAGTCTTTTTCAGTTATTTGCAGAACCATATATGACCTTTATCTTTCTCTTTCAGTGGATCCATGGTTCTTCCTCCTCTCTCTAAATCACTAGCCATGATTGGTACATGGGGTGGTGTGGTTGCTCTTCATTTCATCATGGTCAAGTCTGCATGCCACATCTAGTAGCCAGTCCCAGTTGTTTGTGCACCGGGCAGAAGAGGGTGGGCCCAAAGGCCTTATGTTGAAGCCAGATTGCAGCAAAATTAATTATAAATTGGAGGGCCAACTTGACTTCTGCCTTTTCTCTGCTCATTCCAGGCTTGACTTGCAGCCTTGTACTTCCACCTTCCTCAGCAGTGTCAGGTTATCTCCTTCCCTGCACAGCGTGGCCTGTACTTGACCTTTAGCCCCGAATGCCCTACTTCCTCTGTGCTTTTGTTAATTTTAAAAGGCTACAAGAGCAACCCAAAGATCCATGAGAACTTGGGTATAATACAGTTACTGTGCAACAATGGTTCTCATAGGTATCATTCGAACCAGAATGAATATTTGTAAATAACCTCATGCAGCCCATGCTTATATAACAAAGAGGACACATAAAACCACCACAAGTAAAATGAAGAACAATTTTATCTCACCACTTATCAATCCAAAAAATACAAAGAACTGAAAAATAGGTAAATTAGTTCAATGTGACCCCAGTGTGACGCCCATCACAAACAGAAATAATATACATCAAGGTACAGTAACAAAAGAGCTGGCTTATTGGTAACAAATGACCACCTAAAGTTCTCAAATCAGTTCAGTAGGTAATTATTCCTTTACTGGTTTGTTTATGTGTCGATGATGTTTCGACCCTTACTAGGTTACCAGGGTACATTTGGAGTCTCGCTGCCCTCCGTAGCCTCTCGTATCTTCATTTAATTAATTAAGGAATTTACTTCCAGGGGTGAATCCTATCCGTTTCCTTATTCACTATGTTATTATTATGGATTTTACCCCATTGGAACATTTTTAATGGCCCTTGTAACCTTTTTGTGTACTTTTAGCGCTACAGGGTTGAGCCCCATGAGTAAGTACCTCACTTTACAACCTTACTTACCCACTTAGGTGGTTTGGTTGTCTCATGGCTAGTATTCATTCATATTTATTAGGATAAAAATACAACATTACAACACCCACATCTATACTAGATGTAACATCTCAATATATGTGGTGTCATATATATAATGCAAGTCTACTGGCTTTGTCAAGGTGTCACCACATTAATAACAGTAACTCAACATTATATCCCCATTGAAATCACCAAGCACAGAATTAATAATCAATAGTGTTCAATATAATGGAGAACATTGCATTGTTAGTATCAATGCTGTCAATATAGTATTTTAACTTCACGACATATGCATCAGAATCTTTCCTTTATAACACTTAGGGGGATATTCTCAAGAACGTGCGATAATCATCGCCAAAAAAGGCTAACGCACGTTTTCATATCGCCGTCTATCGCGGGAAAATAACTTTGTGTTAACGTCGTATTCTCAACACGGCGGTAACATGCGATAGCCTCCCGATAACGCGTAAAATGTCCGCGATAACATCACCAGGACGGCGATAAAAATCCAAACCCGAACACGGCAAAAGTCGCGATGGGCGCAACCGCGATACCAAACCAGCGCTAAGCTGCGCCAGCCTGCAAGTCCCACAAGTCAGGCGGCCAAAATCACCATAAAAGCGGCAACCAAAAACACAAACAAGACCCAAACAACTGCGAAGCACCATGGAGGTAGCCGGAGCAAGAACAGAGGACAATCAGAACCCCACAAGCCCCAAGGAGGACCAGCCTTGGACCATCATTGGGGAGATGGTGGCAGGAGTCGGGGGACCGGACACTGCACAACATGACCTGACCCAACACCAACAGGGTGAGTAACGACCAGGGACTGGGGGGACGGGGGGAGATGGGCACAATGGCACACATGCACAAGTAAGTATAGCACATCTGCGGACAAACCATGCCCAAGAGTCACAACTCCGACCAAGGGCCCAATTTACCCAAATCTGCAACAGCTCAGCACTGCACCAGCACAGAAGTGAAAGGCACACCGCCTGAAAGGGATAAGGGCCAGCAAAATCAGACCCGAAGGGGCAAATCACCCACAATGCAGCACACACACAAGATGCAGAGCACCCCAACATTGACAACAATGTGGTACAAACTGCAACACTTTCACAACAGAACAGAGGACACAACTTCTGACGCCTGTGTGCAGAAAATGGCCATTCGCATTTGGCATAGCAGGAAACTGTGAGATGACAATGTTCAAGTACAACCTCACATCCCTGATGGTGTAGAAATGCCAAGTGTCCCGCTTCAAATATGCGTCTCCTCATACACAGTCACAATGTACATTGCCATGCAGTCTGACAGTAAACTTGCACAATGCGTGAACATACATGTGAACACAATGTCAATCTGCATTTCCCTTCACATTGCAGAGGGAGAATCAACACCTCCTGCAGAGCAGACCCAACAACACAGCACTGATGATGAAGAGGACCTCCCCAACATCTACACCGACACACTCCAACAGCTCAGGGACAGCTCCGGTACACCACCTCCAGGAGCAGGGCAGCCCAGCTGCATCCATGAGACCCCACCCCCTGCACAGGCCACACAGCAGGAAGCACCCACCACCACGGCTGTCTCCCAGGACCCCCACGACCAACATATGGCCTCCCAACGCCGTGTGTTAGGGTGCCAGGAGGAGATGTCTGACCAGCTGCGGGTGGGGTTCGACCTCATGGCAGCCAAACTGGATGCCATACGTGGGTGTCTAATTCCCATCAGGGACCACTCACAGTCCCTAACGGACACCCACTGTCTGCTCCTTGCTCCACAACAAGCCATGGCTGACATCGCTGGAGTCATGACTCTGAGACAAGAACAACTGTCCAGTCAGAGTGGCTCCAGCGATGTGATCCGTGAGTTGGGACACATAAGGAGAATGATGGAGAGCCTGGAGCGGGTGCAGACGGAAAGAATGTGTTCCACGGCTGCACACCAGTGAGATGTAGCTGTGATCTTCCATGCCCTGCAGATCCTCGTCATGGCATTGCCACCACAAGGCCTGGCACGGATGGATGCTGGTGCCACTACTACATCTACATCTCCTCCCCCTGAAGTGTCAGTGCCACACAGTGTGGCAGATTTCCCACCTCCGTCCCCTGAAGTGTCAGTGCCACACAGTGATGCAGACAGAACACCACCACCCGCATGTGAGGCACCTGACACATCAGAGGACGAAGATGATGATGAATCTGGCTTTGTGGCTAGAATCAAGAGTTAGCATTCATCTCCGCCATAAGGCCGTGTTCAGCTTGGTTCTGCCCTCTGCATCATGCCCTGGAATAACACCTCCCACTGTCCCCCCCATACACCGAGCGACACTCACCTTGGACCTCGACATGGACTGCCATATTTGGTGTGGTTACCAATGACACAGCAATCACACTGCGGACTGTAGTCTTCCACTCCCTATGAACTTGTCAATCCCTAAAGGACTCTGGCTGGCCCTCCACGGGGCAACAATGTAAAGTGGGGTTTGCATGGCCCTGTACTGGCCCAGCTTCAGCACTCCACTGAATGTGAATAAAACATACCAATTCACACTGATGTGTCATGGCCATGACCATTTAAGAATGAAAGTATGGATGAATGTACGGACAGTGGTTCCACAAAAGAGGCACTCCCTGGGTAATGCTATCAATGCGCATGTATGGCCGTGACCCAGATAGGCATTGAGACACACATTGTCATTCAAATCAACACTCATCACAGTTGAATACAAGTGAAGCTGCGTAGACTTTATTAGCATATGCGTGTCAGTACGGGTAAGATAAGTGCCACAACATGCAGACCAATGCAGCAGTATGTCAGAATGAGGAACCTTGTCAAGCGCCGCTGTCCACTTCGGGGGAGTGCCTCACCTTTCACAGGTGTGTGTTAACACGCGTTGGTTTCCGCTCATGTTTCCGGAGTCCAGGCGAGTGCAGCCATGTCCACTGTTGTCGTGGGATATGTGACCAGATCTCCAAGATGCAACAAGGTGTCAGGACATGTGCAATGTGTTCCAATCAGTTGTGGCTGCAGGTACGTAGTTACTCATCCATGAAAGCCATTGCAGCTTCGTAGGCTAACAATTCCAACATGAGGTCGGTGTCGACTTCATCAAACAGGACAGCGAGGCGATCCATTAGCAGGTCCGGACAGATGTGCTGCGTCCACCCCCTTTCACCAATTAGCACTACAGCCCAATATGGGAGCGGTTCAATATGGTCACTGCACACGAGGATTTGTGCAATCTCCCAGGTCCAGCTGCCAGCATGTATGCCAAGTATCAAGGCATCCCATAAACGGGTATCACAGTGACACTCCTGGTCGTGTGCCAACAGGCGGCACACACACATGTCAAAATCCAGTTCAGCTACCGTCCTGTTGGATAGGCAGACATCCATGGACCACTCGAACATGCACGATCGACAATACAACACAGGCTGAACCCAGGTGACGTTGGCAAGGCGGAAGCTTAGCCGGTAACTGATCCGCAGCAGTGCCAATGGCAGTGCCCCCAGTGAATGCAGCATTCGTGCACGGTACAGTTCCACGTGACAGGGGTTGTGCATGTGTCCGGGATGTTTGGCCATTGCGTAAGTGGCTCTTGTAGAAGCGGCACTGTTCTGACCTGCGCCAGTTCTGTGGATGAAATGCCACATCTCGTATCAATGAGTTGTTATAGTGTGCATCGGTTGTACGCCTGGGATGTTGTGGGAGTAAGTGTGAAGGCCATTCCATGCAAGATAACTTTGAGCATGGACTTCTGTGTGTGGGGTGTGTATACGTTGGTCTTTCGTCTGGCTGTGCGTAGTGTGGGAGTCGTCATCAGCTGCTATAGTATCTGTCATGGGGTGCCGGGCACATGCAATTCCGAGGTCGGAGGTGCAGATGTGCTTCCGCCTGATAGTTCAGACAAAGGAGCTTTCATCCCTAGTGTAAGTTTGTAATCTGCTTGCATTCATGGGATGTGAAGTGGCTTGTTGGGGGTGGGGTGGGATGAGTGGGACTTTGTGATTCATTATTGACATGACTTGCATGTGGCATATGAGCGGCATCACTGTGTGTTACGTTGCCTCACAGCTGCTCCTCCCTCCCCCGTACCCATTTACATATGTGCGCTGCGCGATTGCATCACTTGCACTCCTACGGCACAGTATTGCCATGCCTGTCTGCGCATGTCCACAAGCCTGACAACGACACTGTGATGTTGGCCATTGAAGGGGGTGGGCCACGTGAGTGTAGGCCTATGTAAAGGATAGGGCGGACACAGATGTAGAGTACATGCCTGGCTGAACTGGCGCTGCTAATGTGGCTGGGCATTTTGCTCATGCTGCGGCAATACAGTTACACACAACACTTGGCATGTATGATCCTGGACCCCGAGCGGTCTTGCGCTCCTTCATTACTCCGTTCATGTGAGCCCGCCCTCCGGGTGCATGCTACATTGCAACATTCTCGCTTACAGGGGGGGACGACTTAGCTACATGTCCAAGCTATTACCCACTGCCTGAGGTGACATGGTTGCGTCCGCTGTCCACAGAACAATGTAATGTGGTAGGGCCCGGGGCCATCATTCATGCATAATGACCACACGGACACACTTGGATAGATAGTGGAACTGGCTACGGGCACGTGCGCCCGGCGCCTTTTTATTACCAGGATCACATATCCAGTGACGCCTGTGCTGGATGGGTGTGGGGTGAGTGTGAGCCAGCCCTCAGTGAGTGGTTGGTGCTGGCAACAACTTGTACAGTGATCACTATTAAAGCGGAAACAGAAAACACCAACATAACACTAACAACTGCGAAGCACCATGGACGTAGCTGGAGCAAGTACAGAGGTCACCCAATATTCAATCAGAAGGGGCCATGACTTGTGGTGCACTGAGATAGTGGCACCAGAGCTGGGCGTACTCATGTGAAGTAATTGTCAATGATTGTGTCCCTTCGGGATATTCCTGCCGCAGCTGCAGTGGGGTGTGCTACACCTGCCTCATCGTCATCATCATCGTCCCAGGTCTTCCACACTGCCTGAGGTGACATTGTTGCGTCCGCAGTCCACAGCACGTGACTCAATCATAAAGGGTCCATGAGCTGTGGTGCACAGTTAGTGGTACCTGTGGCGCTCAGGGGGTGCGCAGCCGGCGATGATTCATGGTCCGGGCGGGCCGCACTGGGGTCAATGTCTGTTGCCTACTGGACTGCGTCATCTGCAATCGCGACTCAACCTGAATTGTGAGCCCTGCTGTCCTCAGTGTAGGCCGGAGGCAGAGGTCAGCAAGGGCCTGCAGCCACGTGGCGTTGACTTGTGGTGCACAGAGTTAGTGGCACCTGTGGCGCTCAGGGGGTGCGCAGCCAGCGATGATGCATGGTCCGGGCGGGCCGCACTGGGGTCAATGTCTGTTGCCTACTGGACTGCGTCATCTGCAATCGCGAATCGATCTGAATTGTGAGCCCTGCTGTCCTCAGTGTAGGCCGGAGGCAGAGGTCAGCAAGACCCGCAGCCACGTGGCGTTGACTTGTGGTGCACAGAGTTAGTGGCACCTGTGGCGCTCAGGGGGTGCGCAGCCAGCGATGATGCGTGGTCTGGGCGGGCCGCACTGGGGTCAATGTCTGTTGCCTACTGGACTGCGTCATCTGCAATCGCGACTCGATCTGAGTTGTGAGCCCTGCTGTCCTCAGTGTAGGCCGGAGGCCGAGGTCAGCAAGGGCCCGCAGCTACGTGGCATTGACTTGTGGTGCACAGAGTTAGTGGCACCTGTGGCGCTCAGGGGGTGCGCAGCCAGCGATGATGCGAGGTCCGGGTGGGCCGCACTGGGAGCAATGTCTTTTGCCTATTGAATTCTGCCTCAAATGGCCACGTGGCATTGACTTGTGGTGCACAGAGTTAGTGGCACCTGTGGCGCTCAGGGGGTGCGCAGCCAGCGATGATTCGTGGTCCGGGCGGGCCGCACTGGGGTCAATGTCTGTTGCCTACTGGACAGCGTCATCTGCAATCGCGACTCGATCTGAATTGTGAGCCCTGCTGACCGCAGTGTAGGCCGGAGGCAGTATCCAGCACACACATCACTCCGTGGTGCTGTGCGGCTGGGTGCGCTGGGGGCCTGTGTCGCGGAAGCCAGCGTTCGGCTGAGGAGGCTGGCGGTCACGGCGGCGGCCTTGTGGCAGGGCAAGGGGCGCCCCCTGGCAGACGCGTTGGCCATCCCGGAAGTGAACCACGCCCAGAGCCCCGGCCTATTTATTCACACTCCTACGCTGGGCTGGCGTACGCCGGACAAGCCCACTCCGCTCACGCTTACAGGGGGGGACGGCACAGCTACATGACCGAGGTCTTCCCCACTGCCTGAGGTAACATGGTTGCGTCCACTGTCCACGACACTGCAAACACCTGCAGTATATGTCCATATGGATAGGTCTGTGCTCTGCATACTGAGGTCTGTCCAGCACATCACCGCCACACTTGGCATTGTGTGCATTCTTATTCATGGGTGACTTGCCTCCTTCACACATACTTGGTTCCCACCTCTCCCCACATTCTGCTATTGTGTGGCTGAGGGGTCATGCCGTTTTTGGAACGTCCGCTGTCCTGTTCTGCGCTGCCTCGGTGGTAGTAGGAGGGGGCGTGGTCCGGGGGGGGGCTGGGGGTGGTGGCGGTGGGTGTTGTGGCCCTCTTGGGTCTCCGAGCTGCATGATCAGTGTCTCCATGGCATCTGTTGGTCTTCAGATGTGGCTCTGGGCTGGGCTCCCTTTCTACTGCAGTTGGTCGTCCTGCTTAACACCAGTAAAAGGCAGGTGTTAAATCCATGCTGCTAACGCGCCTTATCGCCTGTTTTTGGTTTGCATCGCAGATCTGGCTGGTCGTTGAGAATATCACGAAGTGGTGTTTTCGTGTGTTTTTGCACGGGAACGCCTACTCTGCATATCATTAGCGTTAGTTGTCTCTCTCATCCGTGGCGATGTTTTTTGCGGCAGCTATTGCTGGTAAACTGGCGATGTGGGCAGTTTGCACCAGATTGGGAATGGGGCGATAATTCTTTCGGCACTTTTGCTGCGCTAAAGGGCTGATAACTCGGCGATAAGTCCTTGAGAATATGCCCCTTAGTTTGCTACTAGAATCATATGACCAGTCACAAAGAATTCTCTCACTCCAGAGCCCAAGACCCAAAATTCTAGTTCCAGGAATGCTTCAAAACAGAAAAACCTCTCCTGAGATCATAATTTTAAGGCCAGAGAGAGTTAGTATAAGGTTTAATAATGCGTTATGGTGTCTTAATGAACCTCCTGCAGTCCCCCACAACACAATTGGAATACCTTGGTGGCGTCCCTGCTCAGTCTGAGGCCACCACAAGCAAAAAAAAGTATGTAAATTAATGTGGCAGTGCTAGGCCCAGGACAATAAAGAGTTGATGAGCGGGCTTCCTTAGCTCTTCTCTGTGGTGGGAAACAGATAACGCAGCTTTGCACTTCAATTTTCTTTCCATCAGGGGTGCCCATCCCCACCAGGGTTGCCCACATGCCTTTCGCTTTTTGTTTTTTATGGTGCTGGGTGGGAAGGTGGTCTCCTGCACTGCAGTACCATTCCTTGGTGTGCGCGGGAACCCACTTCTCAATGCTCTTTCTACTCCCATCTGCAAGCAGGAGCTCTGCACTGTCCCCTGCCCATGGTAAGTGTGAGCAGTGAGTTCAGTGGTCAGAGAGACCTGCCACCACTAGACACGGGTATGGGCAGGTGGGCAACATGCCCAATCAGATTGTCTGATGGGCCCCAGCAGACATTAAAACAGCCTCCTCCCCGAAGGGGATATTTAAAATCACAATGCAACGACCATCTGGCCATGGACTTTCCTGAGTAATTTAGAGAAATTGAACTGAGTGCCATAAACTCAGTTTCTTTCATTTTATCATCTTTGGCTTGGTTTATTCCTGGTGGCCAGCCCTAGCCGCCAGGAGCATTTTTTTCAGGCCTCCTAGCCTTTAAGGGGGGCTTTGCATAAGGAGCTGGATTTTCACAGCTCCTTGTGCCTGAACTGTCCTCTCCTTGACTCCTGTTGCTATTCTTTTGCTTGTGGGGGTGTCTTGTGTAGCCATTCTGCAACCAGCCAGAAAAACACCTCCCTTGCCACACTTTCCCATCCCAGAGCTTACAGACTTCTGGAAGGGCACCAGTGTGTTAGAGGAGTTCATGCCCAGCCCACAGAAGCCCTTGGGATAACCAAACCTTTCCCACAGCAGATCCTTTCTCCCAACTGGTCCTCAGGGGACATGAGAGATCCAGCGCTGCTTACCCTAGAGAAACCCATCCTAGTTGTGGGGGTCAGCTGGAGTTATAGTCCTTAGTCCATCCTTGCAGTCCATTAGGTTGCTTCTCCTTCCAGCTCGGTGTCACTATCAGGTCCAGTATCTTCTCAATGGTTTCTCCCTTGTCAAGGGGTTATTAAACAGAGTTTGAAAGTTTTAGAGGTCAGGCACTCCTGGTTAATCCTGGGACGCCACATTCTCCCTCCACCCCCGACCCATCCCGTCTGCACAGCATTCTGGGACAATCCAAAATGGTAACTTTGAGTTGTGTCTGTTAAGAGCTCCCCTGGGAGCCTCCACCTGAGTTGACACAGCTGCCTTATCCCTTCCCATCAAAACCTTAAAGGTGAGTCTCTCCTGTGTTCCAGAGGTCTGGGCTTCTTCCGTTATCCAGGTGCAAGGTGGCAAGCTAATTATCAGATGCCAATTTCCTCCCCACCCCTTTTCTTTTCTAGGCACTAGTTCAAGGATTATTAACGCCCCTTTTGTGTGTGGAGGCCTTTGATCCCTCTGTTGTGGAACAGAATAGTTAACTTGACCCAGTAAGGGAGACAAAGGTCTAGAATCTGATTATGAGCTGACACAGAGAAACAGTGTCTATGGGTTATTAAGAACTGTAAATTCAAAAACGGGGTGCATGTTCCTCCCAGGATTGAGACCCTGTAGACCTAAGTGTAGCAAAACTGTACTTTCAGAGGGCAGATTTGGCCTATAACGTGTTCGCAGCAAAAACACCACCGACCTCGGTAAGCACTACAGACTTACACTATGGGTGTCCACTCACATTATAAGGCCTATCCCATGTCAATTACAACCCTGAAGAGTCCCTTCTTCGACAGAATACCTGTGCACCAGTACTGTTGCTGCATATAACAGTAGTTTCACACATGCAGCCTGCACATGTGTGCACAAGTGTGTGCTCACCTGTTCACATGTAATCAGACCAAAGCCTCTTACACTAATTGTACAGCAGTGGCCTTATCTTAAAAGGTGGACACCGCCTATTAACACACTCTGCCAATACCTGTAAAATTAACTCACAGTAAAAGTCCAAAAACTGGGTAGTCAAAGTGAAAAATCCTGCTTCACTACATGGGCAGAATTAATTTGCTGCACTGTTCAAAACAATCAAGCACTGCATTGAACCCCTGCTGTGCCCACCTATTTCTCACTGAAAAGAAAAGTACAATACCATCAACCTCTTCTTCAGTGAAAAAAATACAGAAGGTACAACAGCATATCAACAACACCAAGTCTGCTTCAATTCTTGCACCCACACCTTACTTGTAAAATCCTACAATTGCCATCCTTCAAATCTCTATCTCTCCCAGGTCTTGCTAATATACTTGACTCCATCACAACCACTTCTTATGAAGATGATGTCTTATTATTGTCCTTCATTAAAGCTCTCTCTAGGGACTCTCTCTTACCTCTACTTACCATTGGCAATGCATCCTCACTCAATGCATTTTCCCAGAAGATTTCAAGACAGGCTCTGGCCTCCCACTCCAAAAGAAACATACAGAAACATACTAGACTCTGATGATATCGCCAACTCCTAGCCTATCATTCACCAACCATTCTTTGTCAAGATTGTTGAAAAAGTAGTTTAGGTCCAACTCCAAGATCACATCAATTCTAACCATCTACTGCACAACTGCATGGCTTCAGATAACGCTGCAGCATGAAGACTGTTACCTTGCACATGGTAGACGATGACCTCTTTACCACACGTCACGATGACCCCAGGCTCCTGATATTGCTGGACCTCTCAATTCTCTTCAACACATTCGACCATACCACCCTCATATACATCCTAGAGTCTTGACTGAGATCCACTGGCAATGCCCTTTACTGGTTCTCTTTATACGTTTCCAACCAAAACCAGTTTGTTCACATGGGCACCTACAGGTCACAAAAGATCGTTGCCGTCCCCTAGAGGTTCATACAGACTTCTGTCATCTTCAACCTTTACATGGAGATGCTTGGAGCACTACTCATAGATAACAGCATCAAGATTCACCAATATATCCATGTTACACAACTCTACTTGAAAGTCTTTTCTGCTTCAGACATCCAATGCCTCAAACACTGCTTGCACATCATCCAGACCTTGATGTCCAGTGCCTTCCTGAAGCTCAACCCAACCTGGTTATTTTCCAACGTTGGACTTGTCCCTCTCTGCAGGGTCACCCACAAACTGTCTGCCTTCATCCCTCCAATTTTTCTACATCTCTTTTTTTGTTGTCCTTGCGGCTCTATGCACTTTACCACTGCTAACCAGTGCTAAAGTGAACAACAAATATGATACAGTACAAAAAAGGCTGAATGACACAAACCTTGACAGCTTTGAACACCAACTTTTATCGAATGCTACGTCACATGGATTCACTCTGGACATCAACTTCACCCCAAAGGAACATATTACTGAAAAAACAAAGAAGGTCTTTTATCAGATCTCTCTTCTAAACAAAGACTAACATTTTCTTCCAGAAAGCGACATCAGAACCGCTATTCTAGCCCTTCTACTCTCTCTTCTGGATAGTGGTAATGCCTCAGTCCATGGCCTCCCAGACTCGACAATGGCACTCCTACACACTGCTGCAGGTCTCAACCAGGGCCTGAAGAAGAATGACCACGTCACCCCCATACTGACGGTTCTTCATTGGCACCCTTGCTGGTCTGCACCATCTTCAAAACCAGCTGCATCATTTACAAAGCCATCACAACCAGCACCACTGCTTAACTTGCAGACAAGCTCGCCATCTCTTTTGGCTTACAGCACACCTGCAGCCAGGACAGCAGCAGACTGCAAACTAAGAAATGTAAAAAAGAAAAAACAAGACAGCAGGGGCCATATTATCAAGAACGGCGATAACATTATCGCCGCTTTAGCGGCAGGAAACTGCCGCTAAAGTGGCGATAAGGAGGCTTGATAATATGCCCTATAGAATTCCAATAGAAGCCCAGGTTCTGGTGTGAAGGACATCAAACCTGGGCTTCTATTGGAATTCTATAGGGCACGATTATCAAGCCCCTTATCGCCGCTTTAGCTGCAGTTTCCTGCCGCTAAAGCGGCGATAATGTTATCGCCATTCTTGATAATATGGCCCCAGGTCTTTTACATCTGTGCAACCAGTATCTGGAATAACATCCACGTATCCATCAGGACCGAAAAAACACTGCTTCAATGTCGGAAAGATTTGAAGACTCACCTGTTTACAGAACCCTATATCACAAATTAGGGCTCCCGGTTTTATGGTATTTATTTTTTTAACATTTCCGTCTGTATTTATCCATATTTATTTTTTGATCATTTTATCTGTATTTATCCACATTTAATTTTGCCGCAAGCAAAAACAGAAGATGCAGTTAGTATTTTTCCACATTTATTTCAATAGGCAATGCGCGCTTGGTTGTTATAGGTTTAGATAAATTTATGTAGATGGTAAATGGGTTACTGCTTTTAACAAAGATCCTTTTGTTACTTGCAGTTAGTAAATTGCAGTCCTCCTATTGTAACCCTCACTGTCTTATGCAACACATCATATACATTGATTTACACACATTTATTGTCAAGCGCTCTGAGACCTTGCATTATGATGAGTAGGGCTATAGCGCTATAAAACAAATAAATCCAATAGCAGAATTTAAATTGTTATTTGTGTAAATACTGGGATAAACCATCACATCTAACATTCCTACAGTGCGTTTATATCTCTTGGCTCCAGTGACTGAACTAAGTCAAATGCAGGCCTCTCTGCAGGCCTCTCGTAAGTACCTGTGAAGTGATAAGCTGTGCGCATTTGTTTTCCCTCAATTGCTTTTAGGGATGCGTCTTCCTCCTCATCGGCCCTCACCCCCATAGCTTCCAGCCAGGATACTTAACTCAAAAGGGGCCTGATGGCCCTTAATGTCGACCTTTGTTATGGGCTCAGCTGAAATTTGATAAGCCCTTTTCCCGTCCTGCGCTGGGACAGGCTCGTCTTCTCCTGGCACACAGCAGCAAAGGTAAACATATTTATTGGCATTTTTCCGTTTCTATTTATAAATACAGAGGAAAGAAAAATATTTTTCCGTCTGTATTTATATGTAAAAATCCGTTTAAACGGAAAACCGGGAGCCTTAATCACAATGCATTAACCGTCCACATCCCAACTTCCTCTCCTATTACTCGTTGATTTTATGCTTGTCTTTGATCGTATACAGCACTCCATTTCCTTTTGGCTAGGTTCGCTCTACAGAAAGGCATTTTCTAAGTATGAACTTTACTAATTCAACTTCCAATTCTATAGAAGCATAATGGGAATCATTGGTTAGGGCACCGAGCATATGAAAGAGAGTGGGGAGACCATGTATAATTATAAGACTTTGGCTCTAGAAACTCTGCCAGCCGTTTGTTCCACCCACAGAACTTATGGTTTCTTTTGCAAAATTATAGGACCACAGAGGGAGAACATGACCTGTGATTTGGTGAATAAAGAAGCAAATGAAGACCAAGTGCAGAGGGCAGGACACAAGTCAAGGGAATACGCAGGTAGACAGCGCCTACTCCAGTGGTGGCTCCTCCACTAAGGCGTCGCCCCACTGCTTTTAAGAATTGTAACTAAAGGAAAAATAAAATGATAACTCAATGTTATAATCATTTTATTTGTTGCTGCTACTTTGCAGCCAGGGCGGACGGGCTGCTCTGCTCTCAGAGCAGGAAAGGGGAGGAGTGGTTTGCCCACTCCAAGTGCGCATGAAAGTTTGTCCGGCCCTCTTGGGCCCACCAAACATTCATGCGCACCTTGCATGTTCTCCACGCAGGCTGCATTACAGCCTGGATGGAGAACATGCCCAGGCCCCCAGGCCCCAGTCCCCATTGAGCACCGAACCCTTGCGCTCGGACCAATCACAATGCTACATTGCAGCGTTCTATTGGTCAGGGGAACCTGGGTGCTTCCTGTGTGCTGCCTGCTTCCTGTTCTGGCCCGAGTCCGACGCGGAGCAGAGACAGAGTGATGTGATAAGGTACTTTTTTTGTTTGTGTTGCATTCTCCCCCTCACCCCCGCTACCACCGATCAGTGCCTGCTGCTACTGATCTACTCACTATTTTTACAGGGTTGAAGAAGTCTACGCTGCCAAGAAGTTGGCCCCCACAGAAATATGCTCGTACCAGTGTAATTTTCAGACACAGGACACATTCAACAGCACCTGCACGTTGTCTGCTTTAGTTTTGAGCAGCAATGGGCAGGCAACGAGCAGGGGGCTTTGTTTTTTTATTTCCAGTTGAGCATAAAACAAAGACCGAAGTTAAGCCACCATCAGGCCTCCTTTTGTTCAAGTATTCTGGCTGGTAGCTATCTGGAGCCCCACACCTAAATGCAAACGCAATGAAGGGAAATTAAAGGCGAACATGTTGCTGTTACTTCACAAGTACTTAAAAGAGGCATGGTTTTGACTTTGTTCAGTCCCTGTATAGAAGAGATATGAATGCACTGTAAGAATGTCAGGTGTGTTGACCTGTCCCAGTATTTACACAAATAACAATTTAAATACCACTATTTTGTTTTATATCTTTACAGAATGCTTTACATCACACACACACATTGTACATTGACAATAAATCATGCCAGTGTGTAAATCAATGTACAGGATGTGTTACATAAGACAGTGTAAGGGTTACAAGGTGTAGTATTAATGTGTCCTTCATAGGTCACTGTGTTATATTAGAAAGAGTACAATTTATGAACTGCAAGTAACAAAAGGATCTTGGAGTTAAAAGCAGTAACCCATTTACCTAGCTACATAAAATAAAAATATGACATCTTCATATTTATTACATGAAGTGCTTTGCAGGAGACATATTATACCTCCATGCTACTTTGATTCAAAACTAGGACTAGTTAAAACAGAGATCTCTCCAAAAATGTGTTAACCTCCAGAGTTATCTCTCCATTATTATTATTCCCTGAGATTTTCTGAGCAGACAATTGAGCAGAATAGATTTACTCTTCACGTTTCTCCTTGTTGCCAATTTCTTTGTGGCAGAGTTTTTAACAAGTAAGGTCCATATATATCATTGTGTTGCGTCGCCCTTGCGCCACGCAAGGGGGTGAAAGGGCGACGCAACACTAAAGTCAGATTTATCAAGCCATGCAAGGTAACCTTGCGGGCCCTGCTTTGCTTGATAAATCTGGAGTAACACAAGGCAGCGCAAATCACTGACTTGCGTTACTCTGCCCCAGGGAGGCGTTCCATGGGTGGAGCTTTGGTGTTGCCGCGTATTCACCCATGAATTTTGGCGCATTCCCAGATTTACCATTAGTGGTAGACCTGGGCATGCATCAAAATGCTGCTCCTCCCCAGAGGAGGCGTAACAAGGAGAAATATGTTTATTTCTCCTCATTTTTTCCTCTTCCTATGTGTGCTCCATTCTGCAGCACACATAGAAAAAGGAAAATGCCTCTCAGGATTGTTTTTGTGCAGTAAGATGTCTGTTCCTGCACCAAAACAATCCTACTTACAATGCATGCACCCTTGCACCATGGTGCAAGGGTGCCTGAATTGGCGCTAGGCAGCCAAAAGTGCCCCAGCACATTGAATTACCAGGTATGATGTAAATTCGGCGCATTCCGGCCCTTTCCCTTTCACGCAGCGCAGCTGAGCAAGGTGGCTTGTTGCATAGTGCTGCGTGAATGTATGCTAAATATGCCCCTAAATGTAAAAGTTGAGGTCCAGGTTTTGTGTCTGGATTACTTTTTAGGCACAATGCGACACAAAATCTAATTTGTTCAATTTCATAATGCGCTCAAATGTACTCATGATAGACCTGCTAAATATATTTGTGAGGTGATAAGATCTGATGTCACTTCTAGTGATATTACTTCCTGTGAGGTCTTGGTTTGGTATGCCACTTCCTGTGATGCCACTTGCGATGTTGTGCGCCATGATGTCACTTGCATACTGCCTAACTTGGTCACTCCCCCATCTTCTGTTATTTTGGATTTAGGCCCTGGGAGAGGAGTTTTTCTGTCCACGGCTGGAAAGAATTTCTAACATTCTAGTTGTGGGGAGATTTTATCGCTCTTCTTCCCTCCACTGAATTAATGTGCTTCGTGCAAGAACCACACTCCACGCTGTTATAGTAGCGTAAAAGGCCATTTATTAGGACAGGGTTGCAAACATACTAATGATCTTTATTAACATTAACAATAATTCCAAAATATGAATCCTGACATAACCCGTACAGTTTCATTCTCCCCGCACCATTCACAACTCACCATCTAATTTGCTTCACTCCTCCCCCTTTCACTCGCTGTCCTCCTTCCATATTCTCTTCTTCATTTGCCTTCCAAACATCCTCTCTTGAAGATCCTTCCGTTGCTCATTGCATCCCGTGGACCGCCATCAGTCACCTGTGCACCCTTCCCCCCCTGAGGGGTCGATCTGACCATATGTGACTCACCACCCCTCCAAAGTACCGCCTATGCCCTGCAACCTGTCCTAAACTGGCAATGCTATAACCAAAAAATCCCACCCATCCTCCTACAACATGCAGGATGGGTGGGGGGACTAATTTTTTTGATCCACTACCGGTGGTGCTTGGTGTCAGGAAGAGGCCGGATACTCCTCTCCTGACACATTTATAGCCTTACCTAAAACCCTACCCTTCCCTCAACTTGACCTATCCCCAACCTGTCCTTCTGGCCCCGCACGAAGCACCCTGGGGAAGACTATGCTGTGACCTTCACTATCCCCTGGGGGCCAGCATCGTGCAATAGCCACACTCCACGCTGTTATAGTAGCGTAAAAGACTATTTATTAGGACAAGGCTGCAAACATATTAATTAACTTTATTAACATTAACAATAATTCCAAAATATGAATCCTGACATAACCCGTACAGTTTCGTTCTCCCTGCACCATTCACAACTCACCATCTGATTTGAATCACTCCTCCCCCTTTCACTCGCTGAGCTCATTCCATATACCCAATCTCTCCTTCACTTGCCCTACAAACATCCTCCCTTGAAGATCCTTCCATTGCTTTTTGCATCCCATGCACCGCCATCAGTGACCTGTGCACCCTCTCCCCCCCAGGGGTGGATCTGCCCGTATGTGACTCACCACCCCTCCAAAGTACCGCCAGAAAGGAAATACTCGAAGGATGGTTACCTGCCCCACCTGCAATCCCGTGCACCTTTTGGCGCTCAGCAATAAGACCTGCGACACAAAATCGACTCATTCCACAGTGCGCTTACTGCATCACTCAATTCCATCATGTAATACGCGTTCCCCAAACGTGAAAGGTGCACTCCATCATCCCTGAAAAGACCTGGTTCCTCCTCCTGAATCCCCACATGGGCAATCACCGCGATATCATGTGCCTGGCAGAAAACTCTCATCACCCTGTTCAACTTCCTTTGAGCCTTATCAATTGCAGCATGTTTCCCGGCCCCCCTCCAGACCCTGCACAGCACAAACTCAGTCCAAAGGACACATGTTCCCGAGAAATTCCTTTTGATCACCTCCAAATCCCTCTGCATATATCATGTAGTAATGTCAGTCCAGACAGTCGCACAAAGTCGTTTTCCCCCAGATGAATCAAAAGCGTGTCCGGGCAACCTTTCTGCGGATCCAACTTTGTCAGCCATGGTAAAAGCGCACCCCAATGCATCCCCCCTTTACCCCATCAAAGAACCGCATGGTAGCTGCTCCTCAAGCCCAGGTTTTGTCCATAAACTTGTTGGTCCACATATTTTGCTGCCCAGCGCACTAAGGAATGTCCCACAATCCAGGTAACTGTCTTGGTTCCTGGCCCGCTCACACAACCTGCAGTAGAAAAAAGAGAGAAGATTAGATCGAGCACCAAATCCACCCTCCCAGCAGCCCCCCCATGAGCTAGCAGTCCCCGCTACTTTCACACATATCGCTCGCAGCATCTCGATCTCCATCTTCAATCTGACGAATTCTGCCCCACGACCAACCCAAACGCGCCGCCGCCATCGCTGCTCCAATCTAAAAAGAATGAGTGTTGAAACTAGCTGGTTTCCGGCCTAGCTTGCGCAAAGCCATGCGCAATGCTGCCAATAACTGGAAAGCAGCAACCCAGCTGCCTGTTGCATGACAAAATACCCCTGATAAACACCTTCCAGGCAACAGAAGGAAAACGCACCACCGGGGCAGACCTCGCTACAACCACCCTCCGCCAGTCATACCCAGCGACCCCTGCCCACCTGATCAGTTTTGGCGTGTTGTTCCCAACAGTTCCTCGACCCGGAATGCCCCAAAAAACATCCAACTCATGCAAAGTCTGAAAACTGCAACCTCAAACGGATCATAACAGCACAAAGGCAAAACCCCCAACAGCTCCGGCAACAACTCAAATGTAATAGCGTCATGCGGAGCTACCTGCCCCACCCCACGTTCCCTGCCCCACCCCTTCAAAATCTTTCCCTGAATCTAATCCTTGGCAGGGTTGAAATCCAAATACAGTTTACCATAAAAGGAGATCCCGGCAAATTTGCCCACAATAGTCGTATGTGACAAACCCTTATCAATGCAACTAAAAACAAAACTCAAAACTCCCTGCTCAGTGTCCTGCCGCTTAAGGTGAATCACTTCTGAAGAACGGCCCAAGAATTCCCCAAATTCGCTCCATGCCAGCCTGTAGCTTCTGCTGGTAGGTTCGGCCAACGACTTCTCGACCAGACCAATTACTCTCATTCCCCCCAGGTCCAGATGTCCTCCGGCAGCTCTGTCTTGAATTCCTCCGCTCCTGGTGCCAGACCGCGGAAACAATGCCACTGCGAACGAGACAAGGAATCACCTATATCATTGGAGACCCCCGGTACGTGCTTTGCCCTGATAACAACATTGAGTCGCAAGCACACCAACATGAACCTTCGCAAAAGCTGTAACACCCTCAGATCCCTCGCTCTTTGCCTGTTCACCAGTTCCACCACAGTGATATTGGCCACATGGAAAAGCACCGTCCTGTTTTTCTGCTCATCTCCTCAAACTGGCAGTGCCACCAACAGCGGAAAAAACTCCAAGAAAGCAATGCTCCATCCTTGACTCAACCAATATGGCGGCCACTTCTCCGCGCACCATCTCCCATCCCAAAACAGCCCAAAACCCAAAGATTCAGCCACATCTAAGAAGATCTGGACCTGCCAGACTGTGTTCTCTTCCAAAAGGTCCAAGGACCCACCATTGAACTCTTCCAGAAACGTCTGCCACACTCCCAAGTCCGCTCTCACACCCAAGAAAATTCGCACCCTTTCGTACGGCATCATCGCCCCTGACATGGCCATGCCACGACACCTGCAAAAAGTCCTCCCTGCTCTCACCACCCTGCACACAAAGTTCAGGAAACCCAGCAATTTCTGCTGAATCCTTAGTTCACCAACCACCCGCAACAGAAAAGCCTGGATCTCCTCCACCTTCCCCTTTGGCAGACAGGCCATCCATCACATCCAGTCCAGCTCGATTCCCAGGAAAGTCAGCATGCTACTAGGCCTACCCGTTTTTTCAGGTGTCAACGACACCCCAAACTCCTGCGTTAAGGCCTCAAAATGGTGCAATGCCCGAACACAGTCACCCGAAGATCTCGTCCCCATAAACAAGAAATTGTCAAGGTAATGAGACACCCCTCGGTGGCAGCTGCTTTTGGTGAACACCCATTGTAGAAACATACTGAACAGCTCAAACAAGGCACAAGAAATGGCACAACCCATCGGCAGGACTTTATCCACATAAATGGTACCACCAAATTGAATTCCAAGCAGAGAGAAATCAACCGGATGAATGGGTAGCAAGCGGAAAGCGGACTTGACATCACATTTTGCCATTTCAGCCCCCCGCCCACACCCCCGTACCAGGTGGATGGCATCATCCACCGAGGCGTACAGCACCCTGGAATCCTCTTTAGTGATGAAATCATTGGCCGACCCGCCTTCCGGACAGAATTGGGGGTGAATCACCTTGAATTCCCTTGGCTCTTTCTTGAGCACCACTCCCTAAGGGGAAATGATCAAATCTGCCAGAGGCCATTCGAAAAATGCTATCCTACCCTCCGCCACCTCCTTCTCCAGCTTCGCTGCCACCACATGTGGAAGTTCCCTTGCCAACTTCAAGTTGTCCGCCGATCTGCGCCCCCTCGGACCCTGGTATCCCCCAAAACCCCTCCGTGAAACCCAGCTGCAGCCGCGATGCCGCCTCCTTGTCAAGATAAGTTGAGAGCCATGGGCCCAGAGCTTTCACTCTAACTGGGGTAGGGGCCCTTCACTCCAGACTGCCCCCGGCCTCTAGAGGCCTTCCACTGTTCTGGAGGGCTGGCCAAAATGAAACATTGTGTGGATGGCATCCCCAGCACTTGGAGCATTCGTGTTTAAACTTACATGGGTGCCTGGAGCAGAATCCCTTATTAAAGTTCCAGCATGCCCCCGTGGTGGGTCCCATCGGCCTCTGTGCATATCCCACCCCCCGCTCCCTGTGGAGTGGGACGGGGCTGAAAGGACCGATATGTCACTGGCAAGCCACTGGCTGTATGCGTTGATGCTGAGGATTGGGTGGACGACATCCACTGCATCCAGAGTTCCGAATACACCTCCTCCCATGGCTTATCCGGGTTAATACTGACCCTGACCCTAAACTCCTCACCATAGCTCAACTAGGCATATCCCCCAAAATGCATCTGTGCTTTGCGAATAATGTCCATGTATTTCAGCAAAGCGATTGCCCTGTCTAAATGCTGCTCGCAGTAAATGCTAGCGTAAATCAAGAAAGCAGAGGTCCAAAATTCCAAGTTAATGGGCACCCTCTGCCTCCTGGTCAACTCCCACTCCTCCTCCTTGGATCCCTCTTTGGCCTGAATCTCCCTATGGAGGAGCTTAAAAACCATCAACGTATTCATGTTTCCAAATCCTATTTTGTTTTTTTCTGACAAATGAGACCCCAGCGGTATCGCCAGACCCATTTAGGGAGATCTTTCCTTATGCTTATCCTCCTCAGTTTCTTCTTTCCAAACTGTCCCCACTGTACCGTCTGTCTGGACCCCGGTACATAGTAGCTGCTTACCACTGTCCCCTTTCCTTAGTTCCGCAGGAGCTACTACTGCGACCGTCTGCGTGGTCCGCAGTTCAACCACCACCCCATCTCCCACCCCACTGACCTAAAAGGTTTCCCCTTAGCACCCGTATCCCCCACATCCCATGCTGTCCACCACTTGCCTTCACCTGGCATCACCTCACTGCTGATGATTTTGTTCTTGAGCCGACCTCCACTGCTCCGGTGCTTGATGGGCTTGGCACTCCCTTGGCCGTGCTTGCCACCTGAAAAACACCTACCTCTCTGGTTGTCTTCGCTACTGTCCCAGGTCTCCCTAATGCCTCCTCCTCATCATCACGCAACTCTCCTTCCTCCCATTTGTGACAATCATTCTCATAATCAAGCACCAGCTCCGCATCACCTTCAGTCTTATCACACACAGACTCCTGCACCACACTCTTCTGACATTGTGCAGACGTCTCACGTCGCGATGGGCAATCCTCTAACGCCATTCCTTGTGCGCGAGCCCTCGACGGATGGCAGGCCGCCGCGGACCCCCCTGCTGCTTCAGGCCAATGTCCTGAGGCCGTCTTACGCCCCATTAGAATCACCACCTTTCTACCAGCCTCGCGCGCAGGTCTAGTTCCCCCTCCCCCACCAGCCTGCTCCAACCTGGGGGGTCTCTTGCACCACTAGGCCCTGAGCCATACAGGCTATCGCCTTAACTCCCTCTCTGACCTGGTCTTAAGGGACCCACACCCACTGCCCTTTATCGGTATGGCCACCCACCTTTCTTTCCTTTCCTTGGGTCTCATTAAGCTGGGGATCCCACGTCACAGGTGTGAGGGCAGCCGCCCTCTCCCTGGCCTCGCACATGCGTGGACACCGCTCCTCTGTCTCCTGGATGAGGAGGCACTGTTCCCATATACGCACCTCCAGATCTATTCCCTGCCATCTGATGCTCTTTGTATCCCTTGGTGTGGGAGGCCCCTTTTGCCCACTGGGTCAGCTGCCCCACTGTCCTGACACACCTTTGGGGCCCCCTCCGCAACCAGCCCTCCCATCCCTTGCCCAGACATGGCCCATTTCAATTTTTTAAATACAGGGCCTAGGGGCCCAGTCATCTGCCTCTCAGTACTCCTAGGGGGGGCCTCACCGACAGATCTATCGGCCCGTTTCCCCCTGGGAGGTCCAGAAACTCTGTGCTCTTCCCAGCGCCTGCATGCGGCAGCGCTGGCTCCGCGGTGACAGGCCCCGGCCCCCCGCCCTCCGCTAGGTCTGTTTCATTATCCAAGGGGAGCCGCGCCGGGAGGCTTTTCCTCCTGCCTCCGTGCTTTGCTCCCTCTGTGTCTCGCTTGGCGCCCCGCCCTCGGCTCGCTGATGCCTTCGCTGCAGGTGGCGGCCGGGGAGGCAAGCCGCCACTGCTGCAGGGACCCCGCCCGACGCCGAACGCATCGGGCGACGCATCCCGACCCAGGCTTGGTCGAGGACGACCGGCTGCAACAGGTCGACCCTACCTGCTTCGCCCAGGACAATTAGGCAGCCTGGACTGCCTCATTATCCGGCGCTGCCATGCCTGCCTTCCTCCACGCCAATCAGCAACGAAGGTAGGCCTCGCTGCTAAACTTTTTCCCACTAACTTTTTGATCACCTCCCGGTGGTGCTTGGTGTCAGGAAGAGGCCGGATACTCCTCTCCTGACACCTTTATAGCCCTACCTAAAACCCCCTCCATCCCTTACTTTGACCTATCCCCACTCTGTCCTTCTGGCCCTGCACGAAGCACCCCGGGAGAAAGGCCGGTCTGGGACTGCGACCTTTACTTCCCCAGGGAGCCAGCATTGTCTTGCTCAACAACTGATGCGATGACGCTGGTGTTTGTGATTTGAAAATGGTTACAGTGTAATCATGGCGTAGATGTAAAACACACTCAGAAGGCCCCCTGAAGAATTTTCCACAATGTCGGAGAAGCGGACCTGAAGCGCAACTCATATCAGTTTCCTTATTTTGGATTCAAGGAATGGTTTTTAGCTGCTTTTTGAACGCAATTGTATGTGACTTTAAATGCATCCATCCATCGCTTACTTTTCTTGATATCCCGCCCTATTTAATTTTACCTTAAATAGTCTGGGTCCAACTCAAAAAATGATTAAATGCGTTTCTTGAAAAAAAAAAGATCTTAACGTGAGCATAGCCATGTGGAATGAAATTCCTGTCAGGTTTTTCGCCACTGCCAGAGCTGAAACGTAAGCGCTCCCCGCTGATTGGCTACTCAGGACAAAGGTGTCGCTTTTAATGGCAGGGCGCTCTTGTTGTGATGGCCTGTTTTGATGTTGCAGTTATTACTGTGCAAACTCTGACATCTAAATTATTCCCTTCCGGCTCCTTCGCCCCCTACCGCCAATTTCCATACTTTGCTTTGTTATCGGTTTTCTGCAGCAACGTGACAGCGGAATCATTTTAAAAGCAGAGCGTTTCATCTTACCTGGTTTTGCATGCCTGTATGTGTTTATACATTTTTTAAATTTAGAACCATGATGTGTAAGAAAAAAAAGAAATAGGATAGAAAGACGGCCCGCAGCCAGATAAAAGGGGAAACTCGTCTGAAAATGATGCTTTCTGCTGTATCAGTCTCCCTGCGAGGTGCAAGATTAAGATTTCATTTGCATTGGCTGGGATGTATGTTACACGTGTTTTTTTTAAATCTATATGTCCAGACATCAAGAAAGTACCTGTTAGGTGCAACAGATCGGCAACAATATTGGAATACCAATTTGCGGAACGAAAAAAAACCAAAGCTTGTCTAAACGGTATTCTTGTTTTCCATGCTTAGAGGCCATTTTCGAGTGTAGGAATGTGTAGTGCCGTTTCTCTCCACACATTCAGAATCTTCTCTAAAGGTTTGTCTTCTGCATCTAACAGAGCTTGTCTCAAACGATGCTGTCCCCATCCTGCAGTACCTGGAAGTACCGCGGAGTGAGTGACCCTTCCTATTCCCCTCTTCCTTTTCCCGGTGGCCTCAGGAAGTGGTGTTCAGTGTCTGGGACATCATTCCTCTCCAGGGCCGCACTGGGAACTCAAAGCAGCCCTGGCAATTTTTTTCGGACCAGCCCTTTGGGAAGCACTGCCTGGCCCCGGGAGGCTGGAAACGCTTGCTTGCTGCTTCTGTTACTGCGGCTGATATTGCAGCATCGCTGCAAAACCCGCCCTCAGTAACAAAACTGGCCGCCATCCTTCCAGCATCCTGGGAAAACGCCCCATGCCTGCTACGGCCAGTCCGGCTATGCTCTGCTCAGGGTCCTAGTGTTCGCAGATTACAGAAAGGACCGATGAAGACCCCTTGCTACCTCTTTACTGTGCATCAGCTACCTGGGGCGAGATGTTGCTTACCAAATTGACTATTGACACGCAAGTGTGCAAAAGGCTGCTTTATTGAGACAGGTGTGCATCACATATCTGATTACCACAAAACCCATACACGGCAATGTCAACATCGCGAATACGTGCTATTCTGCCCCTCTCACATGATATTCCTGCCGCTTGTGGCCAGTTGATCTACTTAGGAAAAGAGGACCCTACCCTGCCTACTCCTGCCTTATTTCCTTTTTAACCCCGCCCCTTTACTCCTCAGCCAGCCCCCAAGCTCAAGCCCCTTGGGCCTGCCCCATTCGCCTGAAAACCTGGGGGGGGGGGAAGGCTCTCAGCTGCCTGCCCCACCAGGTCCCATTGGATGAGATGTCGCATACCAAATTGACTATTGACACATAAGTGTATGCAAAAGGCCGCTTGAGGCATCACATATCTAATTACCACAAAACCCATACACGGTAAAGTCAACCTTATTAATACATGGTATTCCTGCACAAAGACCCCTGCCCTCCACCCTCCCATAAGTTTTCCCCTTCTCATTTTGCCACAAACTGCTCCCCAGAACGACACCATTTTAAACTTTGTCTTTCCCCAAAACTTGTGTCCAACGTGACCTTTTTGTTGTAAACAACAAATGAAACAGACTCCCCCTAAGCTGTAGCATGTATAACTCCATTGCCACCTCAGACAGGTGCACTCCATCATCCCTGAAATAGGACGCAATGCTGAACTTTATGTCATCATGAGCTATTCTCTCAATCCTTTCAGCCCTGCAAAAATGCCACAGTTTTCCTGTTGATCTTTCTATGGGCCTTGTCAAGGGCACTCTGTTTCTGTTTCCCACGCCAGTTGAGCATAGGCATCAATTCCGCAATCACTACTGTCCTCCCGACCCAACAAACACGAATCTCCCGTAGGTCCCTCCTCTTGTCATTTAGCAAACCAAGCCCTTTCATTCTTATCAAGTCGTTTTCACCCAAGTGCAGCACAAGAACATCAGGGCAACCACCCAACTTTTGCAGCTTTGCAATTGTGGACAATAATTCACATCATCTCATTCCCACTGTACCAAACCATTTTATCTGGAAACCGAGGTAATCGAGCCCCAATCGGTAGCCGTATTGTCACCTCCCAGCTTGCTGTGCCACCCATTTTACAAAAGAGTGTCCACATATCCAAATTGTAATGACACTTCTCAGCGGACTCGCTATGCAACCTGTAAACAACCAAACTGAAACTGAAACATTACAAACCACATAATCAACACTTTTTTTTAATACCAGAAACCAATTTGGCCTGACATACCTCCTAAAGCACTCGTATTTCCACCACCAATCCTTTTTATCTGGTCCTCCCCACAACCCCTGCCTCCGCTTCTGTAGCAATGCCTGCACGAAAAGAATACATACCAAATTCATGTGCCGACAGCCCCAACTTCCTCAACAACTTCTGCAAAATGGCCAAGACTTGTCAACCAGCACCTATTCTGGTGGCTGAATAGAAACTGCCCAGCACCTGCCCTACCCTTAAACTTGCACCAGGCACCTACCGGGCATATTTCAGCAATCGGGTACCTTCTCAATTTCACATGTCTACCCATCCCCCTCTGATCAGTTTTTCCACTTATTATAAAAACTTAAAGCCACTGTCCATGTTCCCACACATCTCCCCGCTGTAAAACTCCTACCAAACGTCCCCCTAGTAATTCTGAGATTTGAAAGGCTTTAAAAAAAAAAACATACCATGACAATCCTGAATAGAAGCACCTCGTCAACTGACCGACACGCTGCCCCTAACAAAGGAATCTTCTTCTTCAGTAGTTCCAACATCTTTGGTCTTCTTATTCTGTGCTCAGTCCTGCGTTCCCATGCCCAACATTCCAGCATCCTTTCCCCCATCTCTGCCATTGAGGGCTCATAACCCCAGAACATTTTACCATAAAATGCCATGCCTAATAATTTTCCTGCAACAGAGAATGCAGACAAGCCTCTGTGCATAAGTCCCAACATGAAGTTCACTACAGCCTCTCTGCGTTCCCCTGAGTCCCTACCCCAAGAATCCCTTCTCCTTGCCCCTGACATAATAAACTCCATCCAGACCAGTTGATATGCATTCTTGAAAGATGCAGACAGTGACTCCTCCAACAGATTTATCAGCCTGCATCTCCTACTGACCGGAGCTCCATCGGCAGAAGCGTTTTCTCCCTATCTGGATCCGGTGCGATTCCACAGAATCTCCTTGACTGTAAACAAGATTGTGCATCCTCAATGTCATTGCTGATTTCGGGAATGTGCCTCTCCTGAAATGACACATTATGCATTCTGCAGATCAAAACAAACATCAGCGACAGTAAAAGGACTCTAGTATCCCTGGCTGATTGTCTGTTCACTATGTCAACTACGGTTTTGTTGTCCACGTTAAAGGACACCTTCCTGTTTTTGAAAATGTCTACCCCAGAGTGTTACCGCCACCACCAATGGAAGAAGTTCCAAGAAGGAGAATTTGACACCACCTTTGTTTCCAACTTTCGGGTCATTCTTCTACGCACCACCTTCCTTGCCAGTACAAACCAAAGCCACCACTACAAGTGGCATTGAAAAATATCTGAATGGACCATTCACTCTCTTCCCCAATTCCAGCTAGAGGCACGCCATTAAAGCTCTCCAAAAACACATGCCAAATCCGTAGGTCTGCTTTCACTCCCGCCGTCAGTCTTACTCTATGATGAGGCAAATGCTTACCTGCCAAGGCCACACCCAGTCTCCTACAGAATGTGCGTCCAGCTTTCACCACTTTACGAGCAAAATTAAGATGGTCCAACAATACCTTACTCTCTCTCACTGTCAGTTTTTTTGTCTAAGATCTCATTGATGAGGTGCACTAGTGTTTGTTTCTTGTCCGCAGGTAGCCTGGCCTTAATTTTTTGCATATCTATCTCAATTCCTAGATAGGCCAAAACTTGTTGTGGAACAACCATTTTTTCTGGTCCTAAGGGAATGCCTCAATCTGACATTACCACTTGAAAATCCTTTAACATCCTGTCACAAACTTCCTTGTCTTGAGTCCCCACCAGCAAGAAATCATCTAGGTAGTGTGCCACTGATGTTTTTCCCGCATACTGCTCAAAAGCCCTCTGCAAGAAACTACTGACTTTTTCAAACACCGCACATGAAACGGAACAGCCCATATGCAAAGCTTTATCTGCAAAAAAGAAATCTTGGCATTGGAGTCCCAGCAACAGATAATTGGCCGGATGCAATGGCAGAAGTCAAAAGGCAGACTTAATGACCGATTTTGCCAAATAAGCCCCTGCTCCCGCTTGTGCTACTAAGGCAAACAATATGTCTATAGAGGCATAGTGGACTTCTTTTTCTTTGACAATTTTTCTGCTATATGATAATTTATGGAATATCCTCTGGCCACAACAAGTGCTATCAAATGAAACTCACCTTTCTCTTCCTTAGGAACTACCTGGATGGGGCATATTATAGGACCCTGTACAGGCCAATCAGTAAATAGGCCCGTCATCCTTCCTTCACTCACCTCTTTCATCAACTTTGACCACACAACTTCCGGTAAGTCCTTTGCTGACCGTAAATTGTCTGCCCATCTACCCTCCCACAGACCACTGTAACCCAGACAAAAACCCTCCCGGAACCCCGCCACAATGTCTGCGCTTCTTTGCCTCCCCCATACTGCTGCAACCATATCCATAATCTATCCAGTTTAATTGGTGTATGGGCCTTTTCTTTCAGTAGAGGGAGGTCTACCAGAACCCGTCCCTCTCTGTGTGTAGGTACCTGATTATCTACCATGACTCGTTGTTGATGCGGTGGCCGGTACACCACAATGTGTGATTGGGCGTCTACCTTTGTGATGGGAGCAGTCATGCAGGAATTTGCAATACTCCCTAATACAGAAGCCTTAATTAAAGCTCCAACAGAACCCCTGGGTCCCTTGTTATCTGCCTGCAAGACCCGCCCCTGTCTGGGTGGGATGTCCTGGAAAGAAGCAATAATCAATGGTAAACCACTCGCCATATAGACTGCGGGTGCTGGCTTATTTGTTGCCATAGTGTGTAGCCATAAATCATTGTCCAATTGAACCCATTTTCCCTCCGCATCTGCTGATAACTGAGCTCTAAACTCCTCGTCATAGTGGACCCAATTCAAACCCTTGAAAGTTATTTGAGCTTTTCTGATAATATCCATGTATTTAAAAAGTGCAATGGGGTACTCCGGGTACCTCCGCTGTGAACACTGGCATATATTAAAGAAGCTGCCGTCCAATTTTCAATTGTTATGAGCACCCTATGTCTCTTACCCAGCCCATATTCCTCTTCTTTTGATCCTTGCTTTGCTCTCACCTCTCTATGCAATAATTTAAAAACCTCCATATACTTCCCTCTCTAGATTTTTTCCTTAATGGATAACATCAGATTTACCCATAATGGTTTAGTTATACCCATATATGGCAGTTTTTTCTTTCTCAGCGCATTGGTACTCTCCAACTTATCCTGACCATCCCCCCTTCCTTAACATCATCCCCCTGCTTCTTGTCCTCCACGCTCCCTGACTTGTTTGCCACCTTACCTTCACTTGTCTCGTCGTTGCTTTCGTTATTCTCCATAATAGTTCCTTGATCCATTATGCACCTCCCCTTCCGCAAATATGCCAACACCTGATCTGTGCCACAATCAGCTCCAACCCCCATTGACCGCATTTTTGTCCCAACTGTTTTCTCTCCTGGCTGCAACTTCGGGGTCTGCCATGAAGCCCTCCGTATTCTTGTTGTTTGGCTTGCTGCATCCACAGAGAACTTTGTAGTCCATGGGTTATCCTTCAAAACACCAATCTTTTGCCTGTTGACCTCCTACCCCTTCAGTACTACCCAATCATCTGACCTCCACTGCCATTCTGTTTCATCCGTGACTTGACCTTATGTATACTCTACAATTTTGCATTTCCCCAACTCCTCCATTTCTTCATCATAATCCAACTAAGTGTCATCCTGCATAGGCCATTAGGACTCTGTCACCTCCATCACCTCCATACCGAAGCTTGTGCCTGGCCGCTCTTCATTGCCCACTCCACCATCATCCCAGACGTCAAGCTCATGCACATCCATCAAAGAAGACATGTGTGAGGGGACCGTAGTGACTCCAACTTGCCCTCCAGTGTACCTGTTCATCACTGTTTTCTATCCAATCCCACCAGACCGACCCTTCACTCCAGGCCAGTGTAGTGATGGCCGGCTGATCCCTTGCCGTCAAAGAACTATGTCCTTCTAACAATGTCGAAGATTCCCATGAAACCTGACCACAAGTAGCCATTCCACTGCCCCTGGACTGTTTCTGTCCAACTCACACCTACCCCCCCCCTTTCCTTGCTTCTGCAACATCCTTCAAAACCCTGAAAGCTCCATGTCATGTCTGTCCATACCTATGCAAATGGTAGGCAGCCGGCCCATGCCCTTGTCTGCATGCTGACAATCGGCCAGCAGCTGCTGAGGACCAAAACTGGTTGGCAACATATACTGTGATGGAAACAGGGGCACATTTGCATGTTCCACTAGCCTCTACTATGTATATTTGTGCCAGTGCTAACTCCCATGCCCTACCTGCCTCTTTTGGCCAGTTGGTCTACTTACAAACAAGGACCCTCCTCTGCAAACTCCTGCTTTTATCTCTTTAAACCCCACCCCTTTACTCCTCAGTCAGCCCCGAGCTGCAAGCCCCTTTGGCCTGCTCCATTCACCCGAAAACCACAGGGGGGCAAAGCTCCCAGCTTCATGCCCCCCCACGGCCCCATTCTGCAGGAGACAGGAGATGTTATGTAGAATCCGCCACTGCAATACATACTTCTAGGAGCGATCCACCGATTTTCAGACTGATGCAATGCCAATACCAGAAATAGAAGTAATCCTGGCATATTTTCACAGCAGAAAAGAAAAACCTGTTTTGAAGCCTGGGCATGTAAATGAATGCCCACTGTAATGCCACTGGCGTTCTCAGACCTTAGTTCCATTTCTTCAGTCAAGGAGGTCAACACTGCAGTCCAGATTTGTATTTAATCAGGCAAAGCCGCACAGCAGCCAAATTTGCTGAGTTGTGTTATGGAAGGGATTAAAAACAGTGCAGAGCTGTATCTGCTATGATTGGCCTGCTGGAGCCCTGCACCATTGAGCAGATCTGAGTGTATGTTGTCTGGCCTAGGATTTTAACTGGGAGTTTACCCTTCCTGTACAAATTCCTAAGCAGAGACAAATTCACAATGCATGGCTTTTTTTGAACAATGAACACATTTCCCCTTGTTATTGTCTTCTTATCTTTTGATTTAATTATGTAAAGGTCGGTCTAGATATGTTAATAGATACAACTTTGTATCAACACCTATGGGTGTTTGTGCTGATCCTCCCAAGTAATGCCCCAGTAATGCCCCCTTGATGCGGAGCAACACAAACTCATAAAAGGGCAGCTTTCCAGTACAAAACACCTTTTGTGCTAAAAAGTAAATATCAATTATTTGCATCACTTTGCAACAGTGCAAAGGATAGTAAATTGTGGTCTACGTGTACGCAGAAGTCTTTCACTGTGTCACATGCTTTTTTTTAATCACTGTGATTTCCTGGCTTTTGTTCATGGGCTCCACTGCTACAAGTTACCAGTTTCAAAATATGCCTTTGATTTGGTTCACATTCCTCATTCCATTTGTGGGGGCTGGCGTGATTATCTTTCAGTGGAATTGAATAATCAGTAACATTTGTGGACTGGCATATTGGATACTAGTGCACCTCGGGAGTTCATGGACCTTGCCGCTAAGATACAAATGGGTAAGTGTAACTCTTTATGCACAGGCCTTTACTAACAGTGACCTGTATGTTCTGAATAGGATAGGACAGATAATGACTTGAGTAGTAGTTGTGCATAGGTTAAAGTCCTCAGTTCTACAATACCATCTTATCCAAGCACTGAGACTTTAACAGAAGTGAGCCTGCAGTCCTGTACTGGGCAGGGTCGGATAGGTAAGGCGGGTACTCGGTGAATGGGCGATGGGCCGGTATCTGAGTTGCATCTGTGGGCTGCATTTCTGGGCAGCGTGGAGGCCGATTTAGGTTGTGTCTGTGCTGTTACAGATGCCGCCGGCAGCCCAGTGGGGCCTGAGCGGCCTTTCCGGAGGCAGATGGGCCTCTATTATCTCCCTTTGACCAAAGAGGCGGAGGTGTCATTCCCAGTCTCTTGCTGCCGGCCTATTAAAGTATACAGACTGAGCAGGGGTAGAGGGCTTGAGCAGAAGTAGCTTCACTTATATTCAGGCATGGTTCACCATTGTGAGCTAATCTGTGCACAAAGAGTCCTGGCAACATATGCATTTTTTTTTTATCTCAGTGAAGTTAAGAAAATATGCTTCTTTTAGAGAAGTCCCCTTCCCCTTTTCATAATATTTAAAACACTGAAGCGGCGTTTTGCGAAAAGTAGCAATCGCAAGTGTGGGTCACTTTTTGTAGGGTGGCCACGCCTATTTTCCATCCCAATCCAACCCTGGTACTGGGGCACACACTGATATGGTGCCATGACATAAAACTAGGCATCATTTTGAGGGTTTTTTCTGAAGCCCAAACAGAACAAGGCTGACGGCACTTTAATGGACACTGAGCTAATTGTGCCCCACTGATAGCAAGTCCATCCACAGAATACAGCCCCCATACTTGATCATTCCTGGTTGACTGTCTCAAATCCTAATAATCGAAAATACGGAGCAACACCACTAGAGGAGCAAACTCAATTATGTTATCTTGTACTATGAACATGCTGGTACGTTGAAGGATGTTGAGTAAAAGAATAGAAGATAAATATGCGCCGAATGATGCCAAGATCCCGGAAGGTATCCCTTTAGAGAACAGGATATTAGCAGAACTGCTGGTGACAAGCTGGTCTGGTAAACATAGAAATATGCAGCAGCGGCTGCTGCCAAAATAAAGTTGTGGAGCAGCGCGGGGGCAAATAATTTAAAAAACGCACTTACCTGCTTCTCCCGCTGCTGGCCACCTCGGTGCTCCTCTCTTCCAGAAGTCCCTGGGCCAGCAAAGGCTCTCAGACTCCCCACCCAATCCAGTCGCTGCTCTCCCTCCCTCTTCAATGTGGACAGTGGGTAAACGTATGCATTAGAGTTTGTATGAGAGATCTGACTGTAGTCCTCGTGGAGAGGTTGGCGAACTCTAAAATAGTGAGGGCCTTGAGGTGTGCGTGCACGCACGCACGCACACACACACAGACACACACACACACACACTTGACTATGTATCTATAAGCCCCATCGGCCAAACTAGAAGAGGTATTCATGGATGCTCCCTTGCTTTCTATTACCCCCTCATAGGACCTATTCGTCCCAGTCCTTACATTAGTGAGGTGTTCCTGCCTCCTAACAGGCCTCTGAAATGCTAGACTTTTTTATTTTAGTACATAAACCCCTCCCATACTCCCTCATGCCTGTTTTTTTTCCTGTCCCTATACAGTCTGTCGGAACGCGATGTGCGGTTGTAAAAGATATAAGTGCAACTTTTGGTTTTCTCCAATAATGAATGTCATTTCGCTTTTGCATTGTGAAATTTATATGTCTTTACCCTGCTCTGTTTGTGTCCATGGGGGTGTGGCTAAGGGGAAGAAAGTGTCTACTTCCAACATCAGTAGGTGGGTGCGCTTGGCAGTTTGTCAGCTTTATATATTTGTGGGGCTGCTTCCTCCAAATCATGTTCAGGGACGCTCCACTCGGTCTGTGTCCCCTTCTTGGGCTGAGGCAGCAGGTGTTTCTATCCCGGAGATTTTAGGGCAGCTACCTGGAGATTTGTAGGGCAGCTACCTGGCAGTCGCATCACACTTTTATCAAGCATTATCATCTCAACTGTGTTACATGCTTCTGTGGACAATTTTGCTGTTGGTGTTATGAAGCAAAAGACACACTGATGATGGACGGAATGCAGAGCAAATCAAACATTCACCCCCAGTCAATAATCTGGGTTAAATCCATTATTCTTTTGCTCATCATGCCACCCCAGTTTAGACCCAGCCATATGCAAATCAGTCTTGACCCTGTGCCTCATGGGAACAGTACAGCCTGAACTGCCAAGCCAGGTCCTCCCTGGACCGGAAACAAGCATCCTAGGACTGGTTTCGGGGCATCACCCCTCATCAGCCAGGCTAGCTTGAATCCAGTGACACAGTGAGCCTTGGACCCACGTCTGGGTATACCTGGCGCACTTAGGGCGAGAAAGCAAAAGACACACAGATGATAGACAGAATGCAGAGCAAATCAAACATTCACCCAAAGTCAATAGATCTGGGATAAATCCATTGTTCTTTTGCTCACCATGTCACCCCAGTTTAGACCCAGCCATATGCAAATCAGTCTTGACCCTGTGCCTCATGGGAACAGTCCAGCCCGAAATGCCAAGCCAGGTCCTCCCTGGACTGGAAACAAGCATCCTAGGACCGGCCACTGGAGTCAAACTATCCTGGCTGATGAGGGGTGAAACCCCAAAACCGGTCCTAGGATGCTTGTTTCGAGTCCAGGGAGGACCTGACCTGGCAGTTCGAGCTGGACTGTTCCCATTGGGCACAGGGTCACAACTGATTTGCATATGGCTGGGTTCAAACTAGAATGGCATGGGGAGCAAAAAACAATGGATTTAGGCCCAGATCTCTGTACTGTGGTGAATGTATGACATTGTTCTGCATTCTGTCCATCAATTGTTCTTTTTGCATTTGTCACCCCCAGTGGAACGGGTATGCCCAGACGTGGGTCCCGAGCTCTCCATGCCACTGGAGTCAAGCTATCCTGGCTGATGAGGGGTAAAACCCCAAAACTGGTCCTAGGATGCTTGTTTCCAGTCGAGGGAGGACCTGGCCTGGCAGTTCGGGCTGGACTGTTCCCATTGGGCACAGGGTCAAGACTGATTTGCATATGACTGGGTTCAAACTGGAATGGCATGGGGAACAAAAAAAACTATAGATTTAGGCCCAGATCTCTGTACTTTTGTGAATGTATGAAATTGTTCTGCATTCTGTCCATCAATTGTTCTTTTTGCATTTGTCACCCCGAGTGGGACGGGTATGCCCAGACGTGGGTTCCGTGCTCTCCATGCCACTGGAGTCAAGCTATCCTGGCTGATGAGGGGTGAAACCCCAAAATCGGTTATAGGATGCTTGTTTCCAGTCCAGAGAGGACCTGGCCTGGCAGTTCGGGCTGGACTGTTCCCATTGGGCACAGGGTCAAGACTGATTTGCATATGGCTGGGTTGAAACTGGAATGGCATGGGGAGCAAAAAAGCGATGGATTTAGGCCCAGATCTCTGTACTGGGGTGAATGTATAACATTGTTCTGCATTCTGTCCATCAATTGTTCTTTTTGCATTGGTGTTATGAATACAGCTCTGTCTTAAACTTGTTTTGATTAAACTTTGCGTTCAGCATGTAACTTTTGTGTCATGCTTTGTCTTTGAATTTTGGCTTTTTGAGATGCCCACTAATGTAAGGACTGGGACGAAGAGGTCCTATGAGGGGGTCATGTGTTGATACTTACCGGTAATCTTTATTAACCCGATTAAGGTCCTCCTCGTCCCAGTCCTGCTCCCTCCATCCCTCCCGCTGTTGTTGTGTCTGGTCTTGTTACTAGCAGGCATGGTGGAGGGTGGGAAAGGTTTATATACTAAAATTTTAAAAAGACAAGCGTTTCAGAGGCCTGTCACGAGGCGGAGACGCCTCACTATTGTAAGGACTGGGACGAGGAGGACCATAATCAGGATAATGAAAATTAACGACACATTCTTTTACTCCAGTAATTTTCGCAGTATTTATAAACTTATAATTTCTAGACTTATTTTTCAAGCACTTTGCGGTCACCTTTCTTCTCTGCTATTCTCAACCGGGGGTAAAACTGAAACAAAACACTCATTTTCTATCGTTTCACAATCTCAAAACAAGACCCTGCACAGTGACTGAAATATTTATTTTCTCATTTCGCCGGTGTGTTTTTATTCCAGCCATCTCTCTGCAACTGCTGGAAGAGTTAGATTAATCTGCGCCCAGGCGGATCTGTCAGGTAGATAAATGGAGAAAGTTGTCATACACAAAACTGCGAGCGTCCTCCCTGTTTCGAGTCCATGATCAGGTGTGCAGAGGGCCCGCTGCTTTCTGGATTTCAGGCATTGGAACAAAAGAGGGCCGCAAGCTGATTTCCTCAGGGGCTTTGGGCGGAGGATGAAATATGGGCCTAGAATGTGGGGCAGTGCATGTAACCTGGGGCTGCTCGAAATAACAAACACTCTTACGTCTTTGTGATAAAAATAAATAGCGCTGTTTGTATTTCCCCAGCGCTGTGAAGAAGTAACGTTTCTAAGACGAGCGGGGGGATGGTTCGACTAGGAGGGCAGATTATACTACCTGTTAGTGCGTCCTCGAGGTGTGCTGCCCATGTGCTCTGGTTGCAAAGACCCGCTGGTCCTAAAGTATCTTCTCTGTAGGTTGCACCTGAGTAGGTTTAGTACTTTGACGTTGCGTTTCAAAATAATATAGGGGCTTATTTAAAAGCCCCTTACGCCGCCGGTGCGTCACTTTTAACATGGGAAAAAGTGACGCACCGACGGCCCCATAATTTTTTGCTGCGGGCAGTTTGACATCTCGGCGATACATTTTTCTGCTTCCTTGGGTCGTCAACGTGGTGGACCCACAGGTGAGGTGGCTCCAAATACGAATGGAGTGATTTGTCCCAAGGTGTAAACAATTGACTAAGGCAGAGGGCAAAGGTCAAGCTGACCTGTTGACAAATTAATAAAACTCCCTAAAGGCAGGAGACTGCAAGGCTATTAAAACTGGGCGGAGTTCAGCGATAAGTGACCATTTGAGAACATCCGATAGTTTTGGAACAAATAACTTTCATAACAAACCAATGGAAGCGACTGGTGAAAGTACGTGCATTTCAAGGGTCAGGTCTCCTGCTGTCTATTTTTCAGTCTTTTGAATAAAATCAAATTCACAGCCGCCACCAGCATGTGTACGAGTCCGGGCAGTGCACAGGAGGGCAGATTTACAAGCGACACTTTTACGCCGCCGTTGCGTCACATTTATGACGCAGCGGAGGCGTAAACTGCGCCACGTTGTGACACATTTACAATGTGGCACATCTATGGAGATGCGTCACGTTGTAAAGCCCTGCGTCACATTATACCTGCGTCAGGTTTAATGTATGCAGGGTGGGCGTTCCGACGCAAGAAAGCCTCGTAAAAGTGACTCAGTGAAATCTACAAGATTTCACTGAGTCACTTTTACAATGCCACTGCATCAAAACCTAACGCCTGCTTAAAACAGGCAAAAGGAGTGACGCAGCACATCAGGGATAGGCATTCCTGAGCATTGCTGGAGTTGCGTTGTGCTTGCGACACGACTCCAGCAATGCGTTACCGGTACGTCAACAGATGCGTGACTCATCTGTCAATCCTTGCGCCACGGTGCGCCGCATTGTAAATGCAACGCATCCATGGTGGCGCAAGGTTTTTTTTCCATGACACACTTGAACTGACGCATCTCTGCTAATATGCAGAGATGCGTCAGTTCTTGTAAATCTGCCCCAGGGAGTGGAGGACAAAAATGCCAATCAGCCAGTTTACCGCCAAATCGAAAGTAGGTTTACTTCAAGCCTTGTGGGACACTTTTAGTAAACATGCCTTTCCCAAATTACTCAGCTGTGAAAATGTAATTCAAAAGTGATAAACTGGAGTATTAATTAATTCTTGATTTCAAAATTGATTTATTGAGCTGTATTATGACATTATTCAGTGGTCAATTTCCAGATATTAGGCTTTGCATTCTTTGTCAGGAACAGCAGTTATCTGAAAGAGAAAACAACGAAAACTTTAGTACTTTCATAATTTACAAAGAGTTTGAGCACACAATCAGTCAGTTAGTAATTTTTTCGAGGCTTCACAGCCTCAAATGATATTTTGAACACATTGTAATATCTATGGAAGACTTTTTTCATTTTTTTTTTTTTTCCAGTAATCTGTATTCCAACACTGCCATGGATATAGTCAGAATATATCAAACAATAAGCAGAACCATTGACCTTCTCTTACAGATCTAACAGGAAGCAGCGGGCAAAACACAGCACAGTGAAATAAGTTCCAGTCGTGGTCTGGGTGAGGGGCAGCACAATGTCCACCCCTTCCCAACCAAATCTTCAACTTCCGGAATGTAGACTCATGTTGGCCGTCTGCAGTTTTACTTGGGTCCAGCGCCATCAGTGTAGAATCCTGAAGTAACTATACTTCATCCTCGCATCCCTCAAACCTCGGTCATGATCCTCGAGCAGCTCCCCCCCACCCAATCTTCATCTTCAAATTTGGTTACAAGGCGGTTTTATCATCTTCTTAACCCACGCGATGTGTTCAGGGAAAAGGCGTGGTCTATAAGGAGCAAGTAGAGCTCTGAATTGGTACCCTCCCCCCAAGCCTTTCCATGTGTAGATATAGTGTTAAATGGAAGATGGTGTTAAAGTGTATGGAGCCCTCCCAAGTTTCGCTCATAAGGCCTCCCTTGTTTGGGTGTACCTCCATTGTTGTGTGGTCAAGGGATTATAGGCATTTTGTAAGTCCTGGAAGGATTTAAACTCCCCATCTTTGAGCAAGTCGGCCAAGTCGGTATGTTACAATCTTTCTAGATAGACCAGCTGACCACTGCCTGCCCGATCGTAAGTGCAGTTTTATTACGTATTGGTGCTGTCGCATGCAGAGAGTATGAGCACCCTACTAGAGTATGTGCCCATTGCCAAGACTCATTGGAGGATCGTATAATAGATTTAGCATTTCTTGGTCCCCTCTGAGGTCGAGTGTAGTATGCCCCTGTGATCTGGTGTTCTAAATGGGTCCACTTAGGGGCTTCCTAAAAGTCTCACTGATGTAGATAGAGTGGGCTACCTAGTGGGCGAGCCATTAGCACTCCATATTCGGTAGACGCAATCCTCCCATTTTCGTGGTAGCATAGAGCTTGGAGCCTTGCAGTCACGGTTTCCCCCCACACCATATGAATAAGCGTATACTCTTGTCAATTTGTTGCAGAGTGGTCTTAGTGATCGATAGAGGCAGAATCATGGATAAATAGTTAAATCTGGGCACCATGTTCATATTCATTACTTGCACCCTCCCCCATAGAGACAGGTTCAAGCACACCCACTGTTCAAAATCAGTCGAGGTTTTCTCTATCAGAGGAAGGATGTTATGCTTTATCTTGTCCTCCAGGCCCCTATTGACGTTAGATTCCCAGGTATTTAATACTGTGGCATTTCCCCGTAAAAGACAAATCCCCTAGGGAAGTTTGAATCGTGGTACGGGTGTGGGGCAAGTGTTCACATTTGGCCCAATTAATGGGATAGCCCAAAATCCCCAAAAAGAGTTTGATCATGGCCAACAACTGTTCAGCTGATTGGCAGAATTGATACAATATTTGAAGGATATCATTGGCGTAAGGAAGCATTTTATGATCTTCTGCCTCCAATCGTACTCCTTTGATCTCCCTTTCCTGGCTTATCGTAATCAACAGCAGTTCTAGTTCTGGGAGAAGCAACAGCGAGGATAAATGGCATCCCTGCTATGTGCCCGGCCCTACCAGGAATTGGGGAGATGTAAAATCCCCAGAGCTAACCACAGCTACTGGATCATGATACATACTCCGCACCCAGGTCAGGAACTTGTGAGTAAAGCCCTTCTGCAGCATTATCCTGAGTAGGTACCTCCACTGCACTCTGTCAAAAGCCTTCTCAGCATCTACAGAGAAGAGTACCTACTCATCACTGTCATCTTTAACCTGCTAAATAATATAAGATAGTAGTCGAATGTCATTAGTGGAAGTGCGTCCCGGGACAAATCATTTCTGGTCAGTGTGGACTAGCATAGTAATACATTTCTTCAGGCGGGCTGCCAGGAGTTTCGCTAATATCTTAGCATCCACATTGATCAGGGAGATCAGCCTGTAATTGACCGACTCCGGGGGATCCGTATCTGGTTTGGGGATTAAGACAATCCTAGCCTTGGTAAAGTCTGGGGGAACTATTCCAGTGGCAAGAACCTCTTGGTATACCTTGCATAAAAAAGGTGCGACCAGGGCTTTGGTGATTTTATAAAATTCTACAGGGCAGCTTCCTCTCCCGGGGCTTTCCCAGTCTGCAGATAATTTATCACCTGCAGCACCTCCCCCCTGTAATGTCAGCATCTAGCAGATTTGACTGCTCCACCGAGAGTCATGGGATAGGGAGTTCCTCAAAAATCTGTCCTCATCGATTGGATCAACAAGGGATTCAGACCGATACAGATGGGAGTAGAAGTCATGAAACTCTCAAATCATATTGCATGGGAGCATCAAGAGTTCCATCCTCTTATTTTGGATAGCCAGAAAAGTTCAACCCCCCCCATATGTTTTATCTGTGATGCCAGGAGGAACCCACCCTTTCCCCTCTGTTGTAGTGTTGCTGTCTTAGGAGAAATGAGGCTTTCTCCGCTTGCTTGATGTATAGCACATTCAGGCCATATTTGGCCTTGGTTAATTCTCTCAGCTAATCTGAGCAGGGGTGACGTGCATATGCAGATGTGAGGCAACCAATTTTCGATTCTAGGGAATTCTACTGCACCATATGTAATGGCGCTCCATAATCTTTCCATAACCACAGCCAAACTTCTGACTGAGTGGAAGTGCGCCCTAGTATCTGCGATTCTTAAGAAGCTCTCTGCCAACCCGGAGATCCTCTCCAACTATCGACCAATCTCTCTGCTCCCTCTGCTAGGAAAAAGTTCAGAAAGCTACATCAATAAACAGCTGGCAACCTTCCTAGAACATAAGATCTTAGACTCCTTCCAGTATAGTTTCAGAGCGTTACACAGCACAGAGACCACATTAGTAGTATGGTAGCCACTGATACCATCAGACTATCACTAGATGCAGTTACCCCAGTCATGTTGGTACTACTGGACCTATTCGCTGCCTTTGATATGGTCTCATTCTTAATCCTCGTCCACAGACTACATGAGGAGGGAATATACACCAATGCGCTACATTGGATCATGGACTTTCTCGACAGTTGAACCCAACCTATCAGCTTGGACTCCTTGAAATCAAGAATGATGCCAATTAATAAAGGAGTACCTCAAGGTTTCTGCCTAAGCCCATCACTTTAACATTTATGTAGTGCCTGTAGCACATATAGTGAGATCATGTGGATATGAGGTCATATCTTATGCTGACAATATGCAACTCCTTATCTCTTCTGGGTCAGATCCAGAAAAAGTGAGATCTCTGTTTGCAAGCTGCATGAGGTAAATCGCCGAGTGGATGACCAGCAACTGTCTCCAACTAAACGACCAGAAAACTGAGATAAAACTATTTGGCAATTCACAGGAGCTACGGTCGGCCAACTGGTGGCCTACAGAAATGAGTCTTGCCCCCTCTCCTAAACTGGTGGTGAAAAATCTTGGTATTAAGATCGACCAAATGTTATCTTTGAAAGACCAAGTTCATATCACCTGCGGCACCGCTGTGCCACAAAGCAGCTTTTACAGAAAATCTTTCTGTGGCTTCCATCCGACTCTAGAAAGACCTTAGTCCAGGCACTAATTACCAGTCAGCTGGACTGTGGGAATGCATTGTTAGTGGCAACAAATGACTCCTTGCTGTCCAAATTGCAAATCATGCAGAATACAACTGCTCAGCAAATTTGTAACCTGCCCTCCCGCTCCTCAGCCGCCCCTATTCTAAAAACCTTGCACTGGCTCCCCATCAGGAAACGAGTAATCTTTAAACTCGGCTGCCTGACCCATACAGCACTAAATGAAGCCCTTCCCGCCTATCTGCACTCCAGATTTCATCACTACCAGTCCTCCAGACTGCTCAGATCCACAGATAAAGCACTTCTTAAAATTCCATGCATTCACAACTCCAAATATAGTGGTAGATCCTTCTCTTACTTGTCCCATTCCACTGGGACAAACTGCCTCTCCACATATGTTCCTGTTCCGATTTTGCTACGTTCAAGAAGCTGTTAAAGATGTGGATATTCTAAATAGCACACCCCAGCTCTGAACAGCAAAGTGCTGAGATACTCCTTCGGGAGTGAGTCACGCACTGTACCAAATGTAAGTAACATAACATAACATCTCTCACTGTCTGCCTGCTTTTTGGTGACCGCCGAGTTATGCATCATTTCACCCTGAATACAAGCCTATCCTGCCCCCCACACCGTCGATGGGGACTAAACTGATCCTTCATTCTCTTCCAAAAAGCGTTGGACCTTGGAATGCAATCACTGCTTGTCCGAAGGGTCTTTATATTTAGCTGTGTTCATTCGCCATGGACATGGAGGAGGAGGAGATGCTGTGTTGAAGTCCAGCGTGAGTGTCACCATATCATGATCGGAGACCCCTTCCGGTATAATCCGTGCCTCCCCAATATTGTGAAGTACGGTCACCATGGTGATGAAGTAGTCTATCATCGTGCGCATCCTGTGGATGCAAGAAGTAAAAGTGCAATCTCGTTCTCTGGGGGTCAGTTAAGGTACCCCCACCCCACAAAGGGGAACATGCCTACAGGTAGGAGATTTCTGGCTTTAGGGCTTGGGAGGAGGGCGTGATTTGTCTTTACCAGTGCAGGCTTCCCTTTGCCCTTATTTGGGGTACTTAGCCATCTCCTTCTCACCTTCTCCAAACGTCATTGTTCTTATGAACACCCAATATCCAGAGCTGCTAATGTTCCCTATTTTGGGCCCTAGAGCTCTCCTGAGAAGTGGCGTCCATTCGGGTGTCTTCCCTCCTCCAATTATTTTAAGAGTCTTTCCAAGTCCTCTTGTTTGTCAAGCTTGCGTGTCTAGCCATTCATGGTGATCAGCATTCTGGCTGGTTCTAACAGACCATACTTCATGTCTTTCTTCCTCAGTCAGGTTCTAAGCACCAGAAAGCGTTTTTGTTTCATGTTAGTTAAATACAATAAAATGGCTGGGTGAGTATCTGGTTATTTTTGTACACGTAAGGCCCATGTAATTTTTCCGCAGTCATAATTTGCTACGCCTGCTGACACAGCAAGCAGAAAGCCTGAATTTGCTTTGGGCTTGATGGAGACAGTATTAGGCACATCTCACCCGGTGAGCTCTCTGGAATTCCAGGAGAAGGTTGAAGGTCAAGTTCAGGAGGCTGGGGAATAGCGCGCGAATAAAGTCTAGCATATTATCCTTTTCTACATTCTCGGGGATCCCTGATATCTGCATGTTATCCTTCAGCTCCTGTCTTGAAAATCAGTGGTTCTCCAATGGAGCTCCTAGATCTCCATTCAGGCGTGTAGTCCCATCTGGATTCCAAGCCCACCACTTTCTGTTCCATGCTGCAGAGCTTGGAGTGGAAATTGTTAATGTTCTCTCGTATGGATTGAACTTCCGCGGAGCTGGTGGATACTGTGTCATTAACAGTGCCGGTAGGCAGTTTTATATTTGCAAGTTCCTTCAGCAACGTGGCCACCGCCTCCGTTGAAGCTTCGATGGAGTCCCTCAACATGGTGCTCTTTTCTTTCCATGCCACAGCTTCAGAAAAATTGTGTTGTCTGGCGTATTTCAGTTTCGACCCCTGTGACATGGGGGAATCTCTGAAGTTGCGGGGACATTTGTCGCTATCAAGGCATTCTTTCTGTATGGTAAATGGGAGAAGCTCCCAGATGGTCCCCAAGCCCTGGCCTGCTCCTCCCAATGAGGCAATCAGCAAACCCACCTGCTCCAAATTCTTCTCTGGGAGTCATAACGTACATCACACTGCCTGCTAAGGTTTTCATTGCGCTCAAGAGTAATGATAATATTTGACTCACGACAAGAATTGTAGCATATAATAGAAAAGGCGACTGTATGGCACTTCAAATAGCTTACAAAAGGAGATGATGGACGGAGTGCTGAAACTTTTCAGACACTCACCCCCAGTCACAGATCTAGGTTGAATCCATCATCGTTCTTTAGCTCACTTCGCCACCCCAGTTCAGACACAGCTATATGCAAATCAGTCTTGACCCTGTGCCTCATGGGAACAGTCCAGCCCGAACTGCCAAGCCATGTCTTCCCTGGACCGGAAACAAGCAGCCTGGGACCGGTTTCGGGCTAACAGCCCTCATCAGCCAGGCTAGCTTGAATCCAGTTGTCAAGAATGATGATGGATTCAACCTAGATCTGTGACTGGGGGTGAGTGTTTGAAAAGTTTCAGCACTCCGTCCATCATCTCCTTGTGTTTGCTTTGTTCGCCTTAAGTTGGCAGGGTATGCCCAGACGTGGGTCCCTTGCTCACTTTGCCACTGGATTCAAGCTAGCCTGGCTGATGAGGGCTGTTAGCCCGAAACCGGTCCCAGGATGCTTGTTTCCGGTCCAGGGAAGACATGGCTTGGCAGTTCGGGCTGGACTGTTCCCATGAGGCACAGGGTAAAGACTGATTTGCATATAGCTGTGTCTGAACTGGGGTGGCAAAGTGAGCTAAAGAATGATGATGGATTCAACCCAGATCTGTGACTGGGGGTGAGTGTTTGAAAAGTTTCAGCACTCCGTCCATCATCTCCTTGTGTTTACTTCAAATAGCTTGCCAAACTGGGACTCAGGGCTGGCTTTAGCGCTGGTGGCGCCCGGTGCGACAATCACTTTTGGCGCCCCTCACGTCCCATGACCACCTCCTCGGATTCTCTCACTGCCACCTGCAAAAGTGCCCTCATCTTTCCTATCATGATATATTGCTAAGCACAGTCCCCCCCTGAGGTCACAGTGCCCCCCTCCACAGGTCAGCGCCCAGTGCGGCCGCACCAGTCGCACTGCCCTAAAGCCGGCCCTGCTGGGACTTAACCATTTCAATATGGCGGGCATTGCTTTTGGATGGAAGGCTAGATCTGAACGCACAGGTGATGATAATTGCGGGAGGTATTTAAATGTTGATTTCCCGACAGCAATCTTTTCGTTTGGCTTGAATCGGGAGCGTTGGAGTCTGATGAGAGCTACCGTGCTCGATAATAAGTAATCACGGGAGGGAATGTTTGTTGTTTTTATATAAATGTGGATTACAGTTGCAAAAACTTTAATGGGAAAAGTTTTTCACCTTAACTTATAGCATTTATGTCTTTAAATCGAATATTTGGTGATTGCGACTAATAGGACAACATGGGGATAATTATATCGACATGCTGTCCCTTTTGGATTAAGTTTTTTTTTTTTTACTAGATGGGCCAGGGAATTTCAACTGCCTTAAATGTATGAATCCGCATGTTGTCCTTTTTCTTGCCAAGATGCAGCCATTTCATCAGAAGGACTGGGGGTCATTGTCGGTAATCAACGTATTAAGGGAAATCATTTTACGCTGAGTGGGTATGTAGCGATTAGATCAGACACAAATGTCTGTTTCACGGCCCAATTGCGATGAGGACACATTTGTGTATATGAAGGAACGTTTCCACATTTCTATGATAACTAGATGGAATGTGCAGTATTTTTTTAAACAACACACACAAATGATTAGGCAAGGGAAATTCGTTATGGTGGATGCTTTTTTCACTTTTATTGAATTAGGATTAGAAAAGGAACTCGTGTAAAATAGAAGGTCTGAAACAATGGATGTGATAAAACATTTGATGCTGAATACAAGCCCTTATAGACTATTTATACAATGATTAACTCTCCATCTCCATATAAACAACCATGTAAAAAGATAATTTGAGTTACAAAAGACTGTGATGTATTGATTACTTTCCAGAATCGGAAGAATCCTGCCCGATACAGTACAGTTATCTGAGGGAATACACATACCCTTTAATAACACTAAGGAGCATTCCTTGGGTGATTGTCAGAATGATGGTTCACCGTTGAGGATATGAATTACAATAGTCCCTAATGCAGGTATAGATGGTTTTATTGTTACTAATGAGAAGTTAAAAAATACAAAGTAATAGTTATACATGGAACCATATAGTAATGGTGCTTGTATGCCCTTGTAGGATAAAAAGAATTAGAGACCGGCTCTGCCATAATACAGTATTGGCTCGAACACCGAAGCATGTGAAGTGGGAGATTGCATAAGAATCTTCTTACTGTTGGGAATAGAAAGATTCACTGAAGGTATGGTGGAAAAATGGCTCTGACCCCTCCCCTTTTTTGCAACATCATAAAGCAAGGTTATAATGCTACTAGACCGGCATTAATGGCTCAGTATAAGACAAGATGAAAATCGATTAGAGATGTGTATGAGCTTTTCCACAGTGAAATTATATGGTTGTTTTGAGTGGCTATTGGTGGCTACACCACAATATATACAATTTAGTATGCGAAGGGATTGTAATGGGCAATGTATTTCTGCCTCTCACAATGCAAATGTTTGATGGGCCTTGACCAGTAAATTAATTACTGCACAATGAAATTTTATAGTTGTTTTGAAAAGGTACTGGAGGCCGCATCACAACACATAAAATGGAGTGGGTGAAAACGTTTGTAATGGGAAAGTTTTTTTGATTTTCACAGTGTAAATGTATGATCAGTTGTGAATAATTTGCAAGAAAATTTTAAAATGTATGGGGCAGATTTACAAGCCCCTTGCATCATATTTGCGTCGCCGTTGCGTCACTTTTTGTGACGCAGCAGCAGCGTAAAAATGCGGCCCATTTACAACGTGACGCATCTAGGGAGATGCGTCACGTTGTAAAGCCCTGCGTCACATTATACCTGCGTCAGGTATAATGTATGCATGGTGGGCGTTCCAACGCAAAAAAGCCTCGTAGAAGTGACGCAGTGAAATCTACAAGATTTCACTGCGCCACTTCTAGGACGCCACTGCGTCAAATTCTTACGCCTGCTTCAAGCAGGCGTGAGAAGTGACGCAGCACAATGAGGATAGGCCTCCCCCTGCATTGCTGGAGTAGCGTCGTGCTTGCGACACGACTCCAGCAATGCGTGACTTTTGCGTCAACAGATGCGTCAGAATTTCTGACGCATCTGTCAATCCTTGCGCCATGGTGCGCCGTATTGTAAATACGGCGCATCCATAATGGCGCAAGTGTTTCTTGGGGTGGCGCAGGGAAAGTGACGCATCTTTACAGATGCGTCACTTTCTTGTAAATCTGTCCCTATGTATTTTATGTGTGTCTTTGTAGCCCTGAAGAAGTCCGTAAGGACGAAACACGTTGGCTACGGGCAGCAAGATGTTTTTAAAGAAATGTCAATAAAGAAATCAATGATGAAGAAGAAGTCTGTGCATTTATGATACATTTTATTGATAGCTGAATAAGGAATTTCTTGTCTTATTACTGTGGAGGAATGTATAAGGTTTTGCTGAGTTATCAATGTATATAGCATGAGTGGCTGTATATGTGAGTTAGTGGTTGCGTTAGTGTCTGTATAGGTGAGTTGAGGTGTGAGTGCCTCTATGGATCAGTGAGTAGGTGTGTGAGTGTCTGTATGGGTCTATGAATGGGTGTCAGTGGTTGGGTGGGAATGGGTGCATGAAATGTTGCATGGGGGTGTAAGTGGGTGTGTGACTGGTTCTGTGGATGGTGTCATCAGTGATGTCATTTAAGATGTCATCAGTGATGTCATTTGAAATGTCATCAGTGATGCCACTGACCATGTCATGAATGATGTAATATATGAGGTCATAAGCAGTGCATTGCAGGGGTGTGAGTTATAGTTAGCTCAGCTAACTATAACTGCTAAATTTATCTGGTTTTGCACAAGTGAAATGTGAGCCTAACTATACCATCCATGTAACCTTTGGTTTTTTCAGTGAATTTCTATGATTTTTTAATTCTATTTCCGAACTACAGCGTCCCTGTAACCTTTGTTTTTTTAAGTGAATTTCAACGTTTTTTTAAATTTTATTTCCTAACTGCAATCTGTTGAGGTTTAATTTCTGTGAAATAAGCACCCTGCTAGAATGAATCCCGCCCTACGTATTTATCCAAGAAGAGGCCACCATTTTGTGCAACACCTCTACCCAACTGGAGTACTTTCTACTGGCTAATTAGTAAGTGCTACCCTGTAGGGGAAATGTATAGTGCATCTCCTACACTACAGCTGCATAAAGGATGTTGAGGAAGTGTCTCAAGTGACCTTGAGTGTCTGTAACTTGGCCAATGTGATTGTTGCATGAGCGTCTTCAACAGATAATTTTACAAGGTGGAACTGCAGAGAAAACACACTTGGATGATTTGTACTTTACAGAAGTAAGTGCTTCTTTGTGTGGTGGAGATGCGATCATATTCCTAGGCATCAAGACCCCGTCTCCAAAATCGGTGGGAAACACGCTCAGGGGCCTTTTCGTAAGCTCACCATCATCCTGGGAAAAGGGCGGGAAGACGTTGCATTCCGCTAATGTATATGGGGCAGGATCAAATGGGCAGGGCTTTTAGGCAAGTTTACATACTTCTAGTTTTTAAAAGTTTAGAACACGATCTCTGGTCTCAGCAGCAGATAACAAGAAAGAACCCCCCTCGTCACAGAGACTACATGAGATATTGCGCTTGAGAAAAGCAAGGATGCAAACACCTCTGTTGTGCCCTGTGACACAAGTAGACGCTGGTAGCCAAGTAGAGTTCATAAGTACCTTTATTCTGTAGCTGGTCGAGGTACATGAAGATGGTACACAGGCACATTAGACAGGTAATCCAGGTAAACAGGTGATGGTGAAGTAGGTTAGCCTGTAGTCAACCCTTAGTTCCATGTAACAGCAAACCCCACCAGGAGCAGCCTGCCTGCTGCTCAGCCCATCTCTAACTGTCATTCCTCACTCCCACAGACACCCAACATTCCATGCATCACTGAATTCCCAACATTCTACAGTAAACATACACAGTGGCTGAGCAGCAGGAAGATTGATAAACTACAAGATATAAGTGAACTATGCAGGGCATAACACATCCCCCTCCTTTTAAAATGAAAAACAAAAATTGCAAAGACAGATAAAAATTAAGAGAGAAACTATACACAAGAAAAATTACAAATGCAACAAACAGTTCAAAACCCAGGGATGTGCAATTATGAAAACATCACGAGAGGGTCAGAGCCATTAGAAACAGAAAGAATGGATAGCTTACAACCAATAAATTGAGTAAAATAACCCATCCTCTCCCAATAAATATAATGAGAAAACTTTGCTGCGAATTGCAAAGGGCAAAAACACCCCCCCCCCAACTTCGATCCCTACTGCAAGGGAACAAATGAATAAACAAGATTCCTCATGTAAGGAAACTTACATACGCTGTGAAGATGGAGCTAAAAAACAATCTTTCACCCCTCATAAGAGGTACAAGCACTTGGGATTGCGACCCATAAAGTCCACCCACCTGTAAAGGTCTAAGACGTTAACCATGTATATGGGACCATAAACCATGAAAACACACCCTGTGTAGGGGAACCGTACCCATAAACCAAAACCAACCCAGTGTAAGGGTTACAAGTAAAGTTAATTGGAGAAATCCCCATAAACATACCCCGCGTAAGGGTTACCAATCGAACAACTGTTAATGGGAATCGTACCCATGAACCAAAACCAACCCAGAGTAAGGGTTAAATGTTATGTTAATTGGTGGAGACCCAAAGGGTAAGGGTTACCAAATAGCACAACTCAATTGGGAATAAAACCCATGAACCCACCCCTTTGCAGGGTCGTGTGTAACGCTTTATGAGAGAGGGACTCGTACCCAAACCCATGCCCATCCCTCATGTAAGGGAGAATGTTGTACAGCTAGCCACCGAGGACAAGACTAGGACGTCCCTTGAGCAAGAAAACCAAACTGTGGAAGCTGGAAACATAAGTTGTGAACATGTAACTATTCATACATAGATGCATGTAAGGCAAACTCTACATACATATGACAAAACACTCATAGAAGAAATACGTAGAACAAGTGTCCCCGCCGGTGAGCGACCTCTCACCCGAGTTGCACAAGAATTCCCTGTGCACACAGCATAGCTAAAACACCAAAATGCTGTAAATGACGGCTTATTGTAACACTATGACCATTAACAATGACAATCAAAGCTGATAATAATCACGCTGTAACTCAAAATTAATTATGACCTCCTGTGAGCGATGTCACACCAAATTAGCAAAGATAGGCTCACTACGTATAGCGATCACAGCAAGTCTCAGGAAACTGGCAGGAGGAACGCCGTCAGGCAGTAAATCGAGAAAAAGATAGCACATGTTACCGCCGTCAGCCAGTAAATCCAGAAAAAGTTAGCACATATTACCGCCAAAACTATGTGCATTCGAAAGACACTGCCGAGATAAATCCAACAGCAAGGGAAAACGGCAAAAGAAGACTCCAAGCGCACCGACGTGGACAGAATCAAAGAAAGAAAAGTACCTGCACTGGGTTGTGGACCACAAACAAACCACAGGAACTAGAGCCGATAACGCCGAACTTTACTTTGCAACGCTGCTGCAGTTTGAATAAACTTTATGGAGAACTGGTTGGCAAAACAAACAGGAACAAGGCATCGGATCCTGTATGCTACAGCAAAACAATCCCAAGATGGAGGCATGCTGTGTCACGCTGGTGCAGGGTGGTTCATGGTGCGTCCATGCACCAAAACGTCCGGAGAAGAAAAACATGCGTCACAGAGGTTCGAGCAAAGCTGGGAAGAACTCACGGAGCTGCCCACGTCACCATGCAGGTAGGTGTGCACGCGCTAGTTGTGGCACGCACCTCAGCTTTTAAACTTGAGAAGCGGTTGAACTGGCATTGATACAAAGATGGCTCAAAAGATGCCAACAATCATAGACAAAAACGGCTCACCTCAACAGTCCAATCCAATGCTACCACGTCAATCCACCATGCGTGGCCCATGTACTCCACACCTCTGCACATGTAGAGTGGATGGCCAGGAATGTGTTCCTTTTCCAAAACAGCCTCCACACGCTGCCAGCTTCATTTGAAGCAACAAATACAAAATGTTCTCAGCCTCCTAGAGCTTGGCAATTTCAAGCGCCCGATTCTATGTCGAACTCAGTGCTCCAGTGCAGACATGTATAAACTAGTAGAAGTCTAGGAGCACATAGAAACATAACGCAGGCACCTCCCATAAATCATTTTTCAGGCACCACCAAAGTAGCACCCACCTCTGGCAATAGACATACTTTGAGCATGACAGATGCCCATGTAGATCTTGACATGAGCTGCATCCAAGGAATGTATACACATGTAGAAAGTCATTACCCAGGAGCAAGCTTCCCTTGATTGCACAGGTCTTGTGGCAGACACACAGTACAGCACACTTTCGTTTGGGCTGTCCGATGTACAGGACACTGGTGGGGATGCGGAGAGTGCTGTACCAATTTCTTTTGTACCTCTTGTGGCATCTTGAGTTACGATGATTCCTCTTGTGTTGCTTGTTGTGTTGCCTCTTGTATGCTTGATGTAGCGTAGTTTCGTGGTTGTCTGCGCTAGTAAGACTTGTGGTTCCTTCTCACCCTCTGGACTGGTTAAAGATGTCATCTTCTGCTTCCTTGACCAATTGTGGAGATTAGTAGGCAAGTGGGAAAGTCTCCATCCCATCCTCGTCGCCAAAATAAATGTTGTGCCCTGTGACACAAGTAGACGCTGGTAGCCAAGTAGAGTTCATAAGTACCTTTATTCTGTAGCTGGTCGAGGTACATGAAGATGGTACACAGGCACATTAGACAGGTAATCCAGGTAAACAGGTGATGGTGAAGTAGGTTAGCCTGTAGTCAACACTTAGTTCCATGTAACAGCAAACCCCACAAGGAGCAGCCTTCCTGCTGCTCAGCCCATCTCTAACTGTCATTCCTCACTCCCACAGACACCCAACATTCCATGCATCACTGTATTCCCAACATTCTACAGTAAACATACACAGTGGCTGAGCAGCAGGAAGATTGATAAACTACAAGATATAAGTAAACTATGCAGGGCATAACAACCTCCATCACGGATTACAGATAACTTTTCGGTGAAAATTCAGAGAAAACGCACTTGCTTTGCCTTGGCCATTCGTACAAAATTAGGATGATTAGTACTTTACAGAAGTGGAGCTTCAACATGGGCACCTGCTTTGTTTATATCTGGAAGTGCTTCCCATTGAGGTTTCATTTCTGTTTAATGATCATCGTGCCAGAATGAATCCTGCCCTGCGTATTTATCCAAGAAGACTCCACCATTTTGTGCAACACCTCTACCCAACTGAAGTACTCTCTACTGGCTAATTAGTAATTTGTTTCTGTGCTGCACTATCAGTGCTGTGATGCCTATGGGTAGCTATGCGCTCTACAAGTGCTTCATATATATATATATTCACTGAAAAAACCATAGGTTTCAGGCACGTTATAGTTAGAAATTAGCATTTAAAAACCTTAGAAATTCACTGAAAAAACCATAGGTTTCAGGGGCGTTATAGTTAGTTGGACATTTCACTCGTACAAAACCATAGAAATTCCCCCGTTATAGTTAGTTCAGCTAACTATAACTCGCACGCCCGCAATGCACTGCTGATGACGTCACATATTACATCACTCATGACATGGTCAGTGACATCACTCATGACATCACTGATGACATCTCAAATGACATCACTGATGACATCATCCTTGTGATAGAGTGGCAGACCTCCTCTCACCCTAATATAACCTTTGATACACACACTCAAAAATACAAACTAACATTTTCAAAACAATGGACATACCAATACCAGTTACAACACACCTATTCATTAATTCCAAGATCTACACACACATCCACTCATTCACCAACAGTCCCTATACAGTCACTCATACATGTACTCACTCATCATATGTACTCATACACCTACACATCCTGTTACACACCGCCACTCATCCATAGAGTTACTCACACACATAGTCACACATGCAAACAAAGAATCAAACATCCATTTACTTGCATATACAGTTATACACACACTACCACACTTACTTCTACAGAAACTTACACATACTTACTCTCTTAAACAATCACTTATAGAAACACCTACTTATTTGTACAGGAACTCTTCCAATCTCTCACTCTCACATATACTCACTTATATACACCAATACTCACATATACTAGTTTAAAACATATGTAGTTACTCATAAAGACACTATTGAGACAGTCATTCACTCACTAACACACCCATACATATACTCATCCACCTATACAGTCCTGCACACATGCTGTCTTCAACACATACAAACAGTGAGTCACTCATTCATGCATCTATGCACTAAGTAATACCCCCACCGAACCATACACACACTCAGACACTCATACTGATACTCAAAAAACCAACTAATAACCCATATAGACACTCATGTAGCTACTCACCAACCCATGCAGCCACTTATACACAAAGTGAGAGACTGATACAGATATTTTCATATTTAAACATTACTCACTAACCCATGTATTCACTAAGATACACTTAGTCAGTTATACAATCAATTTTACAAAAATAAATCATCCATTTAGACACTTATATACCCATTTATTCTTCCATCGACCTTGAGATATACATATATAAAACATATTTAATTTTCAGAAGAATACACATTCACTGGATGATGTCATCAGTGATGTCATGAGTGATGTCATGAGTGATGTCACTGACCATGTCATGAGTGATGTAATATGTGACGTCATCAGCAGTGCATTGCGGAGTGCACGAGTTATAGTTAGCTGAACTAACTATAACGGGGGAATTTCTATGGTTTTGTACGAGTGAAATGTCCAACTAACTATAACGCCCTGAAACCTATGGTTTTTTCAGTGAATTTCTAAGGTTTTTTAAATGCTCATTTCTAAATATAATGTGCCTGAAACCTATGGTTTTTCCAGTGAATTTCTAAGGTTTTTTAAATGCTAATTTCTAACTATAACGTGCCTGAAACCTATGGTTTTTTCAGTGAATATATATATATTTACTATACTATGTATACATGTGAAAATGTCTCGGTCCCCTGTTTGCCTCGGTGGCACGGAAAAAATGGGTGGAACTGATGTCAGCACGCCGACGAGGTCCTCTTATGGCTCCGATGATGTCATACGGTGTCGCGAGCGGAGCCGTGCTCGTTGACGTGGGAGAGCTAGGAAAGAATTTCCGTGGAATGCTGGTGCAGGGGATATTCACCTAAGTGTTCAGGCTAGTCCTTTGGGAGCAACTGTTTATGTTGCCACTCCAGAAACCGAAACCAGTGATCCGAGGGCAGAGGCCCTGCAGATGGCACACGAGGTGGGGTGCCCAGTCGTGCGCACCGGCGGGGCAGCGAAGTGACAAGCACCACAACCCACAAAAAAGGTAACGAGGGCACTGAATAACACAGGATCTTCTCTTTGTATCTGGCAGGAACAACGAAGTTAAAATGCCCTAGTACCAAAATGTAGAATTAGTGCTACAACGGTCTTCAAGAGGACCTGCGATGCCGCGTTTGCCTCCCGTACCCTGGAGGCGGCACATGGGTCACGCGGTACGGTCATACTGCGGTGGGACGCACACTCGTTGACCTCTCATGGCATTGCTCCACACTTCAGGGAGGACGCTTTCCATTAGCTATGTTTTCTGATGACATGTCGCGCCGGCTCCGTCCAACAACAGAACTCCTTTAGATCCAAACAGACTCTTCCACTCTCTCACCGGAAGTGAAACCAGGCCACGCGGACACTTTCACAATACAACAGCTGGGAATGCACTTTTCGGTAAAAAAACCACATTCCTTCCTCCTAATTAATCAAATAAACGTCTCACTGAAGAACAGGGGCCAGCTTCGATCGGTAAACAGCCGTTACAACGACTTTTTTACTTTGCGATACCATTACAACGCATGCATTACCACGCATGCGTTGTACATCACGAAGTCATTACTACGCATTTTTAGAACGCATGGTCATTTACCATGCATGCCTTTACAACGAATTTTGTTGTAAAGGTATGTATGGTAAATGACCATGCGTTCTAAAAACATGTAGACGATCCATGTCGTTGTAAGGAAACAGAGGCTGTTCTGTTTCCTCACAACGACGTGCACCGCCCTCAGAGATGACGTGAAGCAGGAACCACGAGGAGAGAGGAACCATGAGGAGTGAGAGGTAAGGGGGATTGGGCATGGGGTGGGGGTTTCTTTTCTAGGGTTTAGGGTAGTGCAGTGGTGTTTGGGTGGTGTAGGGGTCGTGCTGGGGGTAGTGTTTTAGGGTTTAGGGTAGTGCAGTGGTGTTTGGGTAGTGTAGGGGTCGTGCTGGGGGTAGTGTTTTAGGGTTTAGGGTAGTGCAGTAGTGTAGGGGTCATGCTGGTGGTAGTGTTTTAGGGTTTAGGGTAGTGCAGTGGTGTATGGGTAGTGTAGGGGGTCGTGCTGGGGTAGTGTTTTAGGGTTTAGGGTAGTGCAGTGGTGTTTGAGTAGTGTAGGGGTCATGCTGGTGGTAGTGTTTTAGGGTTTAGGGTAGTGCAGTGGTGTTTGTGTAGTGTAGGGGGTCGTGCTGGGGGTAGTGTTTTAGGGTTTAGGGTAGGGCAGTGGTGTTTGGGTAGTGTAGGGGTCGTGCTGGGGGTAGATTTAGGGTTTAGGGTAGTGCAGTGGTGTTTGGGTAGTGTAGGGAGTCGTGCTGGGGGTAGTGTTTTAGGGTTTAGGGTAGTGCAGTGGTGTTTGTGTAGTGTAGGGAGGTTGTGCTGGGGGTAGTGTTTTAGGGTTTATGTTAGTGCAGTGGTGTTTGGGTAGTGTAGGGGGTCATGTTGTGGGTAGTGTTTTAGGGTTTAGGGTAGTGCAGTCGTGTTTGTGTAGTGTAGGGGGTCGTGTTTTAGGGTATAGGGTAGTGCAGTGGTGTTTGTGTAGTGTAGGGGGTCATGCTGGGGGTAGTGTTTTATGGTTTAGGGTAGTGCAGTGGTGTTTGGGTAGTGTAGGGGTCGTGCTGGGGGTAGATTTAGGGTTTAGGGTAGTGCAGTGGTGTTTGGGTAGTGTAGGGAGTCGTGCTGGGGGTAGTGTTTTAGGGTTTAGGGTAGTGCAGTGGTGTTTGTGTAGTGTAGGGAGGTTGTGCTGGGGGTAGTGTTTTAGGGTTTAGGGCAGTGCAGTGGTGTTTGTGTAGTGAAGGGGGTCATGTTGTGGGTAGTGTTTTAGGGTTTAGGGTAGTGCAGTCGTGTTTGTGTAGTGTAGGGGTCGTGTTTTAGGGTATAGGTTAGTGCAGTGGTGTTTGTGTAGTGTGGGTGGTCATGCTGGGGGTATATTTAGGGTTTAGTGTAGTGCAGTGGTGTTTGGGTAGTGTAGGGAGTCGTGCTGGTGGTAGTGTTTTAGGGTTTAGGGTAGTGCAGTTATGTTTGGGTAGTGTAGGGTGTCGTGCTGGGGGTAGTGTTTTAGCACTTATTTTTCTTTCTACAGCACTAACCATAATTTCTATGGCAAAATGAACCCCTCATTTTGTTCCTTTTTAAATTAAATGTTTTAAGTGTTACCAGTTTATTCCAATCAAGATGGCTTCAGGTGTGCCATACTTTTGTCATAAGTAAGACTGTTAGCGCTCTAGTTGTTCTTTAGAACACTCTGGGAAGCTGCAGTAGAACACAAAGGCATCAACTGACAGGCTGCTCCTGTTGAAATATAACAGGAAGATATTTGAGATCTCACTTAAAACATGTCCTAATTTTTCTTTCTACAGCACTAACCATAATTTCTATGACAAAATGAACCCCCTCATTTTGTTCCTTTTTAAATTAAATGTTTTAAGAGTTACCAGTTTATTCCAATCAAGATGGCTTCAGGTGTGCCATAATTTTGTCATAAGTAAGACTGTTAGCGCTCTAGTTGTTCTTTAGAGCACTCTGGGAAGCTGCAGTAGAACACAAAGGCATCAACTGACAGGCTGCTCCTGTTGAAATATAACAGGAAGATATTTGAGATCACACTTGAAACATGTCCTAATTTTTCTTCCTACAGCACTAACCATAATTTCTATGACAAAATGAACCCCATCATTTTGTTCCTTTTTAAATTAAATGTTTTAAGTGTTACCAGTTTATTCCAATCAAGATGGCTTCAGGTGTGCCATAATTTTGTCATAAGTAAGGCTGTTAGCACTCTAGTTGTTCTTTAGAACACTCTGGGAAGCTGCAGTAGAACACAAAGGCATCAACTGACAGGCTGCTTCTTTTGAAATATAACAGGAAGATATTTGAGATCTCACTTAAAACATGTCCTAATTTTTCTTTCTACAGCACTAACCATAATTTCTATGGCAAAATGAACCCCCTCATTTTGTTCCTTTTTAAATTAAATGTTTTAAGTGTTACCATTTTATTCCAATCAAGATGGCTTCAGGTGTGCCTTAATTTTGTCATAAGTAAGACTGTTAGCGCTCTAGTTGTTCTTTAGAACACTCTGGGAAGCTGCAGTAGAACACAAAGGCATCAACTGACAGGCTGCTCCTGTTGAAATATAACAGGAAGATATTTGAGATCACACTTGAAACATGTCCTAATTTTTCTTTCTACAGCACTAACCATAATTTCTATGACAAAATGAACCCCATCATTTTGTTCCTTTTAAATTAAATGTTTTAAGTGTTACCAGTTTATTCCAATCAAGATGGCTTCAGGTGTGCCATACTTTTGTCATAAGTAAGGCTGTTAGCACTCTAGTTGTTCTTTAGAACACTCTGGGAAGCTGCAGTAGAACACAAAGGAATCAACTGACAGTCTCTGCCCTTGTTGGATGTACATGTTTTACTGAGAATGTCAGACTTCATTCTCACATGACTGAGAAAGATAATGTGAATTTACAGAAAATATGCTCTCATTTTAGCTTCTGGAGCACCTTCCAAAACTGTATGGGACAAGCATGTGAAAATAGTTTTCTCTCAAACATGATTCATGATATCCCAGCAGAAGGTTTTTCACAGGGTAAAATCACCTTAGAACACACCACAATTCCTGAAATTAGTATGGTACCATCAACAAATGAATTATAATGTAACTAAAGTCTGTTATCACCCTTTATAGTTCTCCTTTTGGTAACCCTCAAAATCTTCGATTCACTACAATGCATTTCAATGGGGTACTATCATTTAAATTGGTCCCAAGATGGCTGCCAGCAATTCCAGGATGAAGTGATGACAGCCAATCAGATCAGCATTTAAAAACCTTAGAAATTCACTGAAAACACCATAGGTTTCAGGGGCGTTAAAGTTAGTTGGACATTTCACTCGTACAAAACCATAGAAATTCCCCCGTTATAGTTAGTTCAGCTAACTATAACTCGCGCGCCCGCAATGCACTGCTGATGACGTCACATATTACATCACTCATGACATGGTCAGTGACATCACTCATGACATCACTGATGACATCTCAAATGACATCACTGATGACATCATCCTTGTGATAGAGTGGCAGACCTCCTCTCACCCTAATATAACCTTTGATACACACACTCAAAAATACAAACTAACATTTTCAGAACAATGGGCATACCAATACCAGTTACAACACACCTATTCATTAATTCCAAGATCTACACACACATCCACTCATTCACCAACAGTCCCTATACAGTCACTCATACATGTACTCACTCATCATATGTACTCATACACCTATACATCCTGTTACACACCGCCACTCATCCATAGATTTACTCACACACATAGTCACACATGCAAACAAAGTATCAAACATCCATTTACTTGCATATACAGTTATACACACACTACCACACTTACTTCTACAGAAACTTACACATACTTACTCTCTTAAACAATCACTTATAGAAACACCTACTTATTTGTACAGGAACTCTTCCAATCTCTCACTCTCACATATACTCACTTATATACACCAATACTCACATATACTATTTTAAAACATATGTATTTACTCATAAAGACACTATTGAGACAGTCATTCACTCACTAACACACCCATACACATACTCATCCACCTATACAGTCCTGCACACATGCTGTCTTCAACACATACAAACAGTGAGTCACTCATTCATGCATCTATGCACTAAGTAATACCCCCCACCGAACCATACAGACACTCAGACACTCATACTGATACTCAAAAACCAACTAATAACCCATATAGACACTCATGTAGCTACTCACCAACCCATGCAGCCACTTATACACAAAGTGAGAGACTGAAACAGATATTTTCATATTTAAACATTACTCACTAACCCATGTATTCACTAAGATACACTTAGTCAGTTATACAATCAATTTTACAAAAAAAAATCATCCATTTAGACACTTATATAACCATTTATTCTTCCATCGAACTCGAGATATACATATATAAAACATATTTAATTTTCAGAAAAACACACATTCACTGGATGATGTCATCAGTGATGTCATCAGTGATGTCATGAGTGATGTCACTGACCATGTCATGAGTGATGTAATATGTGACGTCATCAGCAGTGCATTGCGGGCGCGCGAGTTATAGTTAGCTGAACTAACTATAACGGGGGAATTTCTATGGTTTTGTACGAGTGAAATGTCCAACTAACTATAACGCCCCTGAAACCTATGGTGTTTTCAGTGAATTTCTAAGGTTTTTTAAATGCTAATTTCTAACTATAACGTGCCTGAAACCTATGGTTTTTTCAGTGAATTTCTAAGGTTTTTTAAATGCTAATTTCTAACTATAACGTGCCTGAAACCTATGGTTTTTTCAGTGAATATATATATATTTATTATACTATGTATACATGTGAAAATGTCTCGGTCCCCTGTTTGCCTCGGTGGCACGGAAAAAATGGGTGGAACTGACGTCAGCACGCCGACGAGGTCCTCTTATGGCTCCGATGACGTCATACGGTGTCGCGAGCGGAGCCGTGCTCGTTGACGTGGGAGAGCTAGGAAAGAATTTCCGTGGAATGCTGGTGCAGGGGATATTCACCAAAGTGTTCAGGCTAGTCCTTTGGGAGCAACTGTTTATGTTGCCACTCCAGAAACCGAAACCAGTGATCCGAGGGCAGAGGCCCTGCAGATGGCACACGAGGTGGGTGCCCAGTCGTGTGCACCGGCGGGGCAGCGAAGTGACAAGCACCACAACCCACAAAAAAGGTAACGAGGGCACTGAATAACACAGGATCTTCTCTTTGTATCTGGCAGGAACAACGAAGTTAAAATGCCCTAGTACCAAAATGTAGAATTAGTGCTACAACGGTCTTCAAGAGGACCTGCGATGCCGCTTCTGCCTCCCGTACCCTGGAGGCGGCACATGGGTCACGCGGTACGGTCATACTGCGGTGGGACGCACACTCATTGACCTCTCATGGCACTGCTCCACACTTCAGGGAGGACGCTTTCCATTTGCTATGTTTTCTGATGACATGTCGCGCCGGCCCCGTCCAAGAACAGAACTCCTTTAGATCCAAACAGACTCTTCCACTCTCTCACCGGAAGTGAAACCAGGCCACGCGGACACTTTCACAATACAACAGCCGAAAATGCACTTTTCGGTAAAAAAACCACATTCCTTCCTCCTAATTAATCAAATAAACGTCTCACTGAAGAACAGGGGCCAGCTTCGATCGGTAAACAGCCGTTACAACGACTTTTTTACTTTGCGATACCATTACAACGCATGCATTACCACGCATGCTTTGTACATCACAAAGTCATTACTACGCATTTTTTTAGAACGCATGGTCATTTACCACGCAAGCCTTTACAACGAATTTTGTTGTAAAGGTATGTATGGTAAATGACCATGCATTCTAAAAACATGTAGACGATCCATGTCGTTGTAAGGAAACAGAGGCTGTTACGTTTCCTCACAACGACGTGCACCGCCCTCAGAGATGACGTGAAGCAGGAACCACGAGGAGAGAGGAACCATGAGGAGTGAGAGGTAAGGGGGATTGGGCATGGGGTGGGGGTTTCTTTTCTAGGGTTTAGGGTAGTGCAGTGGTGTTTGGGTGGTGTAGGGGGTCGTGCTGGGGGTAGTGTTTTAGGGTTTAGGGTAGTGCAGTGGTGGTGTTTGGGTAGTGTAGGGGGTCGTGCTAGGGGTATTGTTTTAGGGTTTAGGGTAGTGTAGGGGGTCGTGCTGGTGGTAGTGTTTTAGGGTTTAGGGTAGTGCAGTGGTGTATGGGTAGTGTAGGGGGTCATGCTGGGGTAGTGTTTTAGGGTTTAGGGTAGTGCAGTGGTGTTTGAGTAGTGTAGGGGGTCATGCTGGTGGTAGTGTTTTAGGGTTTAGGGTAGTGCAGTCGTGTTTGTGTAGTGTAGGGGGTCATGCTGGGGGTAGTGTTTTATGGTTTAGGGTAGTGCAGTGGTGTTTGGGTAGTGTAGGGGTCGTGCTGGGGGTAGATTTAGGGTTTAGGGTAGTGCAGTGGTGTTTGGGTAGTGTAGGGAGTCGTGCTGGGGGTAGTGTTTTAGGGTTTAGGGTAGTGCAGTGGTGTTTGTGTAGTGTAGGGGTTGTGCTGGGGGTAGTGTTTTAGGGTTTATGTTAGTGCAGTGGTGTTTGGGTAGTGTAGGGGTTAGTGCTGGGGTAGTGTTTTAGGGTTTAGGGCAGTGCAGTGGTGTTTGTGTAGTGAAGGGGGTCATGCTGTGGGTAGTGTTTTAGGGTTTAGGGTAGTGCAGTCGTGTTTGTGTAGTGTAGGGGTCATGTTTTAGGGTATAGGGTAGTGCAGTGGTGTTTGTGTAGTGTGGGTGGTCATGCTGGGGGTATATTTAGGGTTTAGTGTAGTGCAGTGGTGTTTGGGTAGTGTAGGGAGTCGTGCTGGTGGTAGTGTTTTAGGGTTTAGGGTAGTGCAGTTATGTTTGGGTAGTGTAGGGTGTCGTGCTGGGGGTAGTGTTTTAGCACTTATTTTTCTTTCTACAGCACTAACCATAATTTCTATGGCAAAATGAACCCCCTCATTTTGTTCCTTTTTAAATTAAATGTTTTAAGAGTTACCAGTTTATTCCAATCAAGATGGCTTCAGGTGTCCCATAATTTTGTCATAAGTAAGACTGTTAGCGCTCTAGTTGTTCTTTAGAGCACTCTGGGAAGCTGCAGTAGAACACAAAGGCATCAACTGACAGGCTGCTCCTGTTGAAATATAACAGGAAGATATTTGAGATCACACTTGAAACATGTCCTAATTTTTCTTTCTACAGCACTAACCATAATTTCTATGACAAAATGAACCCCATCATTTTGTTCCTTTTAAATTAAATGTTTTAAGTGTTACCAGTTTATTCCAATCAAGATGGCTTCAGGTGTGCCATACTTTTGTCATAAGTAAGGCTGTTAGCACTCTAGTTGTTCTTTAGAACACTCTGGGAAGCTGCAGTAGAACACAAAGGAATCAACTGACAGTCTCTGCCCTTGTTGGATGTACATGTTTTACTGAGAATGTCAGACTTCATTCTCACATGACTGAGAAAGATAATGTGAATTTACAGAAAATATGCTCTCATTTTAGCTTCTGGAGCACCTTCCAAAACTGTATGGGACAAGCATGTGAAAATAGATTTCTCTCAAACATGATTCATGATATCCCAGCAGAAGGTTTTTCACAGGGTAAAATCACCTTAGAACACACCACAATTCCTGAAATTAGTATGGTACCATCAACAAATGAATTATAATGTAACTAAAGTCTGTTATCACCCTTTATAGTTCTCCTTCTGGTAACCCTCAAAATCTTCGATTCACTACAATGCATTTCAATGGGGTACTATCATTTATATTGGTCCCAAGATGGCTGCCAGCAATTCCAGGATGAAGTGATGACAGCCAATCAGATCTCACGATGACATGTGTGGTTAGGCTCCGCCCAGATATATATGTGTTTTCTTTTCAAATGTCTCAGGAACTACTGAACGGATTTACACCATTTAAGCAAAAGGCACAACCCTGAACCAAGGGCTACCTTTTTGGCAAATTTGGTGTAATTCCGTTCAGCAGTTCGGGCTGTAGCTGCGACTAAAGGTTCCTATGGAAAATTGCATGGGGAAAACACGTTTTGGGACCCCCCTTTTTTCTCGGCCCCCGCTTGCCGAATCACCCCGAGACTTTCAGGATAGGAGCGGACCGAAGCGCCCCAACAAGTTGGAAAATTTCGCGAAGATTCGTCAACCGGCGCCAAAGTTATTTCAAATAGAATGGTGCGGATTTCCTATGGAAAATAGGTCCTAACTATAACTATCTACTGGCGACCGCCAGTAGATAATATATATATATATATATAATTCCACGCCTCTCTCCAACGGCCCAGCCGCACTTTCCCCACAATTCTAGTACGGGAGACACTAATTAGTCTGAGTACTTGATTTCGTTTTTTATTTGTATTGTAGCATGCTGCAACACCCAACATAGGACTCTTATGCGTTTTGGCTTACGCCTTCAACCGGGCAACCAATTCATATTATCTACTGGCGGTCGCCAGTAGATAGTTATAGTTAGGACCTATTTTCCATAGGCAATCCGCAACATTCTATTTGAAATAACTTTGGCGCCGGTTGACGAATCTTCGTGAAATTTTCAAAATATATATATATATACACACACACACACACACATATATATATATATTAAAAAATATAAAAAATAAAGGTAGTACGTTTAAAAAAAATATAATACTTAAAATATATTTAGATAAAGAAATAAATGTATAATAAATAATATATAACTTAATAAAATACTTTAAAAAATACAATATAAATATAATATAATTATATTATATTATATTTATATTATATATGTTTATATTATATATTGTTATATTATATTATATTATGAATAATATTCATAATAATTATTGGACAATTACAAATTATACAATATAATTTCTCAGTATTAAAAATTCCTGTTTAAAAACACATTATTAAAGTCAATCTTATTATTTTGTTTCAATGTAAATATAAAATTACAATAAAACTATTGTGTAAAACAAAATTGCAAACACTATATTAAAGAAGGAAAACTTACAAAAACAACAACAATTAAAAAGTAACCAAAAGTCAAAAATGCTAATATGAATAAAGCTACATCAATTAATTAAAAATATATATATTGCGAACAAAAAGGGAAAAAGTATATGAAAGACTACATCCAAAGCAATAAACAAAAGTGCCTGATTACGATCTTGGCAGATGGGATACTCCGTCACAAACGTGACGGATATCCCGTCTGCCATATTACAAGTTCAATAGGATATAATGGAACTTTTAAAATGGCGGATGGGATAGCCGTCACGTTTGTGACAGATTATCGCATCTGCAATGATCGTAACCAGGCCCTCAGTCTGAAACTAAATATTAAGCAAATAATTACACTCTATTGTAATAAAAATGTAACCCAAAACATAAAACAAAATTAACATTCCAAATTCCACAAAAAATACATTTTGAAGAATACAATTTACCACATCCATTTCAACCTAAAAACAGAAGTGAAAGTTTGCACTTTTGAAGGATAAAATGTACTATACCCACCCCAACCTAAGCTACAGAAAGGATACTGTTGGAGGGGTCAGATTTACTATCCTACTTCTACCCAAGTAACAATAGGCAAAAGGGAGATGATGTGGCCTAACAGCTAGGGCAGTTGACCTCAAAGCTGGGGAACTGGGTTCGAGTCTCGGCAGGGAGGCTCAACATCCTGTGATTCTGGGCAAATCACTTAATCTCCCCGTGCCTAACAAAGAGAAAAAAATGAATGTGTCCATCTGTAACGCAACTGGTGAATCATGTAAAGCGCTCTGATACCTTCAGGTCTAGTTCGTGCTATATAAAAGTCCCCCCCAAAAAAGCATTTGACATTGGTGGTGTGAGATTTACTATTCCCACTACAACCCTTGCAACAGTAGAAAACATTTTGGACTTTGAAGGGGTCAGAATTACTATTTCTACTCCAATCTAAGCATTAGAAGGGAGAGTACTAGACTTTGGACAGGTGAGATTTACAATTCCCACTCTAACCTAAGGAACAGGAGGAAAAGCAGTTGATTTTGGCAGAGGGTGGGGTAAGATTTACTGCTCCTACTCCAACCAAAGCAACAGAAGGGAAAATGTTGGACTTTAGAGGGGAGATTTACAATACCCACTTCAACCTAAGCTGCAGTAAGGAAAGTGTTTGTCTTTGGAGGAGTCAGATATATTATATATTATTCCATCTCCAATCTAAGCAACAGTAGATAAAATGTGGAGGACTTTGAATGGGTGAGATTTACTATTTCCACTCCAACCTAAGCTGCAATTGGAAAAGTATTTGACTTTGGAGGAGTGAGATTTACTATTATCACTCTGACCCAAGCAGCAATAAGAAAATGTTGGAGTTTGGAGGGGCCAGTTTTACTTTTCCTACTCCAACCTGAGGAACAGAAGGGAGGGCATAGGGTTTTGGAGGACTCGGATTTACTATTCCCACTGCAATCTAAGCAACAGTAGAGAAAGCATTGGACATTGTAGAGGGCAGATTTACTACTTACACTCCAACCTAAGCAAAAGTAGCACAAACAATAGATGGCGGAGGGTTCAGATTTACTATTCCCAATTCAACCTATGCAGTAGTAGAGAAAGTGTTGAAAAATATATAATAATTGTTATGAAATTTATTTACAAAGTACATAAAAAATTTATATTAATTTTTTTTTAATGTTATTTTAAAAAGTACCCTAATTTCTATGAACAACCAAATCTCTACCAAATTATTTTTTTTATTCCAAAATTACTTATGAAAAAAATGACGGATTGGAACATTATTTGCCAATTAATAACACAAACATATATTTACAATAAAAACATTCTCCACCCAATAGCACACACAAAAAGTGAAATGATACCAAATACATATATAAATAAATCACAAAAGCAAACAAAATTTAAAAATAGTAAATCTTAAAAAATAACACATTAAAAAAGGAATAAATTAATGTAACTAATTAAACAATTTACATAATGTATAATGTAATTATCCAAATAATACCATTAATTCAAAATGTAAAATACACTAAATATTTAATGAATGAACTATACTTAAATAGTAAAATAAGAAGCCAAAACATACATTTTAATAGTAATCAATTAAAATAACAATTATATATTTTATATAAATATTAACCTAATTAACCATTTAAATGGTTTGAAGCTGTAAAAAAGGTCTAAAAAATTAAATATATATTTAAGTATTTTCCCACCGACTCCCCTACAAACTCAACAATCTGCTAATAATTATTAAACAATAAATTCCAAAACAACATTTTAAAAGTATTGTCAAAACAATAAAACAAATACTAACAAAATTACAAACACCTGAAATTAACATATTAATGACCTAAAACATGCAAAATCACCAAATAATACAAAATCGAAATTACATACTACCATATGTAGAAGCTTATATTAAACACATGAAACAAAATACTTCATGGAATATTCTGTATCAAGATATTCCTGGCACCACAATATTTGATATTTGTGTCGGGCAACATTTTTGAAACAATATTAATATTGTGCTTGCAGAGAAAGGGAAGTGGTCCATGCCCTTGTGACACTTAACATCACTAAAATTGGGGATCTGTTCTCTGAGGGCAAAGCCCGCGGGTGGGCTGAGATTGAGGTTGAAGGGCACGCCTGTACACCACTTGCACAGTTTCATTTTCATAGGGTGAGGCATGCTCTTCGTGAGATACTTGGGGAGGACATGTTGGAACTGCCTGAGTTAGTTTCCTTTTCTTTACTATCGTGCACACATTCCCCTAGTAAGATTGTTTCCATTATTTATAACATGTCACAGGATTACCGTAGGAATCATTTCACCAAGGCTAGGTTGAAATGGCAGAATGATCTTGGGGTGGCTCTCGATGACACCACTTGGCGGTACTGTTGTGAGGTCACGCAACATGTCTCCATGAACGGAAGACACCGTCTTGTACATTTTAAATTCCTTAATAGAGTCTATTATACGCCTGAGAGGTTGCATCGATATGGCCTTTGAGATACCGCGGACTGTGAGCGCTGCAGAGCTAGCCCGGCTGGGTTCTTGCATACTGCCTGGTTGTGCCCGGCGATCGCGTAGTACTGGGAGCAAATTTTTCGAACGTTGAGCGAAATCACTGGCCTTCCGCTGCCATTGGACCCGCTGTTGGCCCTACTGGGTTACACAAGGCGATTGCAGAAAGACACGCGCCGATTAATAGATATGGGATTATTGCTTGCAAAGCGCAGGAATGCGCTGGGCTCGAGGGCTGGCGCCATCTGTTGTAGACTGGTCAAAAGATATGGTTTATTGCAACACACAATCAGAACTGTATAGTGATTTACTATCACCCCAGAACCGCCCAAAAAGTTTTTGGGGTCTATATCAGCGCTACATGGTTAAGAAGGAGACGGGGGAGACTGAAGGTGATGGCCCCACTTGACGGCGCTGATTTGGCTGGGATCTTACGCCGCAGTTTGGGCTGAAGCCCGACCAGTTAACCACTGCATGTTTTGGGATTATTTACGCCCAAGGCTCTGTTAGTTTTGGCTTAAACATTGTTGGCTGTATGTTCATGTATTTATTAAGCCCCTGGACGCTTTGATATATCTCTATGTAACAGACTGGGTAGATGCTTTGTAACCAATTCATGACTGTGCTCACTGTTCTATGCTGATGTACCACTGTAACTGCTTTTTTTAGTTTTCAATAAAATTTAGAGGAAAAAAAAGAAGAAATATTAATGTTGTGCTCCGTGTTATCACAGAAACTTGATGTTGGTAGGGCACCAGTGGTCAGATTAAGGAAGTGTTTCTGACACTTTTTGTGATTCTGGTGCAGTTTTGTACTGCAGACGGGGTAGCCTGTGCCTGTGCGACCCTGCACAATGGAAGTGGTTACAGCCTTATGCAAATGAGAAAACACCTTTGCCCATTTTGCAGAGCCATGTTACATGTGCCTGGTCAAATAGGCTTTCAGAAGGTGAACAGTTAGTGTGTCTCCACCATGAAGAACACCATTTGGGAGGGTGCACGGATGGTCCAAGGGATAGTGCAGAAATCCAGCCCAGGAGGTTGCTGTCAGAGACTGCACCCCCTACAGGATGGGTCCTGCTTCCCTGTCAGAGGCAGGCCAGGCTCGCCTGCAGTGACTGACAGCAGTGGTTTGAACCATTGCTTCATATTTAACTGCTGAGCTCTTTCCAGGGCATGGAGAGAAGAAGTGATGGCTTTTGAGAGGATGTCTTTGTTGTGTAATTGGAGAAGACTAGGACTATGCATCCGAACAGATGCCTTGTTTCCTGTCCTGGGCATTCATTTGACAGCCAAATGCTTTCTGGGAGCTCTAGTCTTGGTTTACTTTCATTGAACCAGTTGGACTGATACACACTAGAGCTGATTTCAACAGGCTCAGAGGTTTCAGTCTGTGCATGGTGGCATTGGGGAATGATAGCGAGGGGACACAATATGAACTGAAGCGCAAAAAAACATGTTGAACCCTTGAGACTCTGCAAATTATTTCTTGGTTTAAAGACCTGAAAAAGACAATTCTCATATGTTCTGCATCAAAAGAAGGATGCACTTAATTCTAAAGATGTCTGTGTGGTCTCAATGTACACTATGAGAAATATCAGATGGAAGCTACGGTATACAGGGTCAAACACGGATGAAAGGAAGAATCCGGGCCAAAAGCTGGTGTTTATCCAGGGCTCTTAAAATATCTTTCTTGGTTTCTTAAAGCTTCGCTATACTTCTAGGGGCATATTTATCAAATAGTCATGCATCGCAGCAAGTCAGATTGCTGCACTGCGTTACAGGGAAAGGGCAGGAATGTGCCACATTTATAACAATACAGCACATTCCAGCCTTTTTCCAGTGCTGGCGCAAAATGGGCTGCCTAGCGCGAATACAAGCACCCTTGCACCATGGTGCAAGGGTGCCTTGCATTGCATGCAGGATTTTTTGTGCAGACTGGGGCACCTTCCTGCACAAGAACAGTCTCCTGAGGCATTTTCCACTAGTGCAGAAAACCCTTTAATAAAATACACCAGTCTCATTTTAGGAGAAGTTGCTAAGAGAGCTGAACATGGAACGATTGGTGGAAACATCTCATGATGATTAGCCAGGCAGCTGTGTGCTACACTGCTTTAAGAGGGACCAGTTGAATCTGTGTTAATCCTATGTGCTTGCCAGAGACAGTGCTGTTGATAGTCTGCAGTGAAGCTTGCTGTTGAGAATAAGCAATGAGCTCCAATTATTTGCAATTCATGATTAGAAGGTGCTGTAGCAGTTGGAATTAAATGGAGGATGTCGTTTGTGTGCATGTAAGGTGACAGATGAGATGTTAGGCCGTCATGGTCTTTGTTATCGACTGTACATCATCTCCTGATGTGTTGTCGAGAATGGTGGTCAGTAGTGGCCCGTGTATGGATACAGTGGCGAGGCGGGGGGAGCGCAGATGGACAAGACAAAAAAAACCCTTAGCTGCATCGCCGCATCACCGCATCGCGCTGCTCTCTTCGGCAGGCACAGGCTCCCAGAGTGCACCGTGGCCAATCCTGACACTGCTTTTATGCGTCTGAAAGCACTGTCAGGATTGGCCTGAGCGGCAAGGATTTGTGCTCCCAGTTAGACTGGGAGCCTGTGCCTGCTTCTCTCCCACCCTGCGTCACAACTCGGTTTGGAGAGAGCTTCAGTGTGCATGACGGTTAGGCCGGTCTGAGACGGCCGGCCAGACCATCATGCGCACCAAATAGCAGTGCCCAACACTCCCCCGCCAGCCTTTCATCACCCTGGTCCCTCCCCCAAGACTCCACGGTTGTAGAAAAATATAACGATAATAAATAAAACGATAATAAACATGGTTTGTTATCGTTGTATTTTTCATATTTTGCTGCTGGCGGGGCGGGGGGGGGAGATACCTCCTCCGCCATAGCGGGGGAGCCGCCGCTGAAATTTGGTGGTGTCGAACATTGCATGGATCGGGTCGATCCCTATTCCTAGCAATTCCCAGAATAAAGTCAAGGCTCGGAACACAGAATTAGTCAAAGTTTCAATCTGCAAGCCCGTTTACTTGAAGACCCCTTCAGTATGCTTTCAGGCACAAGAAAACTAATTTCAACCGTGAAAAAAGAACAGGCCCACGCAGGGCTTTAAGTGGGCCGGGTCCGTCCGGGTCTGAGCACTGGCAGTTTTTTTTTGGGGCCCTCGAAACGGGTCTCTATCGGGCTCTATTTTCGCGGCTGTTTCACTATACTACTCGCCGAAAAAGCGCTTTGACGCCTCGTCAGGGGTAGTAAGCGCTATACAAATGCAATTACAATACAATACATCATACAAAACATTGTTGTGACTACCTGATGCACAATTGCCGGAACGTTTGTCATGGAAATGCTTCCTCTCTGTGGCTGTGACGTCAGACTATACGGTGAGTGGGAGCGGCCGTTAAAGCCCTGCTGGGATCAGTAAGTGCCACCCCCCTCCCCCCTTCTACATCCAAATACAGCCAGTACCCGGAAGGCTCAAAATGGTAAGCGTCGCCCAGCTCTGTGCTCAAAAAATATAGTTTCAAGTCAAGAACCCAGACGCAACCCGGCCCGAGGCACACATTTAGCTCCGACAACTCGTTTTGGTTTTCCATTTCTCTTACAGCCAATAATCCGAATTTTTAATGTTTTAATTACTCTCGTTTGCAGTGGAAGTTAGTAGTGTTCTCTCTCCCGATTGAGAAATACTCATAGTACGTGCTGGTGGGAAAGCAGTTCCTCAAGGCCGCTGACTTTGCAACCCCAAAAGGTACCTATTGTTGCTTACGCTGTCACATCACATCCTCGGTTTGCTTTCAAAACAATTTAAGAATAGTTTACACAGTTCTAGCATTCTTCACATGTATTTTTATTTTTTATTTATTTGTTGCTTGAATTGGATGAATTGGACGCCGTGTTTTGAATTGGAGGGGTCGGGGAAATTGGTTTCAGCATTTCTCACCTGTGGAGCCGCATCTTGATAGGTAAGTGCTGCCCTCTTTGTTCCCCCTCTTCCCTCTCTTTCTCTCTCGCTCCTCCTCATTTAGTGAAAACCGAGACTTTTAGAAACAGGTATTACCTTCTCTTTCCTCCTTTTGTTTATTTGCTCCCCTGTGAAATGGATCCAAAAACGAAAACTCTTTTGCTGGAAACGTCCTCTTTTTCTGACTTTTTTCAAATTCTAAGTGCAGCCTGGGGGGGGGGGGCGGCGTGAACTAAAACATTCAAAATATGGAAAGTAACTAGCTAAAGCAAGACAGAGTGGTTACAAGGTGGCCAGATTGATTTATTCACACCTAAACACATTAGCGCCACTTTACTGTGTTTGCCAGTGAAGCGCTACTTTTGTTTTCTCGTCTCTCTTTGAACAACATTGTTTTCCTTAGGTGGGAAAGTGCACTATTCCTGGAGGTACTGAAATACCTACTTGATGGGTGAATTGGAAAACTAAATGTGTACAGCGGCTGTGTGTTCACAAATGTGGTCTTTTTAAACCATACTGCTTATGTTTTGTAAGGATATAAGCAATGGGCATTGAAACGGGTCCCTTCTGGGCCCTATAGTCATGGCCTTAACTTTTCAGGCAAAAGCACTCACTAATTTCTGAATAATGAGTGTAAAAAGAAAAAGGTAACCATGTTGTTCCTGCTTACATTTCACATGCTTTACTTAATCTTGCATTTCTTATGAGTGTTTGTTTTTCTAGGATGTTGTTAATTATTTTTTTTAGGCAGCATATTGCTCTTGTCTAGTGCGTAATTTGAATTGAGTCACATCCAGGTGTTTATAGCGGGTCAGTGCAGTGCAAGTTTCTCTCAGTGGAGCAGTATGGTGTTCAGTGGGGGAGAGGATGTGGCACTATGGTCAGAGCTGCTTTAATTCGGAACTGGGGAACCAGGTTCAGCCTTCATGACCAGTCCACCAGACCACTCCCGCTGAGGGAGCACATTCCCATGCTAGACCTTAGAAGGCCCGCAGTATCTTAAAAGCCCTGGTGTCTTAGCACCAGCAGGTGGACCCTAGCAGTGGCATGTGTGGGTTAACCTTGAAGGCGTGTCCGCCACAATTTATTCTGAAGTTCACCTCCAGTCTTGCAGGCAGGCCTATGAAGCAGCACACCATAGAGTGACAGTGACTCTGTCACTGAGGTCAAAAGACCCTTGAGCAGGGTGGCTCTAGGGCAGTGCGACCGCACCAGGCGCTGACCACCCGCGATCCGTGCAGCTAACAGCAGTGGTAAGGGGGATTTCAAGGGATGATGCCGAGGGAAAATTAAATAATTAATTTTCTCTCAGCATCGTCCCTCGAAACTCCCTTACCCGGCCCCACCACTGTTACCTGCACGGACCGGGGCTGGCGCTAACTTCAGGTGGGGGCGTCGTGTTTGCAAGTATAATATGGTTTTAAAAGCACTTGCTGCCTCGTTCCTGACCTCCAACAATTTTCGGCAACAATAAAAATGTCATAACTCCAGTGATTAATGTTCTTAGTAGAGGGAGATGGTGTTTTGTCTAGTGGACGTTTTGACTCATGGAAAGGAAGCGCAGAGGGTTAATGTGCCCACTGCTAAGAACATGTACCATGCAGATCACAAAGTGCACATAATGTAAATAAGTCAGTGGGGTACTGCTTTTTGCCTATTTTATTATCCTTTGCTGGATGCGACTTCATGATTTTCTTAAGCACACAATGCTAGTTATCTTGATTTAGACCACGCCCCTACTCGGATAGGCCACACCCCTTGAAGAGATTTGCCACGCCCCTTTTAGAGCACCCCCAGTTTTTTTTTCCCACTTAAAGCCCTGGGCCCACGTACGATATTTGAAGTGGTCTATCTTAACGCATCTCAGACTTTCTTACCCAGGGGTTGACTTACCGCCAGTCTCCAGTGGCATTCTTTTTCAGGGCCTTTTCATCGAAAAAGCAGGACGGCGTGTGCACCCTTGGCAGCACATAGGCACGCATATGCTTGTAATATGTTACAGGAGGCAGCTGAGAACTGAAACAGAGCCTTGTGGACAAGCAACCAACAACAGCCAAGCCACCCTCTGACAGACGTGAAAGACAAAACCGCGACATATCAAATGAAAAAAAAAGTAGAGGAACACAGTGATTGGCAGTTTTTAATTGCAAACCGTGCATCTCTTTCCAACTCTTGCATAAGAGGGAAAACAACGGAATCCCTTCAGCCTCCCATATATGACATTATTAACTCAAGAGCAGCGAGAGCCATTTGTTTATAGCGCGTACCTTTCTTGTTTATTGCCATAGAGGCTTTCTTCCTGGTGGAAATTACCAAATTCCGTCGATGGCTCCCTCCACCGCAGCCTAAATTAGGTCACACAAAGGAATACGAGCACGCGGGGAGCACCGCGGGTCGCACAGTTATTTGTGGAATGAACATGAGCGCATTCTTCGCGAACCGCATGATGCATGAACTGTATACATTCCGTTGATAAATTGTTTTTAAATATTTCCTCCTTTTCATTAATTGACTAAGCAGTCCATGTATCAATGCCACGGGCAGCCGCTTCGCCCATAAATTACTTCTCTGGCTTGTTCGTTTTTATTATTATTGCCGATATTAAGCCAAATACATATCTTTTTTTTTTTTTTGCTTGCAAACAAGATTTTGCTTACAGCTAAATGAAAGGGAGTAAAGTTAATCACATCGAAATAATAGGTTTAAGAAGGTAATTCAGCTCTCGTAGGGCGCTGTTTAATCTTCACCAATAGAAACCACGCTGAGAGCTGTGACAGAAAACTCTTGTTCTGTAATTAAAGAGGATTCATCACTGGCGAGGACAAAGCAACGGGACGAAAAGAAACAGCCTGGCCTGGCGCTTCTCGCCGGCCGTGTCTCTTCCTGTTAACGGCCTGCTGTGATTGGGTGAAGCCGAGCTCTTTGCTTCTCTGTGCCAGCTCACCACCCCCTAATGTGCCCAAGGGAGCCCCCTGCTGTCCATGGCAAATGATTGTTAGATCTGTGCGTGTTAGGACTTGAGGGACGACTGTTGGTGGCAGCAGGTGCGTAAGGTCGCGGCTGTCGCCCCCTGCAGCGCCTGCGGTGCAGGGGAGGTCCATCAACTCTTCAGTGAGGCCCCTGCAGCCAATCTGGGAGTATAAGGGGCCATACTTCACATTCTGCAGGGGTCTCCATCATTTTGTGTTACACCATGGGGTGGCAGGAGGGAATGCAGAGGTGCTAAATCACAAGGTGCCTCAATGTATCACAATATGCCTAATGGCTAGGGCGGTCAATCTCAAATCTGGGGAACCGGGTTCGAGTCTCAGCAGTGATGCTCAACATCCTGTGATTCTGGTCAAATCACTTAATCTCCCCATGCCTAACAAAAATGAATGTGTCCTTGTGTAACGCAACTGGTGCTCATGTAAAGCGCTCTGATACCTGATACATTCGGGTCAAATTTGCGCTATGTAAAACTACGAAAAAAAATAAAATATGGTCTCACTTCACACAGTCCCCCGGTAAACAGCCGATCTGACACAGTGATCTCATGGTGAGGTTGAAACCCTTTCTCGGAGTTGGTTTCCAGGTCGTTTGTGGAGGCTCTGAAGTACTAAAATCCATTATGGATTTCACAACCGCCTATGCGATGGGACACATATGGAGGAAGCTCCAGTTCAGAAGCCTTTCAAGTTCTTGGCCTAGGTGGTAGTGGCCACCTTCTTTCCAGTCCCACCCACTTCTATGTTTTTCCAATGTAGCGCAAACTGAAACCGCTGTAAACCCTGCCCATAATTCCAGGCCATGCTCCCATTAATGTCACTCCAGCTTACACCAGGCTGTGATGGCCAAAAGCCCCGAGCTCTCCTATGCTCCACCTCCACCCTTACAGAGTGTAAAAAATTCCTAACCTGAAAGCTGGGTATGGACAAGAAACCGCACTGTAAGAAGTTGTAAGTAGATATCTCAGTAGATGACTCAAGTAATATCTGTGCAATTACAATATTGCTTTGTTCTTATGAGACCCTAGTAACCAGCAGCAGTACTCCACGTCTTCCAGGTTTTTCCCATTATCCATTCGCACAGGAAGTCATCACTGCCTTTTCCATCATAAATCTACACAGGAAGTGACACCAAACTGTCTTTAAAATACGAAGCCAAGAAAGAGAACTTAATTTGTGACTGGTTGTATGAGTAGCTTTATGGGTGAGTGAGTGGTTGTGTGAGTGCCTGTATGAGTGAGTGAGTGGGTGTCTGAGTGGCTCTATGGATTAGTGAGTGGTTGTGTGAGTACTTCTATGGGTCTACGAATGAGTATGTGAGTGGTTGTGTGGGTGTGTGAGTGGGTGTCTGAGAGGTTGTATAGGGGTGTGAGTTGGTATGTCAGTGCTTCTGAGGATGAAGTCATCAGTGATGTCATTTGAGATGTCATCAGTGATATCACTGACCATGTCATGAGTGATGTAATATGTGAGATCATAAGCAGTGCATTGCGGGGGATTAAGTTATAGTTAGCTCAAGTAGCTATAACTGCTGAATTTCACTGGTTTTGTATGAGTGAAATGTAAGCCTATCTATAACGTCTCTGTAGCTTTTGTTTTTTTCAGTGACTTTCTCAGGTTTTTTTAATTCAATTTCCTAACTATAACGTCCCTGTAACCTTTGTGTTTTTCTAGTCCTGGGTGTAAAATTCCACTCCGCTCTCTAGTTTGTGGAGTTTGGCAATTCTGCATTCCATGGAGAACACAGAGTTAATGATAAACTCTGCACTCCACAATGGAGCAGATTTTTTTTTTCCATTGGCGCGTGCAAATTACGTAATTTCGCACACGCGGGGAGCACGATGAGACTTGATGGGCATTCACCAGCAGCCGGACAACCCTCAGCAGCCAAGGGTAGTTCATACTCCAACCAGTAGTGCGCCAGTGGGCCCCTTTACAGAGTGGTTGAGAAAGGGAGTGGAGCCTCCGATGAGGTCCTGGCAATCCGGCTGTGGGGGACTTACTTTTCCCAACAGTAGGGGTTCTTGGCCCACAATGACCCTCAACAGCCAAGGGGAGTTCATCCCCCAACCAGTAGCGTGCCAGGAGGCCCCTTTGCAGAGTGGTTGAGAAAGGGGGAGGGGCCTCCAACAATGTCTCAACAGTCCTGCTGTGGAGGACTTACTTGTGTCAACAACAGGGGTTCTTGGCCCCCAATGATCCTCAGCAGCCAAGGGTAGTTCATCCTCCAACCAGTAGTGCGCCAGTGGTCCCCTTTACAGAGTGGTTGAGAAAGGGGGTGGAGCCTCCAATGAGGTCTCAGCAATCCGGCTGTGAGGGATTTACTTGTCCCAACAGTAGGGGTTCTTGGCCCCCAACGACCCACAACAGCCAAGGGGAGTTCATCCTCCAACCAGTAGTGCGCCAGTGGTCCCATTTACAGAGTGGTTGAGAAAGGGGGCAGGGCCTCCGATGATGTCTCAGCATTCCGACAGTGGGGGACTTACCTGTCACAACAATAGGGGTTCTTGGCCTCCAGTGACCCTCAGCAACCAAGGGGAGTTAATCCCATAGCCAGTAGTGCGCCAGGAGGCCCCTTTGCAGAGTGGTTGGGAAAGGGGGCAGGGCCTCCGATGACGTCTCAGCAGTCTGTCCCCTGGGGCCCGACCTTTTTTATTTTTTTAATAGAGGAGGGCCGCGCAGCCCCCCTCCCACAGCCGATTTTGGACTCGAGGACCTCATCCCCCGGAGCGCAACCTTTTAGCTTTTTTATTTTTTAATAAAGGAAGGGGGCCGCACAGCCCCACTCCCCTGGCTGATTTTGGACCAGGGGACCCCATCCCCCGGGACCCAGCCATTACCAAATGGGGGAGGGGTTTGCGCGGTGCCCTTCCCTGTGCCGATTTTTGCCCCGGGGACCCCATCCCCCGGGGCCTGGTTATGGTTCTCTGGGTACCCTGCATTGGGATCACTGGGGGAGCCTGAAGATTCCACAGTCACTGCCGGCTCCCCACCTCCTGTGGGAGCCAGCATGGCTTTTACACACAGGGGGCTGCTAAATATAAAGCCCCCTGCGTATGAAAGCAATTTGTCTGTTTCCCAGCTCTTTGACAGCGGGCACGGAAACAGTCAAAAGCTCTGCTTCCAGCAAGAGAGCATTTTCACTGTTCTCGCTTGCTGGAAGCAAAGTGTTTGCTGTGACTTGGTGGTAGAGGTTAAAGCTCCCATCAAGCCACAGCAAACAGCTATGTCCTGGGGAGGGGCACCCCTGGACATAGCTAGAGCCGGCCCTGGGTGGTGGCGATTCCCAAGGCATTATTGGCTCCAGGAGGGGGTTCACGCAGTCCTCTGCCTTTGATGTAGTAGGGCCTGCCCCCGAGAACAGCCCAGGAGGGAGGCCACGCAGCCCCTCTCCGATTTTCTCCACTCCCAGCAAGCGAGAGCTGTGAAACCGCTCCTGCTTGCTGAGAGCAGAGTTTTCATCTGTTTCCCTGCTCACTGCCAAGGGGAAAAGGAAACAGACGAAAGGATTGCTCTCACACACAGGAGACACTGCATGTTTATCAGCACCATGTGTGTAACAGCAATGCCACCTCTCGCAGGAGGTAGGGAGCCCGCAGGGACCATGAGGGCATTCAGGCTCCCCATGGCCTCGGTGGGCTCCAGGGCACCTAGTATTTGAAGGTTGTGTCCCAGGGGATGGGGTTTCCAGGGCCAAAATCGGCCCAGAGGAGGTGGGCCGAGTGCCCCTCTCCATAGCTGCCAAGGTTTCAGATTGGTATTTGTGGCATTTTCATAATTTCAGTGTAATTATGAGTGACATTTCAACTACTATGAGTGACAGTTTTTTGGAGCAAAATCAAGCAATGAAGATGAAGTAAACATATAAATATCAGAAATTACAACTATTTGACCAATGAAAAACTCTAAGAAGATGTTAAAAATGCTTCAAAGCACCAGAATTGGAACAGCACTAACCAGAGACAGACTGCGTGACTGCAGTTCTCAGTTAACAGAGGGCAGGCTTGGGAATTTTGAACATGTCAAGATACACAATGTAGGCGTTTTTCAAGTTATGGGAGACTATGTGTATTTATGCTTGCTGCAGCATAAGGTTTGTGGTAATATAATGGAATTAAACAGCAAAACCCACAAAACCAGACTCAACAGTCAGATAAACGGGCATAGAAATCTGCCCACACTCTGACTTGTTACATGGTGACACCTACTCTTCGAGGAGAAAACTGGTGGTGCGCGAGGCAAGGAAAAAGAAAGCTCTTAGCTGCCGCCTGCCACTTCACATGCTGTAGGTGTTTATCAAGGTATGGGAGATGCTCTGTATTTAATGATGCTGCAAGCAAAGTTTGTTGTAATACCCAGAAATCACCAGTAAAACACAGAGCACCAGACCAAACAGGCCAACAAACAGGCAAAATAAATCAGCCCATACACTGACCTGCAGAACTACTCCTCAGGACTGTACTGCACCCACTCACAGACCCTCTCAGATAGTAATGCATCCACTCACAGACCCACTCAAACACTCATACACCCACTCACAGACCTACTCAGACACTCACACACCCACTCACAGATATACTCAGACACTCACTCAGGCTCTCATGCACCCACTCACAAACCCATACAGCCACTCACAGACCCATTCAGACACTCATGCATCCACTCACAGACCTACTCAGACACATATACCCACTCACAGACCCACTCAGACACTCATGCACACACTCACAGAGCCATGCATCCACTCACACAGCCACTCACAGTCCCACTCGGAGACTCAAACACCCACTCACAGACCCACTCAGAGACTAATGCACCCACTCAAAGGCAGCTTAGACACTCATGCACTCACTCACAGACTGACACAGACTCATGGAGGCACCCACAACCCACTCAGAGACTGGCACACCTACTCACAGACCCACTGTCTCAGACATGCATGCACCCAGTCACACACCCACTCACAGACCCACTCAGACACTCACACACCCACTCACACACCCAGTGAGACATTTATGCAGCCACTCCCAGACCCATACAGATACTCACACACCCACTCGCACACCGATTGAGACACTCATGCACTTCCTCACACACACACTGAGACACTCATGCACTCACTCACACTCACTCTCACAGGTTCCAGGTTACAGTTAGGAAATAAAATGTAAACAACCTTAGAAATTAACTTAAAAAACTGAAGGTTACAGGGACATTATAGCTAGAAAACAACATTAAAAAAACCTTAGAAATTCACTGAAAAAAACAAAGATTACAGGGACATTATAGTTAGAAAATAGAGTTAAAAAACTTAGAAATTCACTGCAAAAAACAAAGGTTACAGGAATGTTATAGTTAGGCTGAGATTTCACTTGTACAAAACCAGTGAAATTCAGCAGTTATAGTTACCTAAGCTAACTATAACTTATGCCCCACAATGCACTACTTATGACTTCACATATTATATCACTCATGACATGTCAATGACATCTCAAATGACATCACTGATGACATCATTCACAGAACAAATTACACACCCACTCACAGTCCCATACAGCCTCTCACATGCCCACTCACACACCCACACAACCACACACATACCCATTCACATACTTATACAAATACTCACACACCCACTCACTGATCCATAGAGCCACTCACACACCCACTCACTCACTCATACAGCCACTCATACAACCACTCACTCACCCATACACTGCTCACACAACCACTCACTCACCAATAGACACACACAACCACACACACATACAGCTACTCACACACCCACTTATTCTCCTATACAGCCCCTCATACACCCACTTACTCACCCACACAGCCTCTCACTCACCCAGAAAACCACTTACTCATTCACTCCCTCACATACTAACAAAACCACTTACATACTCATTCATACATCCATACAACCACTTACACACCGGCTCACTAACCCATAGAGCCACTCACACAAACACTCAGGGGTCGATTCCGATCCCGGCAGGAAGCGCACCTAACAGTCTTCGTCCGGAAAAAAACCCAGCCGATTGCGTGTTTTCCGACCGATTCGAACATTTGTCCGGACGAACAAGTACGATGCGTATAACAACCCAGTTTCCGAGCGAGCCGTACTTACCCAATTCATTACCTGTTCCCCGCCCGAGCCGGATCCGTAAACGCCGAATCGAGTCGTACGGAAGCAAATACACAGCACCTTCCGGCCGGACGAGTACGATGCGCACTCCGTACGCGCCGAACCCGTCGCTACGACCGGGATGTTTGAGCATCCGGGCGAGCCGCACATAAGCTCCGTTTCGCGCCACAAGACGATCCACGGCTACGAGACGAACAAGCCTGCTACGAGAACGACTCGAAGACACAAGAAACCCGAACGAGATGATCCAAGCATGAATCCCATTGCGCAGGTCCTACCTATACTCTACATCTATTACCGGGACAGGCACGGACGCGTACGGCGCAGACGGTAAGTCAAACACCAACAATACAAACAAACGACACGTACCCGAAATATATCACACACACATAGGGATGCACAAATGATGTACACTAGCAACAGCAGAACCATAGGTGTGGGATGGCCATCACCAATGCCATACACACCCATAGGGGGCTGGATGCCTGCCACTACCACCACCCCACTCAGGGGGGGCTGGATGCCTGTCACTACTACCATCCCCACCCTTAGGGGGATGGATGCCTACCACTACCACCACCCCTACTCAGGGGGGCCTGGATGCCTGTCACTACTACCATCCCCACCCTTAGGGGGATGGATGCCCATCACTACTACCATCCCCACTCATAAGGGGCTGGATGCCTGCCACTTCCACCACCCCACTCAGGTGGGGCTGGATGCCTGTCACTACTACCATCCCCACCCTTAGGGGGCTGGATGCCTGCCACTACCACCACCCCACTCAGGGGGGGGCTGGATCCCTGTCACCACTACCATCCCCACCCTTAGGGGATGGATGCCTACCACTACCACCACCCCTACTCAGGGGTGGCTGGATGCCTGCCACTATCACCACCCCACTCAGGGGGGGCTGGATGCCTGTCACTACTACCATCCCCACCCTTAGGGGGATGGATGCCCATCACTACTACCATCCCCACTCATAGGGGGCTGGATGCCTGCCAGTACCACCACCCCAGTCAGGGGGGGCCGGATGCCTGTCACTACTACCATCCCCACCCTTAGGGGGATGGATGCCTATCACTACCACCACCCCTACTCAGGGGTGGCTGGATGCCTGCCACTACCACCACCCCACTCAGGGGTGCTGGATGCCTGTCACTACTACCATCCCCACCCTTAGGGGATGGATGGCCACCACTACCACCACCCCTCCTCAGGGGGCCTGGATGCCTACCACTACCACCACCCCTACTCAGGGGGCTGGATGCCTACCACTACCACCACCCCTACTCAGGGGGCTGGTGCCTGCCACTACCACCACCCCTACTCAGGGGGGGCTGGATGCCCGTCACTACTACCATCCCCACCCTTAGGGGGCCTGGATGCCTGCCACTACCACCACCCCACTCAGGGGGGGCTGGATGCCTGTCACTACTACCATCCCCACCCTTAGGGGGCTGGATGCCTGCCACTACCACCACCCCACTCAGGGGGGGCTGGATGCCTGTCACTACTACCATCCCCATCCTTAGGGGGCTGGATGCCTGCCACTACCACCACCCCACTCAGGGGGGGCTGGATGCCTGTCACTACTACCATCCCTACCCTTAGGGGGATGGATGCCCATCACTCCTACCATCCCCACTCATAGGGGGCTGGATGCCTGCCACTACCACCACACCAGTCAGGGGGGGCTGGATGCCTGTCACTACTACCATCCCCACCCTTAGGGGGCTGGATGCATGCCACTACCACCACCCCACTCAGGGGGTGCTGGATGCCTGTCACTACTACCATCCCCACCCTTAGGGGGATGGATGGCCAACACTACCACCACCCCTACTCAGGGGGCCTGGATGCCTACCACTACCACCACCCCTACTCAGGGGGGCTGGATGCCTACCACTACCACCACCCCTACTCAGGGGGGCTGGATGCCTGCCACTACCACCACCCCTACTCAGGGGGGCTGGATGCCCGTCACTACTACCATCCCCAGCCTTAGGGGCTGGATGCCTGCCACTACCACCACCCCACTCAGGGGGCTGGATGCCTGTCACTACTACCATCCCCACCCTTAGGGGATGGATGCCCATCACTACTACCATCCCCACTCATAGGGGGCTGGATGCCTGCCACTACCACCACCCCACTCAAGGGGGGCTGGATGCCTGTCACTACTACCATCCCCACCCTTAGGGGGATGGATGCCCATCACTACTACCATCCCCACTCATAGGGGGCTGGATGCCTGCCACTACCACCACACCAGTCAGGGGGGGCTGGATGCCTGTCACTACTACCATCCCCACCCTTAGGGGGATGGATGGCCACCACTACCACCACCCCTACTCAGGGGTGCCTGGATGCCTGTCACTATCACCACCCCACTCAGGGGGGGCTGGATGCCTGTCACTACTACCATCCCCACCCTTAGGGGGATGGATGCCCATCACTACTACCATCCCCACTCATAGGGGCTGGATGCCTGCCACTACCACCACCCCAGTCAGGGGTGCCTGGATGCCTGTCACTACTACCATCCCCACCCTCAGGGGGCTGGATGCCTGTCACCACTACCATCCCCACCCTCAGGGGGCTGGATGCCTACCACTACCACCACCCCTACTCAGGGGGGGCTGGATGCCTGCCACTACCTCCACCCCTACTCATAGGACGGGTAATGCATGACACAACCAGCATACTCCCACATAAGGAATGTCTGAAAATTACATCCCCCAACACCATGACAAGCGTGTGTAGTCTGTGACAAATGCCTACAACACTGAACATGACATTGAACATACAATGTGACCCCCTAGCATATGTGTCACACATAAATGTGTGTGGCCTCCACAATGCAAGCCGACCATGGCCACTGTGGCAATGGGGTTGAACACCCCATCACCACAGCGACCAAAAGGTAGGTGTGGGGTCCATAGCTGATGCACCTTTTGAACAGTGTGGCAATGGGGCCCAAAGCCCCATCACCACAGTGACCAAAAGGGAAGTGTGGGGTCCATAGCTGATGCACCTTTTGAACAGTGTGGCAATGGGGCCCAAAGCCCCATCACCACAGTGACCAAAAGGGAAGTGTGGGGTCCATAGCTGATGCACCTTTTGAACAGTGTGGCAATGGGGCCCAAAGCCCCATCACCACAGTGATCAAAAGGGAAGTGTAGTCTGGGTAAAAGCTGCCAAAGCCTAACTGCATGGATGATTCCTGGTCACACAACAACAAACACATCAGTGGCATAGTAGTGCTTGTGTCCCATAGCAACATAGATTGGGTGAGGCAAACAGTGCAGTGCAAATAAAACATACCTTTGGCCATGTGCATACAAACATCACCCATGGGGGCTCACATCGTCAACATTCACATATAACACAATGACAGAAGTGACCATCATAATGCAGACCCACATATCTGCACCAATGGACACACAAATGTAGATATCCTAGGGAGACTGTAGATGTCAGGTGAACAAATACCATACCATGGCAGCAATGGGACATACAAACCATGATTATTGTGCTGACTGATGACCTAGGAGTCCCAGGGACAGCAGGGGAAAGCCACCAAAAAACATACTGCCAATGGCACACTCAAGATATGCCAATGCAGTGGTGCAAATGCACAAACAGGCAGACCCACACTGCATATCAAACACAACAGGTGATGGGGGTGTGTGCCAGTGTCCCCATGCAACCACACAACACATGAGGAGGCCTGAATTCCAATTACACAGATGTGTATACAGTGCCATACAAAAGTAACTCATGGATTGGATTCTCCTATGCGGGCAAATAGGCATTGTTAGATGAGAGGGAGCCCAAATTACACATGTCACACAAGCTAGTAGGAACAGCAACTAACACAGCAAGAGACAGACCCACCACAGCACAACCCCCAGGGACCCCACATTGTGGTGACACTACCCTGCATGATAATCCCACTGTGATGACAAAGGTAGATGTCATTCACACTGTGAACCACAGCCATGTGTCCTGAGCAACAAACTACCATCACACCTACACAAGCACAAATCAAACAGCACGGCCTGCCAGCCATGGCCAATATGGAGGTAGGGGTCTAGCTGTGCAACAACTCACATTTGCACACACTCAACACCACACACCTTGATCTCCACCAATGTGCAGCAGTGAAGCTCACATGGACTGGTGACATTGCACATGCACCCATGACAATCCCAGGGGTGGTGGGGGGAACTAAGGTGCAGACACCCATCACACATGGCCAGTCAACAAGACTCGTGAATGTCTGACACACTGCACACTACGCGGTACATGGGCATGACGTGAAATCCACCACAATCAATGGGATTCTGGCCATAGTCACACACCAATGAAGAAGACAAGGTGACACACAAAGAACACACGTACACAACTTCCAACATTGCAGCTCTGACCCTGAGGAGTGGCAGCAGGCACACACACAACGTGTCACAATCACTGAAAGCTACCATAGACTGTAAATTACATGACATGTGTAACCAACAAGTGCCAAGGGGAATCCTGAATGTGTCCCATCTGCGTTTGCCCACATCCCCAGCCCTGACAACAAAGACAACCTGGGATGACAACCTGATGAACCTTAGTTAGCCATGCACCCACATCCCGGAGTAACCAGATCCAAGATGCTTGATGAACACAGAACAACTCAGCAAGCATCAGAAACAGGCACATCCATAGGGACACAGCCTGTGTAGGAAAAGGGAAGGGTACACGCACAGACATGCTTACACAACACAAAACACGGGCCCAGGCAATGTCACGGGATTACACACTGCCATGAGGGCACTCCACTGCTGTGGAAGGTCCGCTGTGCCAAGCCTTGTCTGTGCACGACTCAAACATGTCGGCAGAACACTCGGTCAGTGAGTCAATAACTACAACACACTGAAGGCTCTGCTCACATCAGCCTGGGTACGGGAGTGTCACGTCAGTCATCTGCATACACCCAAAACACGTGTCAAGCAAGGTGCACTGTATACACTGATGAGTCCTTCAACATTGGTGTGCTAAACTGCATGTCCAGTGGAGATGGGCACACAGTCAGGGAAATAGGAACATTGAACAGTGGTAAGCCCACCAGATGTGCATCACTGTAAGACAAAGATGTTAATTTACTAATGCAAAACGTACATCCCTGTGTCATATGCTGAACATCACACCCTCAGACTGCAGCAGAGGATGCCATAGATCCAGACTACAACAGGACACACATCCCATGGACCACATGGAGTCCATCACTGCAACACTTCATTTCCCTGATCTGAACACTATTACAACTGCAAATGCATGATGATAACCATGTACATCATGTACATCAAAAGAAAAACCACAAGTAAACAAAAATAGGCTTTATTCAGCAAATGTCACTAAAAAATCAGAAGTCCAAATTAAAGTAAGGCCAATGGCCAGTCCAAATACACAGTCCCAACAGGGTGATATGTGACAACTTGTCACCCATTGCTTGCCTGCACTGGTAGGGACAGGGGACATCCCCTTGGAGGGGCATACAAGGGGCAGGCCAGGCACCGCAGGGACAGGATCAGGGGATGCCAGAGTGAGGCAGTGAAGGGGTGGTGGGTGCAGGAGTGTCACCAGCAACTGCAGTGGAGGTGTCTGACTCAGGGGGCCGGCACCACTGCAGTGCCCGAGTCAGACGGGGTGGTTGTGGACTCCACTGCAGTGCATGCCTCCAAGGGAGTGGAAGGGGGCAGATGAGGTGGGAAGGACAGAGGGGGGACCCGGTCTCCACACCAGTGGCACAAACAGGCTGAGCATCTGGGTTGGGGGTGGAAGAGCAAGTGGCAGGGGGAGGGCCTAAGCAGTTTCGGGATGCGGTATCGGTGTGTGGGGGAACCTGGGGCAGGGTGTGGCAGTGGAACCTGTGGAGTGGTGGCCTGGGGGACGGAGGAGAGAGACTGGGTGGTGGAGCTGCGTGGTGGTGGTGGTGGGGTCTTGCCCTTCCTGGTCCGGGGGGACTTCCGAATGGGGTCCTCAGTCTGTCTGCGCCTGGGGGAGGGTGTCCGGGGGCGAGGGGCACTCCCCTCTGTGTGGGTGGACTTCCTCTTCCCCCGGTATGCCGGATCTGCAGGATCGGAGGGGAAGAGGCCGAGGTCACACAGGAAGACCTGCTGTGTAGGTGGGGTTGCAAGTGAGGCAAGGGAAGAGGTCTTGGAGGGAGAGGATTTGGAGGTCTGCGGAGTGACTGTGGATGCCTGTGTGTGTGTCTGTTCCCCATCCCCTGTGTGTGTGGTATCTGTCCCCTGAGGATGCTTGTGTGCATGTCTTGCCTTTCTTTTGGGTGTGTCTGTGCTGCTCGTGTCTGTGTGCTTGGGTGAATGTGCAGGTGTGCATGTGCTTTGGACAGGTAGGGTGCCAGGAAGTGTGGATGGGGCAGAGGTAGGAGATGGGAGGGACTGCTGGAGGAGGGACACTGCTGCCGTCAGGGAGGAGTCCATGGACTTATTGCTCCTCTGTAGGGCAGACATACCCATCAAGATGCCCTCCATGAATGACACCAGCTGTGTCAACAGAGTGGTGTGTGCATGGAGGACACTCAGCATTGCTGTCTGCCCTACATGGAGCTGCCGAAGTAGGTACACAGACTCCTCACTCAGGGCAGCAGGGGACACAGGGGCAGGGGGTGCGGTGCCTGGCACGAAGGAGACACGCTCCCGAACATGGGAGCCTCCACCGACATCTGGAATTGGAGCCAATGGGAGGGCGGTGCTGGTGGTGGTGGTGGTGGGGCCAGACAGACTAGCGGGGGTGTGGTGGCTGCTGACACCCGCCTCCACAAGGGAGTCATCTTCTGAGCTGCTGTGGTCCTCAGCTGCGGTGGATGGTGCTGAGGACTCCTCGGTGTGGCTCCCTCGCCCTCCGTGCCACTGGGTCCCTCTGACCACTCGTCGGATGCTGACCCAGTCTGGCTCCGCTGCTCCTCCTGGTCCATGGAGCTGTCCCCTCCTGTGGCCGTGGATGTATCTGCAAACAATTAGGGAAACAGACAAACATCAGTCACCTGCACTGACCGCACACACCACAGTAAGTACAGCACTTACAGAGCCAGCCCTGGCATCCTTAGTAGAACATTGCCTAAAGTCCTCACACAGATTTGTGGAAGCCAATTGTCAGTCTGATGGTCAACGATGGGACTCACACCCCTCCTGCCCTTGCACCCATCTGTCTGGTGCCTGTCTGATGGTAAGACCCCAGTGTGGACACATGCACCACCTACACAGTTGTTGGACATTGCAGGGAACACAGTGAAGTATGTGAACATGCACACATTACATCTCTTGCCACTGAGTCAGTGCATGTGACCAGAGAAAGGTATGGCCAGAGTCTAAATAGAAATGCATGTGATGCATACCAGCACCAGACACCATGATGCACCCATGTCCGGATAGTCCATGCCACAATGGGGTGCATGTTGCACATGTCACTCCCCTGCAGTATCACTCTTAGAAAGTTTAATGCCATGACACAGGCATGCCTGCAAAGTCATACATCACTGTCTCCAGTCACATGGCCATGGCAGCCTGCCAACAACAGTCTGCACTGTGTCACAATCCTAGGACATGGGGAATGCAAGTTATGTAACTGACAAGTGCACATGTCCATCCCCCACACACCACATCATCTGAACTAGTATTTGTCCATGTCATGCCAATTGGACATATGGGGGACATGAAACACAACTCCCAGAACCCGAGCACCTCACAGTGTGCTGTGAATGAATAACAGCTGCCTGAAAGTCACAGTCGCATACACCTGTGTGCACAGTCAAGTGATCAAACATCTATAAGTCACAGAAGTATCGTCTCACATGGTCACATCTCAGATGGCATGCCGAACCCTAACCGACAAACATACCAGTAGTCCTGACAACGAAGCCACAGCACACTGACACAGAGGCAGACACCTGAGGGAACATGTCACTGATCACAACATGTCAGATGATCCACGGGAGTGGGAGTACAGAGTCTATTGTATGCCCTGGAGTAGGCATGACTGTCCAGATGCACCTGTAAGAGGGATGAGTCCTGGACAGTAGGCAGGTGTCTAAGCATGTGTGACACACTTGATATACATACTCCTGAGGCCCAAACATTGTTCCCACCCACAACATGGGGGTGTGCCAAATACCCCAGGGACATGTGGTGAATCAGATCAGCAAGTGGACCACATATCAAAGTTACACCCAGATTACATGTCAGGACTTGGGCATTGTGTGAGCAATTGACCCACCCATGAATCCCACAACATAGTCACCGGAACAAATGCTGTCCCCCACCTTGAGCAAAGCAAAATGCAATGACACAGTCCCCAAGTGACACAATTTCCTGACTGTAAGGGCCACACATATGCGTATCAGATGAGGAGTGGGCATGTCACAATAGAGGGACATGGGTCCTGGACCACAAGACTGATGTACTGTGGAAGTTAACCAGGCCAGAGGAGGGCACATAGCATGTCAGACAAAGTGCACAGTGCTGTCATGGACTCACCCCCTCCTTGCTGCTGTCTGGCCTTCAGCTGCCCATCAAGGTCAGGGAAGACCACCGCCAGGATCCTGAGCATGTGGGGGGTCAGGGTCCAGTGTCCGCCCCTCCTGCGAGGAGGCGACAGCTTCAGCTGGACCCTTGCAATCCTCCGGGTCCAGCCTCGAAGGTCCTGCCACCTCTTCTGGCAGTTGCGGATCAGGCGCTTGTATTCCCCCACGGATCTTACTGTCCGGGCGATGGTCAGCCAGATTTTCTGCTTCTGGTGGGCATCAACCTGTGAGGATGACAAAGTGAAAATGCCATTACTACACATGCAACATATCCGTGCATCACACAGTTGGATATACATGTCTCAATCACTGGGGCACATGATGTACACAGGCAGTGCAACGATGGCTATGAACAGTTTGCCAGCAGTTACTACATGGTATCATTGCATGGAAAGTAAACCTTGTTGGAATGCACTGTTACTGCACTGTACCTGTTCAGTGCATGTAACTACACACTTTGGGGGCTCAGAACTACTCAGTGAGCATGCTAGCCAGTGGTGTGCACACTGTAAGTCCTGCTAGTCAGACAACATGCAAAATTAGTAAGGCAGTGGACAGCATACTCACCTGCTCCCCTGGTGTCCCATACAGCTTGCTGTACTGTGGAAGGAGGCTGTCCAGCAGGGCCTGGTACTCCTCAAGGCTGAAGGCTGGGGCTCTCTCCATAGTACGTGCCATTGCAGTAGCCAGAGGATGCAGAGACAGCAGCAGTGTTGGTAGCAGATGTCGTCCTGGAGCATGTAGTGCAGGCAAGTGAGCTCTCAGGGGAACAGCCAGCATTATATGTGTGCTGCAGAGGCAGATACTGTCCCATGTGTCCAAAGTGATAGGTCCAAGTCGTTTGCATCTTCTGAATCTGACCAATCCATGGAATAGCAGCACTAATACACGCCCACAGCATCCTTCAAAAATCCAAGTTCATGACACCCATGATTTTTCAACATTGTTGTGGCTGGCCAACTGAATTCACTGCATCAGACTCGTTGAAGCTTCGAATGCGCGTCCGTTGCCATGCCAGGCCCCAGCCAACGCGTGCGCACCGTTTGATCCATTGCTGTACAATGCGTATTTCGGGATACAACGCGTACCCGCTCACAACAGATGCAATGGGCCGGCCGGGCACACCGATCGGTCCATTGCTGTACAACGCGTATTTCGGGATACAACAGATGCAATGGGCCGGCCGGGCACACCGATCGGTCCATTGCTGTACAACGCGTACCCGCTCACAACTGATGCAATGGGCCGGCCGGGCACACCGATCGGTCCATTGCTGTACAACGTGTATTTCGGGATACAACGCGTACCCGCTCACAACAGATGCAATGGGCCGGCCGGGCACACCGATCGGTCCATTGCTGTACAACGCGTATTTCGGGATACAACGCGTACCCGCTCACAACAGATGCAATGGGCCGGCCGGGCACACCGATCGGTCCATTGCTGTACAACGCGTATTTCGGGATACAACGCGTGCACCGCTCACAACAGATGCAATGGGCCGGCCGGGCACACCGATCGGTCCATTGCTGTACAACACGCACTCGCTCACAACAGATGCAATGGGCCGGCCGGGCACACCGATCGGTCCATTGCTGTACAACGCGTATTACGGGATACAACGCGTACCCGCTCACAACAGATGCAATGGGCCGGCCGGGCACACCGATTGGTCCATTGCTGTACAACGCGTACCCGCTCACAACAGATGCAAGGGGCCGGCCGGGCACACCGATCGGTCCATTGCTGTACAACGCGTACCTGTACAGGTCAGTCGCATATGTCACCATGCTTGTCACTGGTGAACGTATGCCAGCCACATATACATGCCAGAGACCCAGGGGCACACCTACAACACCACACCCAGTCCACACTGTTTCCTAAGGCATGTAAGGCTGCATTACCTTTTCTGTGTATGGGGGTTAACATGTGGTTTCTGTGGTGGCACTTGTGGGCAGCCACACCCAGGCTGTGCATGTGTTAATGGGGACAGGGTCCTTTGTGTGTTGTGCACATGACCACTGTAATGTGCAACAGTTCATTTCGGAGCATGTGGCATGGTCACATTTCCAGGTTGTGTATGTGTGTGACATGTCACATACCCCCAGGGTCCCATGGGGGAAGGCATGTACGTCACAGGGTGACCCATTGCCACAATAGTGATGTCCCTCCACAGTCTGTGTGCATGTTGTGTTTCAGATGTCTCTGATTCCATGTGCACGCTGGGAGACAGTCTCCACATCAACGTTGTTTGTGCATGGACTTTGATGTTGTGCTTCACTGGCGACAATGTCTGTCCTGCGTAGGCGACAGGGGCCACTACCTGTGGGAGTCATGTTTGTTTTTCTGACGTGTACATGATACACCATGTAATGCCAGTGTCCATGTGGCAAGACATGGTCACTGGGAATCTACCTGTCAATGAGCTGTGATGCCTGTGGCGCATCTGTCCAGACATGTCACTGTGGTGTGTGTGTGGAACGTGACAGCAGTAAATGGGTACTGTGACACAGCCTAATGGTTTCCCACAGCACAACCTGGAACCTGTTGTCCACACATGTTGTACTGAGAAGTTAGATGATGGCCATGTAGGTGCGAGTTATGTCCGAACAGAACGCCACACACATCAAGTACTTGTGTCTCTTAATGATGTATCATGTGAAATTGAGTATGGTGAATCGCACATATGACTGTGACTGACAATCTTTCTTTCCTCAACCTCAACCTGCACTGCAGGGCTCCAGCTGTCCATAGACCATTCCCTGACCTGGCAACGATGGTGGAACGTGACAGCATCCGACGGTACCGCTTCACCAGGCAGCTGATTGAGGATTTGGCAGTGCGCTTGGCACCACATTTGCAACCTGGCCGGCCGTACCCTACGGCGCTGACCCCCAAGGTGAAGGTAATGGCAGCCCTACACTTCTTTGCCACCGGTACCTTTCAACACACTGTGGCGACTGCCGGTGGGATGTCACAGACTATGTTCAGCCGTGTGCTACGCGATGTTTTGGAGGCAATGTTGAGATGCCTGAACCAGTACATCTATTTCCCTACACGTCAACAACTCACTGACGTCAAGAGTGACTTCTATGCCCTGGGGAGGATGCCACATGTCATTGGCTCCATTGATGGGACACATGTGGCTTTGGTACCACCACAGGCACATGAGCAGGCATACCGGAACCGGAAACATTACCATTTGATCAATACTCTGGTGGTATGTCTTGCAGATATGACCATCACACATGTGTGTGCCTGTTTCCCTGGTTCAGCACACGATGCCTACGTGATGAGGAGTAGTCGCATCCCGAGGATGATGGCACAGATGCAGAACCAGCGTGCCTGGCTTGTCGGTGTGTACTGACTTTGTACCATTGTGTGTGTTCTGCTCTGTAGTATACCGCCCACTTTTCCAACTCAGCTAATGTGCACTTGTCTGTCCGTAGGTGACTCCGGATACCCCAACATGCCGTGGTTGCTGACACCCCTCAGGAACCCTGTGACACCAGCCCAGATGCGCTACAATGAGGCACATGGTCGGTCCAGGAGAGTGATTGAGCGGACCTTTGGTCTCCTGAAGAGCCGCTTCCGCTGCCTGGACAAGACAGGAGGGGCCCTCCCATATGCCCCAGCAAAGGTGTGCAAGATTGTCATCGTCTGCTGCATGCTACACAACCTGGCAGTGCGGAAGGAGTTGCCTCTCATCCTGGATGATGATGACCAACGTCCGCCACCTGTGGAGGATCCTGGCCTGGACCACGATGCCAGTGATGATGATGATGATGATGATGATGGTGATGTCCGCACACAGCTCATCACCAACTTCTTCAGCTGAATGTGAGTATCCAGGGAGATATAATGTGAATGATGTGAGTTTGCATGATATGTGTGGGTGGTGCTCTGGTGCTGTTTGAGTGTGGCCATGTGCTACTTGACTGGTTGCGTGCAGCAATGTGTCCTTACAGGTAGTCTGTACTCCCCAACAGTTTTGACATGCTAACTTGGTTTTGTGTAGTTGTCTTGTGACATGTATTGGGCATGAGTATTGCAGTTCTGTCCTGTTCTTCAGTGGTTTTAACTGTGTGTTATGTCTGTCCTTCACAGGGTGCTTACTGAGTACTTTGGTCAACTTGGATCCCCGACACCATGATTCAGCTTTCAGGGTGGCCGCAGTAGTTTCCCTACAGGTGTGGTGCCACACACCGCTGGACTTCATATCTTCTGCACTTGTTGACTGTGTGGCCACTGCCACGTGGGATTACCTTGCATTTGTAGTGGAAACAACATGTTGCAAATGTGTAATAAACCTGTGCTTCACTTTGGGATGTGCGTTGTCTGTGGTCACACATCTGACTGACATTTGCTTACTGCACCTGTGGGCTAGTTGACACAGACTCTGAATAGGTGTGGTGTCTGTGCATTCCACAGTATTTCCTGGCAACATCACTGTAGGCGATGAGTCCGATGGCCCTGGTGTCTCTGTGTTGTGTAGCCCTAGTGGTGTGTCTCCCTCATATGTGTCACGTCACCATGACTCACATGACGGTGTTGTACTTGCTGTAGCAGTTAGCATACACAGTGTAATTTAGCAGATCATCCTCACCATAACAGTATCCACATTTGAATAACAACAGAGGCAAGTATGGTGTACTAGTGATTTTATTTACAGAAATGTGTGTGTGTATAGTGCACAGGATGGTGGGTGCTGTACATTGGGATTGTGATCCAAAGTTCCCAGATGAGTTGGAAGTCTTGGTAGCAGAAATGTCCTGAGTGTAGTCCACAGTCATATGATACATTAGTCCAACTTGAACTCCCATTGTCATGTGGGAGGGTTGTGTTGCATTCGACAGGGTGAAAAGTTTGCACACAAAGGAGAATTTCCAGAACAGGTGTTGGCTTCCTGGGGGATGTACGTGGCCATCAACCTCTCAGTTTTCCTTCCTCGGACGACCCCTCTTCTTTGGGGGGGGGACCCTCACGTGCAGGCTGCGGCGGTGCAGGGGAGTCTCCGCCAGAGTCCTCCTCCCTCCTGTGGCGGTGTCAGTTGTTGCAGCACCAGATGTTGTGGGCACACAGGGAGGTGTGGCCATGTTGGTGCTAATCTGGCGGAGGCATGTCAATATGTCCCTATGCACCGCTGTGAGTTCTTGCAATGTGTCCCACTTGGACTCCATGCGAGACATGTGTGTCTTGACACGGGACATGTGGGAGTCCAAGCAGGCATGATGGGCAGCCTGCTGCTGTTGTATGTCCTTGAGGATCCCCACTACCTGTCTGACCTCTCCGGTGCTATCCTGGTACGCATCAGCGATGCATACCAGTTGTGGGTCATCATGCAGTCCAGACCCCTCTGCAAGCAGCGATCTATGTCTACCACCCCTCCCACCACCCCTGGCGACACGTGCAGGACCTGCGGTGGCACGCACAGGTGACCCAAGGCCCCCTTGGGGGTTGTTAGTGGTATTGTTGTCCGTTGCTCCACGGTGGGCCTGGGGCCCTGTGCTGTTATCATCGGTGGTCCTTGGTCTGTCCGTGTCGGCGGGGGTGGTCTGTGTGTTGGCAGTTGTTGGAGGGGTGGGTGCAGGGGGTGCAGATGTTGGTCCTGCTGGTGCTGCATGATGACTCACACCGGAGCTGCCAGGTAGGTCTTCGCCATCCGAGGAGGGCAGAGGCTGTTCCACACCAGTGAGCTCAGTGTCCCCCGGAGCCTGGGACAGGGACTCCTCCTCGCCTGCTGCTGTGTCCCCATCATCATCATCACCTGTATTTGGATGAGACACACATTGTATGTTATGTTTCTACAGGCATCAATGGTTCACACACCTGACAGTTGTGACTGTACCTCTGGATGCGGGCATGTACATTGCATTGTCCTAAGTTGTTACAGTAAGAGGTTGATATTGGTGTAGCACATTGTCCTGCATACCAGGGGCATTTCAATGTGAATGTTGAGGTGTGTGCATGGCCAGCATTGGTTGTATTTGGTGGAGATCCGGCCCTCCTTCTCCACCTAGCCCAGTTATCCCACAATGAAGCATGCCACCCTTGCAGTGGGTTCAGGTTGACTCTCAGGATGTCATTCTGTGGTGTTCTGCTGTTTGTTGATGCACAGTTCCCAGCAGGGCCTTGTGCTTCCCACAGCAGTACCCAGTGTCAGCCATCTTGTCAGTCCTTATCCACTCCCTGTGATGTGAGCATGGTTCAGAGTGGTGTTGATGGGCCAATTGTGTGGGTGAGCAATATCTGTGACTCCAACTCCCATCATGCTATTGCCTACACCCCCTTCCCAGCATGCCCGTACTTCCTTCCTTTTGACTCTGCTTCCCTGTGGGGTAGTGTGCCTGTGCTGACAGGAAGGCTGACAGTGTTGTCCTTGCGTTTGTTTGGCTACAAGTCCCAAGAGTGTCCCTGTGCTTCACACAGCATTACCCAGGGTGGTGGTTCTTTGTGGGATCTTCATTTGGTGTGTGAGGCATTGCATTCTCCCAAGTAGATTATGTGGAGTTTGTGTTGAGGGGGTGTGTGAGGAGAGCTGCATGTAACTATGGTCAGTGCTGTCAGTCCTCCTTCACACCCAGCCAGATATCCCACCATGCAACGTGCTTGCATTGCAGGGAGTGCAAGTTGGCTTTCAGGATGTCAGGCAGTGGTGTTCTGCTGTTTGTTGGTGCACAGTTCCCAGCAGGGCCTTGTGCTCCCCACAGCAGAACCCAGTGTCAGCCATCTTGTCAGTCGTTTTCCACTCCCTGTGATGTGAGCATGGTTCAGAGTGGTGTTGATGGGCCAATTGTGTGGGTGAGCAATATCTGTGACTCCAACTCCCATCATGCTATTGCCTACACCCCCCTTCCCAGCATGCCCATACTTCCTTCCTTTTGAGTGGACTTCACTGTGTGTGACAGCAATGGCAAGATGGCTGACAGTGTGGACCTGTTGTTTGTTGGTGCACAGTTCCCAGCAGGGCCTTGTGCTCCCCACAGCAGTACCCAGTGTCAGCCATCTTGTCAGTTCTTATCCACTCCCTGTGATGTGAGCATGGTTCAGAGTGGTGTTGATGGGCCAATTGTGAGGGTGAGCAATATCTGTGACTACAACTCCCATCATGCTATTGTCTACACCCCCCTTCCCAGCATGCCCGTACTTCCTTCCTTTTGACTCTGCTTCCCTGTAGGGTAGTGTGCCTGTGCTGACAGGAAGGCTGACAGTGTTGTCCTTGCGTTTGTTTGGCTACAAGTCCCAAGAGTGTCCCTGTGCTTCACACAGCATTACCCAGGGTGGTGGTTCTTTGTGGGATCTTCATTTGGTGTGTGAGGCATTGCATTCTCCCAGGTGGGTTATGTGGAGTTTGTGTTGAGGGGGTGTGTGAGGAGAGCTGCTTGTAACTATGGTCAGTGCTGTGAGTCCTCCTTCCCACCCAGCCAGATATCCCACCATGCAACGTGCTTGCATTGCAGGGATGCAAGTTGGCTTTCAGGATGTCAGGCAGTGGTGTTCTGCTGTTTGTTGGTGCACAGTTCCCAGCAGGGCCTTGTGCTCCCCACAGCAGTACCCAGTGTCAGCCATCTTGTCAGTCCTTATCCACTCCCTGTGATGTGAGCATGGTTCAGAGTGGTGTTGATGGGCCAATGGTGTGGGTGAGCAATATCTGTGACTCCAACTCCCATCATGCTATTGCCTACACCCCCCTTCCCAGCATGCCCATACTTCCTTCCTTTTGAGTGGACTTCACTGTGTGTGAGTGTGACAGCAATGGCAAGATGGCTGACAGTGTGGTCCTGTTGTTTGTTGGTGCCCAGTTCCCAGCAGGGCCTTGTGCTCCCCACAGCAGTACCCAGTGTCAGCCATATTGTCAGTCCTTTTCCACTCCCTGTGTTGTGAGCATGGTTCAAAGTGGTGTTGATGGTCCAAATGTGAGGCTGCCCATTATCTGTTACTACGAGTCCCATCATGCTCTTGGCTACACTGACTTCACCAGCATACACAGGATTCCTTCCTTTCTGTGAGCTTCCCTGTGAGGTGGTGTTCTAGTGGTGGCTAATTATCTGACAGTGTTTGTTGGTTAGATTTGTGCCACTGCCTAGCTCTATTTAGTATTGGGTTTGTACATGTCATGACACAGTTACATATCACTATGACATGGCATGTATTGTGTTTATCTGACTAACATACACTTCTTGGGATGATTATCTTTTGGTTGCTGTTGATTTGCTAGGGGTACATGGTTTGACTATCCCCTTGACAGTGATGTGTGTGTATTGGCACACAATATTGTGTATATCAGTTGTGTACTCACCAGGCTCTGGGATGTTTGTTAGTCCATATACGCTCACTGGTGGTAGGATGGCCCGCACCTTCTCCTCCCAGGGCCTGAGGTATACTGGTTTGGCAGGAGGGCCACTGCCGGTGTGCTGGCTCAGGAGGTAATCCTTCTTCAGTAGGTCCCTGATCCTCCTGCGCACATCATACCACCTGTTCTGGATGTCTTCCTTTGTGCGCAAACATGGTGATTGTGCGTTCACCCTGTCGACGATCCTTGCCCACATCTTGGTTTTCTGTGCCATGGGGGTCTGTTGGACCAATGTGCCAAACAACTGTGGCTCTACCCTCAGGATCTCGTGTACCATGACTTCCAATTCACTATCTAGGAACTTTGGATTCTTCTTTAGGGGCATGGTGATGGGTGGTGGTGGTGATTGATGTGTGTGTGTGTGCAGGTGAGGGTGTGTGTGTGTAGGTTTTGCTGTGTGTGTGTGAGGGTGCTATTTGTTGAGGTGCTAATGGTGTGTGGCGTTTGTGTTGGATGAGCTGTGTGTGTGTCTGCTGTCTGCTGGTGTTCTGTGCTGGCAGGTCAGTGGAAATTGCAAAGGATCATGGTAGGGATTTGTGGCCTTTATGTAGGTGGAGTTGGGGGTGTGTTCTTGTTCCATTTCCCCCCCCCTGTATTTATTGGCTTTGTCATTGCTTGTTTGGCCCTCTTTTTTGTATTTTTTCATTTGTGATTATTGTGCATGTAGGAGTCGTTCTTCTGACCGAGTAGGACGTTGCAGTTATGTCGTGCGCGCCTCTCCGAGTCGTTCCCGCTGTGTTTCAGCTCAGTTTCATATGCGGCGTACGCGTCGGTCGCGGAGTATTGTGTTTGTTCGGCTGGGTTTTGTATGCGTGTCGGTCGTACGGCTTGGGCTCCGTGCGAATCGGTCTGATTTTGCACCCATTGCATCGTACTGCGCGGGTCGGAGTTCGCGGGTACGTTTCGTTCGGGTTGATTCCTGGTGCGTGTCGGTCGGTTCGATTCGCGTGGTTTCCCGGCCGGATTGGCTGTTTCCGTCCGGGTCGGTCGTTCGCCTTGAGTTCCGTACGAGTCGGTCGTGATTCACATGCATTTCATCGTACTTCCCAGGTCAGGCAACGCCGGTACGTGTCGGTCGGACTATGATCCCGTACCGAGTTGGTCGGTATTTTTTCCGGCCCGAATCGGATTCGGCCCCTCAGTCTCCAATACAGGCACTAACACACCAACTCAATTAACCAAGCACACTCTCAAACAGGCACTTAAACAACAAGGGCCAGATGTACGACCTGCAAAATAGCGACTCATTTGCGACTTGCAATTTGCGAGGCGCTATTTGGCATGTACAACAGTGTGTTTAACACTGTTTGCGATTTCCAATGGGGTCGCAAATTGCGAGGCTCATGAATATTAATGAGCCTCTCGCAATTTGCGAGCCCATTGGGAATGACAGGCCCTCCCAGGGATGGTGGCCTGCTGGGCTCAGCAGACCACCATGTCTGGGACTGCTTTTAAATAAAGCAGTTTTTTTTTTTTAAATGCAGCCCGTTTTCCTTAAAGGAAAACGGGATGCATTAAAAAAAAAAATGAAATGTTTTCGTTTCATTTTTAAGGGCAGGTAGTGGTCCTTGCCTTCCCTTAAAAAATATTTTTAGAGACCCCTTCCAAATTGCGACTGCATTACCACCCTCTTGAAGAGGGTGGTAATTTGAGAGTGCTTTGCGACCGCAATTGCGGTCACAAAACAGTCATACATTGCTTTGCGGACGCAATTAGGAAGGGAACGCCCCTTCCTAATAGCGACTCGCAATTCCTAAATAGCGAGTCGCAAATAAATTGCGACTCGCTATTTAGGAATTGTACATGACCATGGGCCATTTTGCATGCGCAAACGGGTCGCAAACCTGTTTGCTCATGCAATTTAGGGTCGTACATCTGGCCCCCAGTCACTGACTCAAACAGACAGTCAGTCACCTATAGAGCCCCTCACACCCACTCTTTCATCTGTGCAGCCACTGACACACCCATTCACTTACCCATACAGCAACTCACTCACCCATACAGCCACTGACAGACCCACTCACTCACCAATGCAGCCACTCACACACCCATACAGCCACTCACACACCCATGTATACACCCATAGAGCCACTCATACACCTACTTACACATGGATACACACAGTCACATAGCCACTCACATAATATATGTTACCAATAGTATCACTCATTAGTAGTCCATAAATTATACTAATTTACTGTTTGTGGTACCTTAGTATATATGTTTAAAACTCATAAACATTTAGAAAACACTCACATTCACTGGGTGATGTCATCAGTGATGGCATTTGAGATGTCATCAGTGATGTCACTGACCATGTCATGAGTTATGTAATATGTGAGGTCATAAGCAGTGCATTGCGGGGGCATAACATTGAGGAGTGTGGGCGATCCTGCTTGCGCGGCCGTGCGAGCAAAGTGATATATCTATATATATATATTCACTGAAAAAACCATAGGTTTCAGGGTCGTTATAGTTAGAAATTAGCATTTAAAAAACCTTTGAAATTTACTGAAAAAACCAAAGGTTTCAGGGACGTTATAGTTAGTTGGACATTTCACTCGAACAAAACCAGAGAAATTCAGCCGTTATAGTTAGTTGAGGTAACTATAACTCGCGCCCCTGCAAGGCACTGCTGATGACCTCACATATTACAGCACTCATGACATGGTCAGTGACATCACTGATGACATCACTGATGACATCTCAAATGACATCACTGATGACATCACTGATGACATCATCCACGTGATAATCTGATGCACCTCCTCACACCCTAATATAACCTTTGATACACCCACTCTAAAATACAGAGTACCATTTTCGAAACAATAGACACACCAATACCGTGCTCCCGCCCTGCCATAGCAAACAGCAATGTCCCATGGGTGGGCACCCCGGGACATTGCAGGAGCCGGCCCTGGGGGGTGGCGGTCCCCAGGGCCAAGGAGGGCTCCAGGAGGGGGGCCGCGTGGCCCCCCTCCCAACTCTTTAAAGCTCCGGGGAGGTGGTGGTCCCCGGGGCCTGGGGTCCGCAACGGACCACGCACTTATTTTTCATATGCCTCGGGGAGGTGGTGGTCCCCATGGTGTGTGGGGGGGCCACGTGCCCCCCGCATCTCAATCTTGTAGCCCCAGGGAGGTGGCGGTCCCTGGGGCTTGGGGGGGCCCGTGAGGCCCCCCCACCCACACAATTAAAAAAAAAATCAGAGTCCCCGGGAGGTGGCCGTCCCCGGGGCTGCGGGGAGCCGCGTGCCCCCGCATCTCAATCTTGTAGCCCCGTGAAGGTGGTGGTCCCCGGGGCTTGGGGGGGCCCACAAGGCCCCCCACCCAAAATTAATAATAGCCCCGGGGAGGTGGCGGTCCCCGGGGCAGCGTGGGGGGGAAAGGAGGCCCCTTGCAGTTTAAAATAAAGCCCCAGGAAGGTGGGTTTTCCGGGGCTGCCGGGGGGCCCGCGTGCCCCCCGCATATAATCATCTAAGCCCCAGGGAGGTGGCAGTCCCCGGGGCTGTGGGGGCCCCCGGGGGCCCCGCTAATTATTTGTGCATTGCCCCCGGGACCTGGCCCACCCGGGGGCTTATAGATAACGAAGCGCGGCAGTCCGCGCTTCATTTTTTATTTTTTTTTCATCCGGATTCGCGCACCCAGCGTGAATTCAGCTGATTTTTAAAAAAAATAATGCTTTTTTTGGCCCTGGGCGTCCTTGTGGGACCCCCTGAGCAGGCCTAGGGGGTCAGGGTGTTTCTACCCTGCCCCCTTTTCTTGTTTTTTATCCTTTGTTTTACTGTTTTCTTGTGACTTGGTTACCGAGTCACAAGATGGCTGACAACACTTCCTGGTTTGGAGTGTTGGCAGCCAATCAGAAAGAAGCTCGTGCTCGGGAGGGTTCGCGAACCCTCCTCGGTGCTCAGATATCGATATTTTAATTTTTAGAATTTCTCAGGAACTACTGAATGGATTTACACCATTTAAAAAAAAGGTCGCTTTCTGAACCAGGAGCTACCTTTTTGCCAAATTTGGTGTAATTCCGTTCAGCAGTTCGGGCTGTAGCCTGTTCCAAAATTGTTATGAAAATGAACATGGGTAAAACGCGTTTTGGGACCCCTCTTTTGTCTCGGCCCCTGCTTGACAAATCACCCCGAAACTTTCAGGACAGGAGCTGACCTGAGTGAACCATTAGTTTAGAAAATTTCGCAAAGATTCGTCAAACGGCGCCAAAGATATTGACAAAAGAAAAAACGCTTTTTGAATTGAAACAAGGCCCTAACTATAACTATCTACTGGCGACCGCCAATAGGTAATATATACATATACATACAGACTTTATACTTACCTGCAAAATAATTACATGTGTGTTGTAAAGGCATGCATGGTAAAGGTATATGCATGGTAAAAAATGTTGTGGTAAAGAAATGCGTTGTAAAGACTAATGTGTGGTTAAGACCACTTTGTAAAGGCATGCGTGGTAATGGCACGTGTGGTTCCATCATACATCAATCTATTGTGCACCTTTGTTTACTCTGAGCAAAAGTTTCGATTGCAGGAATATCAGATGTAAAGGGACCATTCAAACACAGGAAACCCAAAGTATATAAAACATTTGCATTTCACAAGCTGCCTTAGATGTAACGCATTTTGAAAATATGACTGCAGAAAAATTGTAAACTGACATTAGTTCATCCTGGAATTATTCTTTCTGCTTCGGTATCAAACATAAATTAAAATCACCCATTATTGAAATCAAATTATTTAGAAATTTAGGACATCTATCGCTTAAATCATCATTAAAAGGATTTTGTTGATTCTTATTATATGATTTATCACCCAGTATTGCATTTGCATTTACTTTTATGATCAATAGATACAGAATTAATATATATATTGATTTACATGCCTGAATCCAATTGAATTTAGAATATACTTACTTTATATTTCTTGATATCTCTGTATATATGTGGGTTTAGATACCACCTGATGGTTACCTAGTACCTTTGATTCTCGCTTGGATTTTTATTTGGGAAAACCCCTCAAACATTATCTTTTTCCAAGCAACCATGTGTCCCAGAGACAGATAATATCATTCCATGCAAATATTTTATGAATACTTTCTAAAAGTCATCATTCTGACTGTTCAAAGCAGAAAATAAACTGTTCCATTTCATGTTAAATCTCAGTCAAATATACTGTAGGAAAGTACCCCTTTTGTATGGTCACCCCCCCACTTTTTGCTCCAAATGCTGATGGTTATGACTCTGATAGTGCACTGGAGTCTGCTGTCCAGACTCCAGTGCCTGGGCTCTCTCCTAAAACTGTTATTTTTGACTTGGTAACCCCAAATTGACAAAAACTTAACTCCCTTATATGTGCCTTGTGTATGGTGCCAGGGGTACCCAGGGTATTGGTGGTAAAGGGGTCCCCAGGGGTGCAATACGGTTTTGTGCCACCCTGGGCAACCCATGCAAACTACTGACAACCGCCCTGCCATTGCAGACTGCAGGAGCAGTGCAAACTGTTCAAACTTGACTGTGCCTTCACCATGTTTGGCACAGTTGCCTACACTAACTTTAATATATTTAAGGCACCCAAGGAAGACCTCCTCAGCCCAGGAGACAGGGTGTATCATATTAAAGGTGTGGACATATGAGTGCAAGCCTATATGTCCTATAGTAGCTTTCCCCATTGGAAACTACTATATGTGTTAGCGGTCCATAAGATGACATGGGCTAACAACTGGGCACTCTCGAGATTGGCAGCTCCATTATGGTACCCCTAAAATAAGTCATGTTTGGTATTAAACAGCGTAACTTCTCACCCCTGACATGATTTTTGTGCCCTGGGTGATGTGACATGCACCCAGAGGGCACCATAGAGGTTGTACCCTGGTTGCCACCAGCTTTACTGAGCTACGACTGACCAGCCAGTGCTTTCCCGTGCCTGCTGCTGCCAAGACAGGATTCTGGCCTCCTGCCAGGAAGTGTGATCACTCCCAGGAGTCAGAAAAAACGGCTTGGCAGGAAGGAGATCACACCTCCCTCCTCCTCTCTGCCTGGCTAGTGAATTGGCACATCAGAGCGGTGAGCTTCAAAGGCTACACTGCCTCTGATATGCATCTAGGCTGTCCCCCTGAGAAGGAAATAGCCCTCCCTTTGCCCCAGACGTGCTTGCACCTGGGCAAGGAGGGAAATTAGCTATGCAGAAGGTGTGGTCTGTACACCTAAAGTTGAATTCTGCCATCTTTAGGAGTGCAGAAATAGTGGATTCCAGGTAGAATAGGTGACCTACACCACCGGATGTGGTCGCCTTGGGGCAGGCTAGCTACAGGGACTAGCTGTCCATTGGCCACTAGCTCCAACACCCCTACTTCCCTTAAATCATCATCTGACTTATTACCATAACTAAGTAGCCACTGTCCACTGGACAGCGTATGATGTAGTATGGGGAATCAGATACATGTCTGGCTGAAATCCTCCAGGGTAAATCCTACTTGTTATTAGAAATTGCAAGGTCACCGCCAATTCCGTCGGGCATGTGTCAATCTGCCTGTGTGTGGTTCCGCAATAAGAAGTCCTGACTTCGGACTGCGCGTCTTATCTGATTCGACATACTGGATCATACACTGGCCAGTGAATAGTGGCTACTTAGTTATGGATTAAGCCAGACGACGATTGTCCTGAGGAGACCCTGAGACTAAATAGGGGTCAAAACATCAACAATTGTTTCACTTGGTTGTTTTGATCAACAATTGTTTCACATGTTGTGATGTGATATACTCATGTGCCTTTTCTCTGCAAATGCTTACAACCAGTGAACTTCTACATCTTGTGTCTTATGTGTATAATTTGTATTTGTTTTTTCACACTGGAGCACTGTGTTGCATGCACTTATGTTATTAACTGTATTATTATCTGCATGTATAATTTTTGGAAATTAATAAAAATAACCACAGAAACCAGTGTCAATAATTTGTGATCAATTTATTATACTTGTTTTTGTATGAAAGACTACCAAAGTGTGTAGGTACCACTTGGCACTTATGAGTAACACATTGAATGGGAGCTTCCCCAAACGGATGGAAGAGGGTAGCAGGCAGTAATCATGCAGATTCGGCAATGTGGGTCTACAGCGGGTCTTCAGTTTCAAAGGATTGTGCTGTCTCTCTTTCCTGTTATGCTGTTGAACAAGCCAGCACAATGACAGAGACACGGGGGCCATATTATCAAGAACGGCAATAACATTATCGCCGCTTTAGCGGCAGGAAACTGCCGCTAAAGCGGCGATAAGGGGCTTGATAATATGCCCTATAGAATTCCAATAGAAGCCCAGGTTCTGGTGTGAAGGACATCAAACCTGGGCTTCTATTGGAATTCTATAGGGCATATTATCAAGCCCCTTATCGCCGCTTTAGCAGCAGTTTCCTGCCGCTAAAGCGGCGATAATGTTATCGCCGTTCTTGATAATATGGCCCACAGTTGCTCAGTTTTCACACCAGCGACGACTGTAGCCAACAGATGAGCAGAAGCTAGAAGTAGGCACGAGTGAGTGTGACCACAGGAGAGGGAGGATCAATGATCAGGTTGATTAGACAATGGAAACTGCAGCTTTACCTACACAGTGAAACAACATTATGGACATTTTTCACTGTGAGGCTATTCTTCTCTCAATATCTAGTATGCATCAATTTATATACAGAACTATAACGCACACTTTTCTACATGGCAAAGGTACTTTTCTTTGACGTGTCTTTGCACTGATTTTAAACTGCAACCCAGCCAAAGCACAGTGGTGTTCCATGAAGCCTTATATTTTAGTCCTATGTGTATGATGTAAATACACACTGCAGCCCACTTATGACATTTAACTTTCCTACCACTGGTTTCATTTCTGCATTGATTTACAGTAGCCTTAGTGTAAAGTTAAATACATGAAATGAGTGAACCCTATGTTACATTACAGATTTAGGGACAGAACTTACACACACACACGTGCACACACGTGCACACACGCACAGACGCACACACACACACTGGCTTTGTATGGCAGTGTCACACTGTACACAGTCATAATACTTGGGGAAAAAGGGTCCATAAAAAGCAAAAAATCTGTGGTTACAATGCAGACAAGGCAGATTTCGTATACTAACCATGTCCTAAAGTGCAAGCAACTCAGTTTCAAATTGTCATACATTTTTCTAATGTAAACACTGTCACTCCTATCAGTCTACATGAACAATTATTTAATGAATCGTTTCAACAAATCTTTTGAGTGAGTTTTTATAATTTATTGAGGCCCACCTTCATCTTTGGAATCACTTGGAAGAGAATCCTCTATATGAAGCCCAATGGAGTCTCTCATTTCTGGGGCAGCTATTTCTGTTCAATCCCTCCTCCCAGATAGAAAAAAGGGAACTGGGACACACTCTTTAGTCTTATAGCATCTAGCTGGGCCTAAAGGAAAATATACTCCATTCACCACATTGCTTAACTGCTGTGCCACCCATAGGGTGGTTACCAGGGGTGTGAGTGGCGGCCGCATCTGTTTGACCCAGGCATTGCACTTACAAGCGACCTGGCAGCAGGTTCAGAAATCCCAAGCAAAGCAGATGAGCTATTAATCTTCTCTGCTTTCACCTGAGGGGGAAACATGTGCATTTAGCCCTTTAGACCCAGGTGTAGTTCCTGTGCTCAGACGGGGCGGCTCCTCCATTGGAGTGGAGGAGCATCGCCCCACTTACCCCAGAGATAAAAAATAAAATGGTAATTGATTACCATTTTATTTTTATCGTCCCATCCTGAACTGAGCTTCAGGATGGGGCAGGGCCTGCTGAGTGAGCAGGGAGGAGTGGTGGGCAGAGGGCTGCCTTTGCAATTGTTTAAAGTGCACATGTGTCTTTGGCCAGCCATCTTGAGACGGCCATCCGCACATGCGCACTTTAAGCCCCTCAACCCAGCTGTCTTAAGACAGCTAGGTTGAGAGCAAGTGCAGGCCTCCCCACCCTCAGTAGATGCCAGCCGCCACTGAAGGCACGTCTTTGCCCAACTTCCATGTATTTGGCATGAGAAGCAGCACACTGTAGGCTGCATGCAGGTCGTTGCCTGTCCGTGTTTGGCTTCTCTAAACACTCTACCCTGGTAGTTTTGTCTGAAATAATCATATTTTTTTGCCATCTAAGGTTATGAAATTGCTCAAGACCTCTGCATGGCTTTAATAGCAATCCATGTAACTTTGCAGTATGAGTGGGTAGCGGGGTCATTGCATTTTAGCATTGGTATCCACGGCTATTATTTGCAACGCTGGCTGCAACTGTTGTTAGAAACATCAGCACCTTTTAAAATCCTTTGAGTGGAGACAGCACTTTGGGTTCCCTTCAGCACTAAAATTTTTATTATTTTTTAGCTTCCATTTATATGTATTACAGAACACTCATTGATTGATGGAAAATGAGTGGAATAAAAATGTTATGACATTGGTTTCTGACAATGCACAGAGGCAGCATGTGCCCCTTTTCTCAACATGCCCATAGTTGTGGGGTCGGAATGGTCTACAAAAGGACAATAGTTAATGTCCTGAATAGATGGTGTCTATCACATGTTAAGAATGTGACTAACATTGCCCACTTCACATCAACCTTTCAAATGTATTTGTCTGGTGAGAAATCTCTCTATGTGTAATTTTAAATGAGTACTTTACATAGTTTTCCTTACCCGAATCTCACTTAAAAAGTGCAGTCATTTCACAATTGTGCTCCGACACCATAATTTGGAGGAGTAAATACTTATTAGGTATTGATCCATGAACTACACTATCTCGACCACTATATTTCGAGATACAGTGACACAATTTGTCATGATTTACCTTTGATCATGACTTGGATGGATTTGTCGGAATTTACTACGCATGATACAGATGTACTTACATAACCATGACTTGGATGGAATTGTATTAATTCACTACGCATGATACGGATGTACTTACATGTTATTGCATTAAGCCCTGATGAAGTTCTATTAGTTGTTGGAACGAAACGTGTTGGCTGGATTTTGTTGAAATTGATGGATGAAAATAAATAAGCATATTTGGAATTAACATATTGAATATGGTTTGGACTTCTTGTTGGTGCGCCCATCCACTTTGCTACAGTCATTTCACTGGTGTTAGGATTTTGCAGAGGTATTGTTGATCATTCACACATGATAACCCTGCTGATGGGAAACCCGGCGTACTGTGGAGAGATGGCACTAAAATAAATCAGTTGTCATTGATGCTTTTAGAAAATGTGCTCTTAAAATGCACATTTCGCCATTGATTATCACAACGATTAATTGAGGCGATGAACTGTTGAACTCCCCTGAAAACTGCCTTTAGATCTTAGCAAGTGTTCAATGTTATGGTTTTTCGTTCTTTAAAACAAACCGTGTGTCGCTCCAGAAACCCTTGGGAGAGAACCCTGGGACTGTAAAGAAGACTTTAGATCCTAACATATTTTGCACAATATGATGAGCGCAATGGTCTTTAAAATGGAACATTTGATGTTACTTATGCTAAGATCATTGCTCATAAGTGGCCCAAAGTCACATAGGCATGGGAAAAGTGAAACAATGAGCCTCAAAGTGCTGTGGGCTAAATCATCAGGGCAGTGATGTGCAGCCTCTTAGCAGCAATATAAAAGAGTTGTTTGATAGAGGAATAGGGTGGGGCATCACAAATAGATTTTGACCAGGGCCCCAGATAAGCTTCTGAGAGGCCTGGGCAACCAGTATTTCTTCTGGAATCCAGACCCTTTTATTTATGTCTTCTGAGCAACTCCCAACTCTCCTGGGTTCTCAAGGAACAAAGGGGCATATGTACAAAGAAGTGGCGGAGTGAGGCGTTAGCCGTCATGGGTTAACGCCTCACTCTGCCACTTCAGAAACGCAAGGCTTCACCATATTTACAAGAATATGGTGAAGCCTTGCGTTTCCCCCTGCGCTGGTGCTACTCTAAGCTGCCTAGCGCCAACGCATGCACCCTTGCACCATAGTGCAAGGGTGTCTGCGTTCAGGGCAATATTGTTTATGTGTAGGAAGGTGTCCCTTCCTACATATAAACAATCTTTAAATGCCGTTTTGTCACTTCTATGTGTGCTGCTTAATGCAGCACACATGGAAGTTACAAAATTTCATTTTTTTAAAAAGATTGTTTATGTGCAGGAATGGACACCTTCCTACACATAAACAATCTAAGGCGTTTTGCTTTTTCGGAAAAAGCAAAACTTTTTCGAAAAAGCAAAACCAGGAGAAATAAAGCATTTCTCCTCATTTCGCAAAGTTAAGACCAGATTTTCCCTGGTCTTAATTTTGGCGCTGCCTCCTATTTACGCTGCCCTTGTAAATAGGAGGCAGCGTCAAAATCAATGGGTGTTGCGGTGGAACGCCCACCGCAACACCTATTGCCCTCTCCTTTCACGCTAATACTGTGTGAAAGGGTGCCTTATTTACAAGGCAGCATTAAGCTACATTAAGTGGCTTAAAGGTGCCTTGTAAATATGACTTTTATCTTCTAAAAAATAAATCTCTTGTATTAAAGCATGTTGCACTAGCATACTCTCTTTTACACTGGCAAGGAGGACTGAAGCCACTTCCAAACCGGCATAGGTGTAAGCATCAGTGTGGAGAACCTGTGAGGGAAAACAAGTGCCAGATGACTGATTATTGCGATACTGATGGTCTACTATTCTCCTGCATCGCTCAGTGTACGTACTGTGCTGGTGTTTCCCTTCGATAAGAAGACAGCTGATTACTTAGTACATCGTTACTATGGAAGCGCAGAGCCTCAACTACTGAGAGATTAGTAATGCAAGAGGTCCTTCTACATATGTGTGATCTGTAGAAGACTTGTACATGTGTTCTTTGTTGTGTGGTGTGGTGTGGTGTGGTGTAGCGATGTATGGAAGTCGATGCATCTGGAGGCAATGACAGCGTGGTGGCATTACACACAGTGCTTAATTTGAGCCGGTGGTTTCCTGTGCTGGGCACCGGCACTTAATTGTCAACACCGACGCTTGTGAAAGTCTGCCACAAGGTAGCGCTGTCTTGCTAATTTAGAGATAACCACAACAGTTAATTATTAATTCAATATATGTTAAAAACGACTATTACCCACCGCCCAAGCCATTCTTATAGCTTTGGGGGTCTGAAATAGTCCAAATTGTCACACTTGTTGGAGTGTGATTGTTAGTAGTTGTGTTGTTTCTATCATTGGCAGCATGGTAGGGGGCAATATGTGGTGCAAGCTGCAGTGGCCTCTGATGAGAGCCCTGGCACTTATCTTTTTACAAATTAAGTACTGATCACACAGCATGCTTTCCTTAGGGCTGATGCATGTGGCCTCTTTGCAGGATCCTGGAAACAGTTTGCAGTTTGCACTGGGGAGGAGGCTGGCTTAGTATATGGTGCTCGCATATGTAAGTGTAGCACCCTGCACTAATCCAGACAACCCTTATGGTAGTTTTAGTGGTCTTAGACAACCTTAGAAAGCTCTCTAAGTGGTAGCTGTGGAGAACAGCCTTCAAGCTTAGTCCAGAAGGAGTGTAAAGCAGCTTGTTGTACTAGTACTTAATCTTATAGTGTAGGTTAAGTGAAAAAAGAACCACAAAGTGTAGTTATAAAAATACATATTTATTAAAAACACTCACTAACACATTGCAATATCTCCTTCCCGGAGATATAACCACAATACACACAATACTTTGCTAATAGAACACGTAAGTAGCACAAATACACAGTGGTCTCCAGGGGGAGACCAAACCATATACTATAATAGTGGAATGCGAACCACAACCTAAGTTGAGACGGGACCCAGAAGACGTAGAAGAGCCGGGGATCCAAGAACCCACCCAAAGTAAGTATCTAGGAACCCCGCAGAGGCCGTGTGCAGAGTGGGAACATGACCGAGTGATCAATACAAGTCAATGGGTACGTCGCAGTTGCAGTTTTAAAGAAGAAGGATCCTTCCCAGAGGACCCTGAAGAAACCCAGTGGAAGATGGAAAGTTGGAGAGTCACCCAACCCATGAATACCCTGGGAACCAGGATACCTACACCGGGGAAGCCGGGTGCATAGGTGCGAAGTGAAGTCGGGAACCGCTGTAGTCCACAATGGAGGACTTCAGTGAAGATGCCGCTGGCGAAGAAGGTGAAAGAGTCAGTGGAACCCAAAGGTGGATTCAAGATGAGAGGTACCTGCAAGCAGAGGCTACAGAGTCCCATGCCACTCAGGAATGACCAGGAGGCACGGAAGACGCATGCCCACCTATGTCGGAGCTGCAGGTGAGTTTACAGTGCCCTTGAAGTTGCAGCTGTGTGGACCAGGCGACACTGTGGAAGACCAGGAGCCGTTCACGAGCTGTCCAATGTCGGATGTCAAGAGCCAGGGGGTCAGTGTCCGGCAGGGGCACCAACAAACCCTAGCAACGGCAACCAACGTAGTAGTCTAAAAAGGTGCAGTGTCTGGACCAGAAAAGTCCAGGTGACTCATCACGAGCAGGTAAGTCAGAGCAGGCCCAAGCAAGCAGGGGAGCCCACTGGAGCCAAAGAAGACCCTCAAGAGGACCCACGGGCCGTAGGTACAGGAGTCGCAAGAGGACCTCGAGCAGCTCACCAAAGGATGAAGGCCCACGTTGCAGAGGATGAGGTGCAGGTGAAGATCTTGGTTGCTGGAGATGCTTGAGGCTGGAGCTTCGTGGAGCCCGAAGATCTCTGGTGAAGACAGTCAACAAGCTTTGGCAACGGCAAGTCGACGCAATGCACAGGGGTACTGCTCCAGCGGTTCCAACGAGGGATACAGGCTTCAAACTTGCTATGAAGATAGTGCAGAACCACCACCTGTGTTGCTGAACCTTTTGGAGTCTGTAGGAGCTCAGGAACAGCAGACCGGTCAGCTTTGTTGAGTTGCCTGCAGATGCAGGGAAGTGACTCCTTCACTTCAAGAAAGATTCCTTTGGGTGTCTTGGAAGTCCACAGGCCTATAGAAGAACCTGTATGGAGCACAGGCACAGACGATGCAGAAGACTGGCAGGACGACGAGACCAGGAGCAGCAGGAGTCTTCCAGGTGCAGTCTTGGTTCTCAAAGCGAAGTCCAGCGAAGTGCAAAATGCCCAGACGGTTGAAGATGAAGAGGTTTCGGATCTGAATCTTGTCCCACGACGAATCTAAGGAACCACCCACAGGTAAGCCCTTAAGTACCCTAAGGAAAGGGTTGGGACGATTCAGGAGACCCTCCCACAGGAGGGGCTTTAGAGTGGGGGGATACTCCCATGTCCTTTGTCCAGTTTCGCACCAGATCAGGAGCCAACTGCTCCCTGAACTGGTTCCAACTGGAGTATGCAAGGAGGGCACCAAATGTGCCCTTCAAAGCAGTCTAGTGGCGCTAGCAAGCGCCCCCACCCTGTCCCAATACACTAAGTCCTGTCTAAGAGGTGGCCACACCTCCCTGTGACAGGAAACCTAATGTCCTGCCTTCCCCTGCTTGAGCTTGGCTCAGCAGCCGGAGGGCAGAATCGTGCCTCTAGTCGGCAGCAGTCATAGTTTGCAGTCTGGGTCTAGAAGACTGGTCCCGGGAGCACTGAGGGCCTCCCGGAGGAGCTTTACAGTGCATGGAACCATACCCCAACACTGTTTATGGTGTTGGGGAATGATTCCAACATGTTTGATACCAAACACAACAGGGTTTGTTACAGCCAGTTTAGAGTTAGCCATCGCGTAATGACACATGGCCACCCTATATATCGTAATGGCTGATGCACTTACAACCCAGGAGAATGGACTCCATGGATTGTAGAGGTGTCCTGCTCATGCAGGGGCACCCTCACACTTATAACCGAGCACCCTGCCTTCAGGATTGAAAGGCCTGACTCAAGGGGTGACTTATAGGTTTTAAGTGCAGTGACCTCAGAGATAAGGAAACGTATATCTGTCGCAAGTGGTGCTAGCACCAGCTTACACAGGCTGCAATGGCAGGCTTGTAGTCACAATTTGAGTGGTCTCTCATGGGTGGCATAATACATGCTTCAGCCCATGGGGGACCCCTGGTGTACCTATGCCCTATACCATATACTAGGGACTTACAAAGGTACATCAGTAACCAATCTGGGGTGTACCTAAGCATCTCACTGTGTTCAATTTAGGGAAGAAGCACAGAGACTGGGGTCCTGATTATCAGGATCACAGTCAGACTAGTCAGAAAACATAATGACACCAGCAAAAAGTGGGGGTGACCATGAAAGCAGATCCTACTTTCCTACACTAATGTTACTATAGTACTGTGAAAGAGAACTTCAATCATTTGCCACAATTGGACAGTGTAAACGATGAGCTCATTGGTGTGTTTATATTAGGCCTGGGCAGTAAATTCCGTTCCGCTCGCGGAATTTGGGTAATTTTGCGTTCTGCGGAGAACGCGGAATTGCCAAAAATTCCGCGATCCGTGGCTTCGCAGAGTTTTTTGCCTGTTCGCGCTTTCAAAATGCGTGTTCGCAAGATATTTCTCCCTGAGCACGCAACAGGAAAAAAGCATCGCGAACGGGCGGAACAAGCAATTCCGCGTGTTCGCTGAACCTTTGCGTGCTCGCGGAGATTTTTTACCATTTCGCGGAGCTTTGCGTAGCGTGACTACGCAAATTCTGCCCACCCCTAGTTCATATACCCCATGAGTCATCTGGGAACCATTTTCTTTCTTTAGCAGAATATGCTTGATTTAGGTATGCCAGATTGATGCAAAATCATAAATAAATATTGGTCACTGCTACATTTCATTGCCACCACCTGAGATCTGGAGCATGTGGCGTAGGACCAGGTATTGTGTGATCAAAGATTAAAGGAAACCAATAGAAGGGGGTGCAAGAAAGGGATCCTAGTGAGCCCAGTAACTAGGTCATGATAACAGTTGCTTGCAGCACTGAACAGTTGGAAAAATGTGTGAAAAAACGGGGAAAAGACTAGTACAAGGTAAGTTTGGAAGACGTAAAGAGTACAATGTGTGGTGGAACAGAACAGAGGAGGAGTTCATGAGAAAGAAATACCACAATCCCACCCTAATGGCCTGAAAGTGTCCTTGAGGAGTTTGATTATCTAATAGTTTGTCATCAGTGGTTGTCAGCAATAAAATGTGCACAGAAAGAATGTTCAATTTTCTAATGTGCAGTGCTGTCTGGCGTGACTGAAACATAACATTGCAGGGAAAATGTAATTCACTGATTTTGAGTTACCAAGGAAAGCTTAGGCCCTCTAACAAGAAAGACCAAGGGCCTTATTATGACTTTGGCTGTCCTCACCGCCATGAAAGGGGTGGCGGACAGGTAACTCATCATATGCTCGTCGGTGCTGCAGCGGCTCTGCCAGCATATTGCAGCTCCCTGACTGCTGTGTGACCACCACGGGATCCTGGATCACTGGTGGACACAACGGTCCTGTGGCGGTACAAACGCCCAACTCGTAATACTGCAGTGGGACGGTAGTGTGGCAGTGATCAGACCGCCACTGCGAGTACAGCGGTCCTAAGGAACGCGGTACTCATAATAGTGCCCTAAGTATAGCGCATTATTGTAGTGTTTACTCTTCCCTAAATGCTGCTTGAATGATGAATGTAAACATACAAAAAACATGCCAAAATCAAGATCTCTACTTCTACCAGCAGCATATCTCTATGCCTGTCTGCGAAAATCTCTGATTGATGTATAGCAAGTGTGTGTCTCTGTGTTTGTGTGCACAGCATGTTCATCCAGACTGTATCTCCTTGCAGCCTATTTGAAGCCCTGATCTGGTTTTCCTGTTGCTTTCATTCAATGTCCTTTCTTAGTGTTCCTGTATATGTCTGTTAGAACCCCATTGCTAAGAGGATCCAGACACTTTCTATTGGAGAAAAACTCAAAATATCCAAAAGACCTTTGCATTTAAACCACACTTTCGAGCACCTTAGTGTTGTCCACAGACAGGTGTAGAAACAAGGACCAAAGGACAAGGAAGACAGTCAGGTAATAAAGAGGTCAGAGGTCAGTTCATGAATGTCTGCTCTTTTAGTAGTTAAAACTCACATTATCAAGTACTTCTCAGGGAGGAAGCATTACAATTTCTGGGTATCATTGGAAGCAGTGCTTTAAATGGGCTGGTACTCACAGGTACTCAGCTGCATCACTTCTAATCTTTACCCCTTTGAACTGCTCCATGACTAGTTCCGGTTCTTATTGGGTCGGTCAGAGGTTACAGTACCAACGGTCATGTGCTCATGTGAGTATTTGTGGCCATGGGTGTAGAAGCTGTGGCGGAAAGATGGGAAATATCTCCACTCCCCCTGCTGAAATTTTGGAGGGCGGGGATGGATTGGACAATATCCTGCCCCAGATTTTGAAGTAGAATCTGGGGTCCTGATTTACAAACTTGTGACGCACGGCAGTGCAGCCGGCCTTCCTGCTGCACTACAAGATACAGCGCATTCCTGGCCTTCTCTCTGCGTCGATGCACAAACAGCAGCCGTGCGCCAACGCAGACACCCTTGCGTCATGTTGCAAGGGTGCCTGCATTGCAGGGAAGATTGTTTTTGTGCAGGAAGGGACACCTTCCTGCAGGAAAACAATCCTTGATGGCATTTTCCTCTTTCTATGCGTCCTGCTGAATGCAGCACGCATAGAAAATGGAAAAAATGAGGAGAAATAAAAGTATTTTTCCTCGTTGCGCCACTATAGGGATCTGATGCATTCCCAGGTTTACGATTCCTCGTAAATCTGGGAATGCTTCAGATTCCATGGGTATTGCGTGGGAACACCCACAGCAACACCCATGGAACGCCCCTTTCGCGCAGTGTTCTGTGTGAAAGGGGCACATATTTACAAGGACATGAAAAGCCACGTAAACTGGTTTTGCGTGGCCTTGTAAATATGCTGCGGCACATTGCGCCACCAGATCGTCAAAAAACTGACACTCCGGCGGCGTAAATGTGCCACTAGGGCTTCGTAAATGAGGCCCTGGATATTTAACAGTGGCAGACACAACATGTCTCTCTTAAGCCATGGCTATGCATCCCCTTTTCCTTGAAACTCTGCTACCCGAGGAAAAAAGTCTGGGGGGAGGGGTGGTTCTGTGCTCTCTTTGTTTTGTTAATTATTTAATTGCTAACAATGAGGTGTAGAACCTCTCCTAAAATCAATGTTTGTCAAGCCAGGTGAGTCAGTAGAGTAAGCGAAGGCAGTAAATGCTATTTTATGTTAATGTTACTTCTGGCTCCTCTGGCTTGAGGAAAAGAAAGATTTTACGAGAGGCTCAACACCTCAAATACTGCAATTAAATAATTATCAAAACAAATAGGTCTCATAGCCCCCAGCGGATCTTCAAGGAAACACTTGGGAAGTGCATAATGCTTTCAGACAGGCATGTTCGGTCACTGTGTTTGATCTTCAATGTATGTGGAAACATCCCAAACATGCCTTTAATTCTTATGACAATTCACATGTAAATGTGCAGTTTGATTTAAGATGTGATTAGGATACTTATTGAAGTCTGTATACTGTAACTAACTAAATACCAATAAATGCAATGCTTCTGTAAATGTATATTTTGTGATTGCTGCTATTTCTCTCTGAGCTATTTTTTAATTTTTACTGATGGTTTGAATTATTGTATTATGTAATATTGTATTTTATAATGTTTTTTTAATGGATGCTCTCAAATTGTGTATGATCGGCATACTTTTTATTAATGTTATCAAAAAATTGAACAAAGTTTATATGATGATGGCAATGATGAATAGCAATAATTATATACCTGTACACAAAATACTGGTCGTTGGTGTTTCATGGAAAAGAGTAGGATGTAACCTCACAGTCTCTGAACTGCACAATTTCCAATCCTGGACTCATTTCTCAGTTTCCCCACTTGACCGAATTGTGTGATCCACTGCCTACTACTTTACTTTTACATGTGTCATTTTCCTTAACCATCCAGTTTGAGGGCGCAGTTAAGATAGGATCTGCCCGCTAAATCAATTTGGCTTATATATGATTAATATAAAATAATTTTGCTTCACCTTCAATAGCAATATAGGCTATATAAATAAAATTCATAACAAACCTACACATTTTGGGTAATTGTTGGCATTGTCCTCAGAGCATGGATTTATTCTTGAGTGTGTGGTGTTTAAAAAATGTTACTTTCAATAAACGTCACTCAATTCAGTGATATAATCATAGGTACTTACGACACTGAGAAATGTTAAAAAATATTTTTTTATTGTCAAGCCTTTATAGTATTTCCATTACATTTGTTGACTGATTTACATCTTTTGATGTCTAGGCTTGTGACCAAGACAGATCCCTTACTCAGCTCTCCCCAAGGCTGGCCGTGTGGCCCAGAAATTTGCTGACAGAAGGGGCCTCACTTTAAAGAGAACCATTTAAAATGGCTTTCCCTTCCTTCCTTGCCGGAGCAGCATCAATGTCGTTAGGTTTCATCCAGGACCTCCTCCAGCCAGCTCAGAAGGACTGAGGACCAGTTTCTTTCAGGTATGCCATGGTAACCCTTAAGCCGCCATCCAGCACCAGCCAGGGCAAGGAGCCAGTCAGGAGTACCGAGCACTGGTTTCTTTTAGCTGTGCGGGAATGTGTGACCCTGCAGCAGCCACCCAACACCCACCAGGAACCAGGCACTAGGGCTAGATTATTCCAGCTGTACAACCTTATGGCACCCATCAAGCACTATCAATGACACGATTCCTACAGGGCTTGTTCCTGCAATGCCAGCTAGGACTTTGAGAGCCAGGGCACGACTAGATTGTGCCACCAACATTACCCACCAGTTACCCAGTGCCAGCCATGACCCAGTGAGTTACCGAAGCTAAGAATTGTAGATGAGCCACCTGCCTCTAGATCCTCGGGTAAGGATGAAGATATTAATGTGTAACATCAGAGCACAGACATGTTTGCTTCAGGGATATCAGTAAGTAGGGTGCAGCAGGTAGGTCAAAGCTGCCAGTGCTTAATTTGTGCCGGTGCTTTCAGGTGAACTACTTCCTCCCTAGCATTTCTGAGGGACCAAGACTTATTTTTCATTATCAGATTTTTGACCAGAGCAAAAGAGAGAATGGGAGGAAAGGGAAAACGAGGAGAAAGAGAACGATGGGTAAACAGTGACAAAGGAAAAAGATGGGAAGTAAAAGGACATGCAAGAGTAAGATAAAGAATGAGGAAGTGTAAGGTGGTATGAAAAAGAGTCATGAGTTGGAATAAAAACTAGGCAGTCTTGGTATTCAGCAACCCTGCGATTTAGTAGGGCAGAGGTAATGTTATTAAGGCAAAACACTTTGGGCCCTGTATTTATTTGTTTACAAATTAAGCACTCACAGAGCAAGTGCAAGTCAGGTTCATGTGAGATTAAGGAGCAGAGCAGATGACTGGGAGGTCGCAGTGCAGGTCAACGAGAGATATAAGGTTCAGTGCTGCAGAAGGTCACAATCCAGTTCTGAGTGCGACCGAAACATCATAGGCCACGTCAAGATGGAGCAAAGAAGGTCGTTTTCTGGACAGAGCACGATAAAGGGTGCTGCTGGGGAAAGGTCAGTGTGATGATGCAGTATTGTTGGGAGGCCAAAGCATAGTCCCTAGAATGGATGACAGGACAAATGGCAGGAGCTCAAAGAAACACGTTTAAAGGACAAGAGTACATATTCAATATGCGTTCATGTACTTGTGTGAAAACGTGCATGTAGTTTACGATATGCACAGTGTGTGTTTAATATATCATGTGCACCTGGTGAATAGGAAGGAATAACTGACTGCATGTCCGAGATCTTCTATTTTGAGATGCAAAAATGGCACCCTGCCAGCTCAATATCAGGCCCATCTGTGCTTTTCCTAGGAAGGAGATACCTTGGAAAACAAATTCAGTAGATGTTCTTTAATTACACCCGTACAGTTTAACCAGCCCCACCCACCCCCCCCCCTCCCATTGGCCAACTTTACCCAGACGATAAATGGACAAGAACTTCCCACGTATATGAGCATCATCGTCTTAGACTGGTGTCTCAGGGCTATCTGGCAATCCGACTCTGATTAGCCATAGTGGTGCCTCTTCAACCCTAACCATCTTTGGTCACCCAAGGGCAGAAGAGGAATATCATGTGGTAGTTTCTAGGGGCCTTATTTATGAGATTTGTGGCGCAGTGCAGCAAGTCACCTCGCTGCGCTGCACTGCATCACTGGGAAAGGGCAGTAATGCACCGTATTTAAGGCATGACTTTTCCACCTGCACTGGCGCACAATGGGCTGTCTGTATTGCATGCAGGATTATTTTTGTGCAGGAAAGGGCATGCCCAGACGTGGGTCTCTTGTTCACTTTGGCACTGGATTCAAGCTAGCCTGGCTGATGAGAGGTGTTACCCCGAAACCGGTCCCAGGATGCTTGTTTGCCGTCCAGAGAAGACCTAGCTTGGCAGTTCGGGCTGGACTGTTCCCTTGAGGAACAGGGTCAAGACTGATTTGCATATGGCTGGGTCTGACCTGGGGTGGCGAAGTGAGCTAAAGAACAATGATGGATTCAACCCAGATCTGTGACTGGGGATGAGTGTCTGAAAAGTTCCTTGTGTTTGCTACCTTCCTGTACAAAAACAGTCCTGAGAGGCATATTCCTCTATTTATGTGTGATGCCGAATGCAACACACATAGAAAGAAGAAGTAACGAGGAGAAATAAAGATATTTCTCCTAGTTATGCCTCTCCATGGCCGTCATTTGGGGCTAGTCAGGGGTCGCAGGTGTGACCTCTAGCTTGCTCCCTGCTACTCCTGGCACTTCCTTTGCAACCCCTGACCTCAGAGGAGGCAAATGTTTTGACCCCTCTGAGGCCAGGGGTCGCAAAGGAAGTGCCAGGAGTAACAGGGAGCAAGCTAGAGGTCGCAGCTGTGACCCCTGGCTAGCCCCAAATGTCGTCCATGTGCCTCTCCTGGAAGGCCTCTCTATTTTGCGTATTCCCAGGTTTACAAGGTCTTGTAAATTTGGGAATGTGTCAAAAACTATGGGAGTTGTGTGGGAACACTCACGCCATGCCCATGGGGTGCCTTCCAGGGCAGAGTAACGCAATGCAGTGATTTGCACTGCGTTACTCCAAATTTTTGGAGCCACTCAAAGCCACGCAAAGTGGGTTTGCGTGGCTTCAGAAATCTGACTTAAGGTTTACGTTGCTCTTGCACCACTTTGCGTGGTGAAAGAGCAATGCAAACCAGGCCATAAATATGGCCCTAGGTCCTCAGTGATTCTAACGGATATCTGCTCCATTCATCTCTGTGAATGTTTTCACTAAGTGGTAACTATTGGTCCTAGTGGGGGAATCCAAAATGCTAGGCAAGCAGGCTACCAATCGGTGGGGCCAGCACCCAACCTTCATTTAAAAAGAGGAATCCCCAAATACCCTAAGCCACCCACAAGCTTGGTGGCATACACTTGTCACCCACTTGCTATTCTTCTTCTTGGCCTCCAGCGCTGACACCTGTGTTTGAAAATCTTTATTGGGTTTTACATTTTTCATACAGGAAATTTAGCAATAATAACTATCATTTGCACATATAAGAACCAATAATGGACATGAACTTCAGAAAGTCATCAACTCACATAATCACATCAGAGCATCAATTACTAATGATGTCGCATAAGTCTCAATATATTAAAAAAATATTCAAAAAACATTAGTAAACTCTAGGGGCCAGAAGTACGAAGCATTTTACTGGTCACAAATGGCCAATCAGGCCGTTTGCGACCGGTAAGATGCTTTTTGGCATGTACGAACCCTATTTTGTGAGTCAATACCCTATTACCGACTCGCAAAATATTGTTTGCGAGGCGCTATTAGAAAGGGGCGTGTTAAGGGCATCCCTTCCTAAAAGCTAGTCGCACTGGTATGTAGGAATGTTTTGCGACCGGAAATGAGGTTGCAAAACATTCACAGTTACCACCAACTTCAAGTTGGTGATAAGCCATTCGCAAATGGGAAGGGGTCTCCAAGGGACCCCTTCCCTTTTGTGAATGGGGGCGGCAGCAGTTTTTCAGAGCAGGCAGTGGTCCCATGGGAACACTGCCCACTCTAAAAAAAATAAAAGAAGGCTTTTTAAAAAAAAATGCATACTGTTTTCCTTTAAGGAAAACGGGCTGCATTTCAAAAGAAAATAACTGCTTTGTTTAAAAACCAGTCACAGACATGGTGGTCTGCTGCCCCAGCAGACCACCATCCCTGTAGCTATTCCCAATAGGTCGCAAATTGCGACCTGCCTCATGAATATTGATGAGGCAGGTCAATTTGTGACCCATTGGGAGTCGTAAACAGTGTCTCAGACACTGTTTACAATATCTACACGAAAGAACAAAATGGCTATGGTATATGTTCCCTGCACTCTGTATAGTTTCCAAAAAGAGTCCAAAAAAGTGCTCAATCCCTGAGCCAACCGTCTTAGAAAAACCCACAAAAACACAAATGAGAGATATTGGTGGAAGAAGCAGACTTCAAACATATATGTTTACTTTCAAAATGAGTCACAAAAGGGTAATATAAGCTCCTAAGTTCCTGTCAGACTTAGAAAGAAGTAACATCATTATAACAATTTCACAAGACAAGACATCATAAATTCAAAGGTCTTGTTTTTAAAGACTAGTTCTTTATTTTCTTATTTCTTGTGAAGTAACAAACACAGCCACGCGTTTCATCCTGCAAACCCAGGGACTTTTTCAGGGCAAGCTAGATAAGGCATCCATATGTGCCTCATCCCATCATAAAGAATCTCAAAGTGTCCATACGGGTAACCCAGTTTGAAATTCGAATTAAAAGTATGTGCTGTAATACCGAACGAGATTGTCTCTGAATTCAGCCAAGTATCGAGTTGCGAAACAAATACTGTGGAAAAAAGAGCTGTGCCGTTTCTAACGCGAGGCCTCGGGGAGAACGCTAAGGTGTCCGTGATGAACACCTTAGCGTTCTCCTCGATGATTTGGCATTGGTTGTGGTTGTTACTTCACAAGAAATAAGAAATTAAAGAACAAGTCTTTAAAAACAAGACCTTTGAAACTGTGATGTCTTGTCTTGTGGAATTGTTATAATGCTGTTACTTCTTCCTAAGTCTGGCAGGGACTTAGGAGCTTATATTATTCTTTTGTGACTCATTTTGAAAGTAAACATATATGTTTGAAGTGTGCTTCTTCCACCAATATCTCTCATTAGTGTCTGAGACACTGTCGCACATAGCTGTTTGCGATTTCCTAATGGCGAATCACAAAAAATCGTAATTAGGAAATCGCAAACAGACTTTTTTGTACATCTGGCCCTGGAACCTTGAGACAACTCCTATAGTAGTGTCCACAGCTTAAGTCAATCTAGGGCAATGACAATACCTGCAGTCAACATTGTTGGTCACGTTGGGAGGAATGCCCCCCCAGATATAATAGAATAGATGCAGCTGGTCATTAAACTTTTATATTAGTCTCTCATGTGCTGCGATGGAAGCCATAGAGTCCATTCTTTCCTCATGTGTTGGTAAGATCACAGTTTTACATTTTCTGAGGATGCATAATTTCACAATGCAAGGGCCAAATCAATCCCCCTTTTCCTTATGGATAGTCACACCTGGAATGTCATGAGTGTCATGAAGGAAACCCAGTTCTGGTGAGGGGGTGATGTTTAAATCATTTGCTCTGCTGATAGTGTTTCATATTTGTCACCAATAAGACTGTATGTTCGGGCAATGCCAGAAGACAAATAGCATGTCTCCTACTGCCTGTTTACATCACCAGCAAAGTGGTGTAAGGGAATTTTTGCCCTGTGTAGTTTGTTGGAAAGAATCCAGTGATAGCACCGTAGTATTTTAAATGAAATAAACTTAAGATGGGCATCTCCCAACTAAGTAGGAGGTGAGGGGTTAAGGCTTCCCTGGTGAACCATCAGTCAGATGTTCAGATGAACTTAATGTCTTGTTGTCTAGCTGCTTGAGCCTGATTTACTTTCTTTACTTGCACTGCCCACATCACTTCTGAGAATAGGGATAGTAAGGGTAAGGCACGAAAACCAAAGACCAGTCTTTGCATCTTGCTACTCTTTGTTCCCTTCCTCATCAAGAAGCAGTAAACATTTGCTGATAGTGATTTTATCACTGCAGAGCAAATAACAAACATACATCTGTTTGTGTGGTTGGAAAGGGCTGAAAGAATACCAAAATCTCCCATCAGAATGTAAATTAGTGAGAGGTACAAGACATGTTGTATAAGCAAGTGTAAGAAATTGCATTCTTAATTGGGGTGGGTGACTACCCACCTCAAGGAATGATCACAACCCTTGTCAGGGTAAACCCTCAAAGTTACAAGTTTAACTTGAGCTCAGCCTCCTGGTAGCTATGGCACAGAGCGGACAGGCTTAACTTAAGGCAATGTGTAAAGTATTTATGCAGTACTAAAACAGTAATAAAGTCAAAATGCAAAACAGTAAAATCCCCAAACCGAATTAGAAAAAATTGAATATATTTAATGAACAAAATGATGCAAAAATGACACAACGCCACAAGAGGAACTGGAGATACGATTTTTTAAAAGTTTCAAGTAGTAATGGTGCCAAGAAGCCCAAAGTTCCAATGATAGTCAATTGTCAGGATAGACCAGGAACTAGGCACAATTTGAGGCTGACCACAATGGAACACAGTTAGATACACTGCCGGATTTGGTGGTCATTTATAAATCTGGCAGGTAGAGTAGTCCCAGTCTGCTGGAAATAAAGTCCTATGCAGGCCAAGGGAGAATACTCTGGTTACCAGAATATAAATCGAGTCTATATTCCTTTAAGTCCCAATCCACCAGAGGAGTAGACTTCTAAAGCCCCCCAGGACACCAGGGGAGACACTTAAAGATTCACAGGATATCAGGCAGAGGCCAACAGCAGAATCCAATCCAAATCCAGTTGCCACTGGTCAGCTGGGCAATTATAGTAAAAGCCTCTTGTACCTTGTTGTATCCCTGTAGCTTGACCAGGGATGTACACTTCTTTGTCCAGGGTACAAGAGGGAGCAGGTTCAATTTTTCAAGTTTCTTCTCAGGTTTCAGATAGCAGGTCCAGTCCTCTTCTGTTCTTCCTCAGGTCGAGTGTTCTGAAGTGGGTTCCTAGAAATGACCCTTTATGTCTGGCATGAGCTAGTGGGTGGGAATGGCTCCTGGGCATGCCCTAACTGATGAAGTAAAAGTTCCGGCAGCCAACCTTAGCCACTTTGGACATTTTCAAGATGGCAAAAGTTTTTGGCCACACTAAACTTGTACTCTGAGGTTGGGTGGGTGTGTGTGTGGGGAATGTACTATGGCACTTCTAGAGTCCTTGCACATCTAACACTAAAATCCAGTACGAAGCAGCCACTGTACCCACAATAAACCCAGAGACACAAGTCTGGGACGACAAAGCAGGGTTTATCCGCAACCAGACAGTAGATACACAGTAATTGTCTTGCCATCCAATTTTCTTCATTTTAAGTGGGCCCCAGTGTTATATGTAAACCCCAGCAGACTTGTCAAGCAGGATTTGACAATGTAACGTCAAAAAGATGCTCACTATCCCATCCTGCATATTCTGTAAAGCTCAGAGGAGTCTTCTCTGCCCATTCAGGTCAGTCTGTTGCTTCCTCTCGGGAGGACTTTCACAGGGGCATATTAACAACGGCCAGCGATAATTATCGCTGGCCGTGCGTAGCGATAATTATATTATCGCTGGCTATCTCTGGCATTTATCGCCCTGGTAGCGCGTTATTAACAACGCGTTACTCCAGGGCGATAAAAATACCAGAGATAGCGATGTATCGCCTTTTGCAGGGAACATCGCTGGTTTTCTAGCGATGTTCCCTGCAAAAAGGGCGATAACCTGCTGATACGACCCACAGGGTCGTATCAGCAGAATCCACCTCCTATGGCTAACATAGGTAAGTCGGGATTATAGCAGACGTTAGATTTTGGCGAAAACGGCCGTTTTCGCCAAAATCTAACGTCTGCTATAATCCTGTGGGCTGCCTTGTAAATATTGCGATGTGCACATCGGCGATATTTACAACGTAGCCCATCTGGGGTACGCCCAGTAACGCTCACTTTGCATCTCATTAGAGATGCAAGGATAGGCGTTGGGGGAAAGGGCGATAGTGCAGGGATTCACGCGATAGCGTGACCTTGCTGATTAGGCGATAGAATTATCGCTGCTTTCCGTCCGAAAACGGACGCTAAAGCGGCGATAATTGTCTATCGCCTCATTGTTGATATGCCCCACAGATTTTTAAGACCTATTGCAATGCTAATTACTGTTTGGGGCAAGTCAGAGAGCAAATGCAAATTTAGCCTCCAGAAACTTCAAGCAGATAAAGATAACTTTCTAAAAGTTACTTTCCCTCAATACTTATTATAAATCCGACTTCACCATTGAAATGGATTTTAATAACTATCAAAAATAGTTGTATAATTATTTTCTAGCTAATGCCATTTCTGAGATACAGTATTCGGATCTTAATCTGTACTCAGGTTTTCTACATATCATAGCCAGGCCTGTCACAGTGAAAATAGCTTTTGGATGCTCGGCAATGTAAGGATATTTTAACATTCAGGGCTAGATGTACTAACATTCAACACAATGCAAATCAGAAAGACAATTTGCTGTGCTGTGCAGCACTGGGTCAAATGGGGAGAGGGAGAATGTGCCATATTTACTAAGATATTGCATATTCCTGCTTTCTCACTGCGCTGGCGCACTCAGTGCTAGTTAGCACCCACGCAGGCACCCTTGGGCCATGGTGCAAGTGTACCTGCATTACAGGCAGGATTGTTTTAATGCAGGAAGGGACACCTTCTTGCACAAAACAATCCTCAGAGGCATTTTTCTCTTTCTATGTGTGCTGCGGAATGCAGCACATGTAAAAGAGGAAATAATGAAAAAAAATAATTGAAAACATATTTCTCCTCATTACGCCTCTTTTGGGATGGCGTAGCATTTTGATGCAATCCCAGGTTTACTACCCTTAGTAAATCTAGGATTGGGCCAAAATCCATGGGTGGACGCATGAGAACTCCCACGCTCCACCCATGGAACGCCTTCCTGGGTGTGACACAATGGTAACACAAAGGTTTAATAAATCTAGGCCTACATTTCTACATGTGTTACTTTTTGATACCATGCACCCTTCCTAATGGGCTGTAAGGCCTACATGGGGTGACTTATTAATATTTAAAAGGGAGGTTTTGATCTGTAAAAAGAGTTTATTTTGACAGGCCAAATCACAGTTTTCACACTTCTATACTCAGGCTACAGTGGTAGGCCTGAAGCCATGTTTTACACTGTCATTGTAGTGGATGGAACAATAGCTGCTGCAGTCCACTAGTGACATCTAAATTACAGGCCCTGAATACATTTTGTACCATATACTAGGGACTTACTGGGAAGTTAAATATGCCAATTAGGCAATTAGGAAAAGCACAGGCACCTTACCTATGGTTAGCAGGGGTAAAGTGTGCAGAGATCTACAGCCAGCAAAAACATTTATGGCAAAATTCTGTTGGGACATCACAAAAAAGAATTGTGGGGCTTTGGCAGCACTCAGAGTGCTATTTGTTTCTCTACTAATGATATTACATTTTTGGCGTATCATTCTGCCTCTTAGGAAGTGCTTCTGTTAGAATGCATTAGGGGCTTTTATATATCTGAAATGTTCACTTATCAATGACCACAAAGTTTGTTGCATTAAATTCTCTATCTCCTATAGACATTCCATACCAAAAGCAATCCTTTTTGCTAGTTTTTCCCAGCATTGACAAAGCCAATAGGGCTAAGCAACATTCATGCACGCAATGTGTGCAACCAGCAAGTGTTAATACTGTGTTTACATGCGTTAGTTAGCACATTAAGGCCAGGCCCATTGCTTTTGCCAGTTTTAAATTTTGCAACTCACATAGCTTCGACGGGCCTAAAGAAATTGCAGAGTTATCCTATTTGTTTGAAAATTCGAACGCCCCCAGTTCTGAACTAATTAACTGCAGTTGGATTGCATATTCTACGTTTTAATTATAAGGCAGGTGTCCACAATCATTATGGAGTACATACTGTTTGGAAACCATGTTAGGCAAACATCATTGTTAGTTAGTGGAAAAGCTGGGGTTAAGGATGAAAAGTGGGTGTCGGCCATCTTGCTTCCTTGCTACTCTACGGAGTCTGGAATGTATTAGTGGATGGGAGGAGGGGCGCAGTGGGGCCCCATCTTTAGAGTATGAACACCAGGGCTGCTTCCTCTCTCATCCACTCCTCTAAGGAGTGCCAGTGAAACGAGTTGCATATTTCCCTGTTATCAACAATCGCCTCTATCTGCGGTTCCTGAAGGCTGATTAACAGAGAGCAGCTATTATGACTTGAAAGAAGGGAGCACGCTGAGAGAAAAATGAAGCCACACATCTCAGAAGGCAAAGACTTCCTCCCACCACAAATGTTCCGGTTTTAATTTCTTTCTTTCTTCTTTTTTCTAAGTAGTTTAATAAAAGATGTTGGCAATGTCTATTCATATAGCCTAGCTCTGCAATGAATGTTTTCCAGATATTTTGTTATTTTTTTTACGAAGAAGCGGCAGTGCTCAATGGGGTACGACTTTAATTTGTATTGCTCTTGGCGGGCCGCCATCATGGGGATCCAAACAGATAGATGCTTGGGCTGCATGTGCACAAAATAGAGAGGACACGCTTCTCTTCAAGCAAAGTCGTTTTTAAAGAAGTTTGAAAGAATTAAGGGCCTACAGTTTGATCCAGAAATGCAGAAGCACCAGGTTGTGGGAACCCGTGCTAGAAGTGCAGCCAATGGTTGACACGGCTCTCCTGCTAAGTTAGTGGCTCTGTATTCCTCTTTAAGGTAGGCCAGAACGCTAACTTCAGAAAAAAGTTGACCTCAACTCACCTTCCATCGGAAAACATTGAATCAGAGAGTTGAAGAGACTTGACGTACGACTCAATGATAAAACATACTGCAACAAACATCAAGAACCATGGGGTAGGAACTTAGAAAATTAAGAGGCATGGGTCTGAGTTCACTAGTGCCAAGAGTTAGCAAGGAAATAGAAAACACAGTGACAATGAGCCCTTTGAACCGGCCCTAAGTAGAGGGACATCCCCAACAAAGAGCGGCAAGCCGACACTCTCGGACACAAGTGCCTTGTAGCACCTGATCGGAACTCACCACCCCAACCATGTGCTCAGGGGTCAGGAAGGAAACTTAATAGCTTAACTTAACTCAACTCATAGGGGCCTATTACGATGTCAGTCAGAGTTTCCTCCGACTGACACCATGGCGGAAACGGGACTGACCGACCTCCGGTCAGCGGTACCAACTGCCTAATTATGATTCTCCCATTTCTCTATGGGAACTTGTGTTACGGCCGTACACCGGCCATAACTCAAGCTCCCATAGAGAAATGGGAAATTGTGTTAATCCCTGCACCCCGTGGCAGGCTCCTCAAGGTACCTGCTACAAGGTGCAGTGATTAACAGGGGGGCACAATAGGTGCCCCCTCAGCCCCCAACTGGAGGCCGCAAGGGAAAGGGGGCCCTGCTAGGGGCCCCCAAACACGCTTTCCGACAGGGTTTCCATGTCAGAAAGGCCGGCATGGAAACCCTGCCAGAAACCGTGCATTGTAATCCGGACGGCGTAAACTGCTGTCCATATGGATTACGGGCCAGTTCCGACTGGCCAACGGGCTCCTTGAGTGCGTCGGAAGTCAGCCAGAGTGACCGGCCGGTTTCAATTCTGACTGGCTGTATCGTAATCAGCCGGTCGGAATTGAAACCGACGATGCCGGTCGTAAAGCCTCCGACCTAAGGTAATCGGCCACTTATTGTTGAGTCAAGCACAATACATAACTATTACTCTAACAGAGGGATCCCTAGACCATAGGCAAAGGCACTTTTTGCTTTCTCATGGTTTTCCAAAAACCGAGCTCAGAGAGGTGGAGGGTCTGAGGAACTTCAACAGCCTATCGCCCCACTGAGATACCCTATGAGCTGCGCGTACATAAAGATTTGTAAGGCCGTAAATCCCTCTTCCCACCTCACCCTACAGAGCACCCCCTTGGGGACAATCTATACCCTCTTAATCACATCACCAATGCTTATAGAGAGCCTAAAGGATGGCCAAGAATAACTGCTCATGGATATCCACTGTTGGGAAAAACCACAACTGTAGTCCACAGCTTGAGAACTAAGCATTAAAACACTTTCCTCATGCTCTCCAAATCAACTTTCTCCTCTGTGTTCTGACTGTGTGTCCACAAAACTCACATCCGTGCCCTTGAATCACGTTGCTTGAATGCCCTCTAAGTTAAGCTCAGCAGGTATGTCCTTTTCCTGACTCAACCACCTCTGATGCTGTCAGGGATTTTTATTAGGTCCTAGATTATTTTGGAAAACACAGATAGAGCTTATGAAAGGCTTGAGTTTAAGGAGGGTTTGTCTAGGTCAGACTCCTTGAAAGTGTGGGTCACTGCCCCAATAGGTTAACAGAGAAGTCAATGTGGGTTACACACATATTTCCAGTGGTCGCTGGAAAAAAATTGTCTGCCTTTGCTTGTATATTGAATGCAATTCCTTTGTTTAATAGTGTTTCATCTGGTGGGCCATGATCTCTTTCATTTTGGAGAAATTGGATATTGTCAGTATAGATTTGAGGAACTATAACTTGTTTCATGTAAGCTGCTACCTCAAACGTTTTACGGTGAGGTGCACATTTAAGATGTAGACTGTAACTGACCTTTCACTGTAAAATATGAGGTTTACAGTGGTTTGGCTGATTATCTGAATAAATCCTAGCATGCTTTGTTTCTGTATACATCACATCAATGAGTTAATAGAGCATGCCAGCTATATCCACTCTCCCTGTGTTAAAAGCATGGCCGCTTGCTTTTTCGATTGGACCCAATGCCTCATGTGTAAGCATTGTGACATATTTGGACAAACAATTATCTGAGGGTTTAGACTAACACTAAAATCTTTTTGAGACCCAATGTTTATTATGTAGTGGTAACAAGATGTTTGCACATTATTTTTCATATGTGTGCAGCATACTTGCCAACTTGAAGAACAATCTCACCGTGTAAGGAGCGGCGGGCCTTGTAAGAGGTGTGATCTCGTACTGAGAAGTACCCAGGTGGCACTTTTGAACCCCAGCCTGCCCCCAATCCATCTCCTCCCAAAAAAAGACAAGCATTTGCAATGCAATCGGTCTCGCCTTTGGGACCTTATATGTATTTAGCTATGCAGCACATTAGCCTGGGTGCTGAAACATCTACTGTTCTTTAACATGGAGGGAAAGTAAGCACCAAACTGCGTGACATGCCAGGTATGGGAATACATGGAGAGAAATATTGCCTTTCAGCGGGAAATGGTATAGTCCAAAGCTCTGTTTTTAATATAAAATACAAGATTTGAAAAAATATTATTGTCTACAGGTACTTGTGGAAGACAATTTCTATGGACTGGAATCTAGAGAATGCTAACGTGAATCTGGTATTTTACTGACCTCCGCTGGTCGTTTTCTATCAAGAAAGTTAAATAGAGGCAGTTGCCAGAAAAGTTTAAATAAAGAAAGTCCCTCAGCAGAAAGCAATTCTGGTATTTTACTGACCTCTAATGGTCGTTTTCTATCAAGACAGTTAAATAGAGGCAGTTGAACAGAAAAAAAGTTCCTAAGTGGAAGCAGACAAGTCCTAGGGCTGATCTCTAGTGCCCACAAAGTTCATACACATATAAGTATATACTAAAGTATATACAAGAGGTCTCGAATGCTCGACCTAAAAAAGCTTGCTGAGTCCGGTGCCGATGTCCTGGGGTATTTTGACACCCCTTAATGGACATCAGCAGATGAAAAGCCTCGGAAAACGAGCTGGAAAAACACTATTTGTGTCACACTGTAGCACCATGTGAGTTGGCAGGTGTGGTGCAGTTGTGTAAACCCTGATAATTGGACTGTGCATATAATATATAGTTACTGTCTGTTTTGCTTACACTGCCTGGTCATTTTCGTTCAGGCAACACCTCACAAATATTTTGTATGCAGCTGATTGTCCACACATAATACGTCTGAGGTTCATAATTCTTGTGAGACCTACGCTTGTAAGGCATTGAAGAAAAATATGTAATTTCAGTCACCCCTATTGTCTCAGCGAAGAGAATCTGATTTTGGTAGTTGTGATGTTGTTTGATTGTAAATGGGTGTTTGCATTATGCAAGAATATCATTCACTGATTTAAAAAAGGTATTTAAAACACTTTTTAGGTCTAATCACAATCCGGTTCTAAATAGATGTGAAGTGTTTCAAATACTTTCATTTAGCTAGGCTGAACTAAAAATATCCCTGTTGGTACAGTCCACTTCTGTTTGTGCATCAGTGTCCAACGAGAGCTTGTATAGTGTGGACATTGCTAACATAACAACACTGAGGGCCTGATTACGAGTAGGTAGGGGCAGATTTACGAGCCCCCTGCGCCACCAGTACGTCACTTTTCGTGACGTACTGGTGGCGCAGGGGGCTGCTCCATATTACAAGGAGAGGAAAAGCCACCCTGCGAGACTTTTCCTCTCCTTGTAAATACGGCACCTTCACACGCAGCACTTTGCGGTGAAGGGGCGTTTCCATGGGTGTTGCTGTGGGTGTTCCCACGCAACACTCATGGAACAAGACACATCTCCAGAATTACGAGAAATCGTAACTCTGGAGATGCGTTGAAAGCTACGCCACCCTAGAGGTGGCGTAGCGAGGCGCACCGAGGAGAAATGTTTTCATTTCTCCACGTTTTTTCCTCTTTCAATGCGTGCTGCATTCTACAGCACGCATTGAAAGAGGAAAATGGTTGTAGTGATTGTTTTTGTGCAGGAAGGTTCCCCTTCCTGCACAAAAACAATCTCCCCACGACGCAGGCATCCTTGCACCATGGTGCAAGGGTGCCTGCGCCGGCACATGGCTGCAGTTTGTGCGCCAGCGCAGGGGGAAGCACAAGGATGCGACATATTCTTGTAAATATGTCGCATCCCTGTGCTTTCCAAACTAACGCAGCGCGGCGCAGCAAAATGACTTGCTGCGCCGTGCTGCGTTAGTTAATTGTAAATCTGCCCCGTAATGTTTTTCTGACCCCTGCATAAAGCCATGTTTGCGCAGGGGTCGGAATTATGAGTTGAGTGTTCTTTAACACATCCGATAATTATCAGATACATAAAATCCCTCAACCTTCGTTAAATTTCAGCAGGTCAAACCTGAAATTTAGGGCCTGGTTACAAGTTGAGGTGTTCTTTATCACCCCTGATAAATAACAATACCACGGGCAGAGTTATTTATTGAGTGTGATAAATAACACCTATCATGAGCTTATGGGGAGCAATTATTATTTTTATTATTTCGTTTTTTTGTAATGCACATGAATCACCCAAAAGGGATTTCTCGGCGCAGCAGGAACAAAAACGTCGGCAGTGGCCTAGGATACTAAAATAGTTCAGTTTTTAATAATTTCCTAAAATTGTGATGGGCAGTACATTCTCGTAGGTGTAGGGGAACTTTATTCCAAAGGTGGGGGGCTAGAAATGTAAATGCACGGCCTCTTGAGCGGGATTTCTTGATGCGAGATATAGTAAGCTATGGATTTGTTCGTAGATCTTAGAGACCTTATTGGTCGATGGGGAATACATTTTTCCATCAAGTATCTGGGTCCCTTGCCATTAAGCTCTTGGTGCACTAGGTAGCAGATTTTGAAAGTGATTTGGTTCCTCTCCGGCTGCCACTGTAGTGCACGCAGTAAAGGAACCAAGGCAGATCTTGCTGGTAGATTGTGAATTAGGTGAGCCCCTGTATTCTGAACCACCTGGAGTTTATCCAGGAGAGATTAGTTGACCGCGGCCAGAAGGGCATTGCCATAGTCCAGGCGACTAATCACCTGCGCCTGGACTAGGGTCTTGCGTACTGCCAGTGGGAGCATTGGGAAAACTCTTTGTAGTAGCCTCATAACATGAAAGCAGGTGCCAGTGGTAGACATTACCTGATCTTTCATAGTTAGCTTCTGGTCTAATTTTATGCCCAGATTTTTCACTGAGGATTTAGGAATAGGTGGCACTCCCAATTCTGGTGGCCACCACTCAGGGGACCATAACAATTGAGTGGCACCGAAGAGCATGATTTCAGTTTTTCCACTATTTAGCTGGAGAAAATTTGCGGCCATCCAGGCTGTGATAGCTTTCATGCCCTTCATAAAATGGTCTTTTGTCTCGGACGGTTTCAAAGGTTAGCAGAAGTTGAGTATCGTCCGCATATGATATAGGTATGAAACCATGGGCTCTTATAATGTTTGCAAGAGGGGTGACATATATATTAAACAGTGTGGGGCTCAGACAAGGGCCCTGGGGCACTCCCTTATTAATTATCATGGTGCATGACCTAAATGGTCCTAGGTGGATGGTCTGAGTTCGGTCTGACAAAACATTTCTGAACCACTGTAGCACTTGGCCATGGATGCCTATCTCTTCCAGTCTCTGTATCAATCTTGAATGAGATATTGTATCGAAGGCCACTGACAAGTCTAACAGCACAAGCACAGACTGTTGAATTTTGTCTAGGCTCTATCTAATATGGTCTGTAACAGCTAAGAGTGCAGTTTCGGTGCTATGCATAGGTCTAAATTCTGACTGGGATAGATCCAGGATCCTGTTGGATTCAAGGTACTCCACCAGTTGTTTATTGATATGGCTTTCTATTATTTTACTTGTCCAGGGAAGAAGCGATATAGGGCGATAATTAGATACATCTGTAGCAGGAAGGTTGTTTTTTTCCGAATCGGAATGACCTGAGCAGCTTTCCACTCAGCTGGAATTTCGCTTGTGCTCAATGATAGGTTCAGTAATGAACTTATAGGCGAGGCCAGCTGATAGAATAGCGTGACTGCTCTCTTGGCTGGGATAAGATCCAGAGGAGAGCCTGATTTAACAGCTTTCAGAGCGAATTGAGCGGACTCCAAATTAAAAGGGGCTAACTCCTCTAAAGTGCATATGCAAGTATTCTTACCAACAGCGCATATAGGTTCCGAGTTTATGCGGTGTGTCAAGCTTGTAATATTATCATAAATTAACTTTACTTTGTCCTCTAGATGGTCTGCAATCTCGTCGCAGAGCATTTGCGAAGGGGGAGTGTTTGTTATGCAGGCCTAGGGATTAATGAAGGAATTAAGGGTTTTGAAAAGTTCCTTGGAGGAATTTCCAGCTTTGTCAAGTTGATATACTTTTTCCGTGCTTTTCTGATGTTACTGTGATAGTGCGCTAGGGATTTCTTGTAGGCTTCGGTTACTAGGATTGGGAGTTGTTCGCCATTGTCTCTCCAATTTTTTGCATTGGGTTTTCTCTTTGCGTAAAGCAGAAGTGTACCAAGGAGCATGTGGAGTTTGTCTTGGCGAAGAATGAATTTTCATTGGAGCCAGGATGTCAATGGCTGTATTCAGAGATGTATGGAATAATTTAAGTGCTTCCTGCATATCAACTGCTTTCTCTATGTTAGGGGTGATATATTCTTTAGTGGAGGCATCGGGAGAAACTTTATGCCATTGTCTGCTATAGTTTGGTTTGGAAGGGTTATTGTGAGGTGCAGCTGTGTGTGCCGAAGAGATGTGGAAGTTGATTAATGTGTGGTCAGTCCAAACAAGAGGACATGGAAGTTCACAGGACAGAAAGGGGGAGTTACTGAAAATAAGGTCCAGCGTGTGACCGGCAATATGAGTGGATCCCATAAGATTGTTTAAGACCTAAGGAAGCAAGATCAGTGTGGAGTTGTTGTGCCTCTGAATTAGAAGGATCATCCATATGGACGTTAAAGTCACCAAGTAACATAAAAGTATTAGAGGACAGTACCTGGACTGCAATGAATTCCATAGGCTTAAGATTGAAAGGTCCTAAGGGGCCGGGAGGCTGATAGACAAGAGACCCTTTCCAGCTACTCTGGGGCGAGAAGTCAACTTTAAAAACACATATCTCTGCCCATACCTCGGAGACGGACTCGTTGATAGTGATTTTTAGTGAATTACTATAGATAATTGCTAAACCTCCACCCGTTTTTTCTAACCTTTCTAATCTCAATATATTGTAGTTAGAAGGTAAGGCCTTGGCAATGGCGGGGGTGGAGTGAGGTTTTAGCCAGGTCTCAGTAAGAAACCCCAAAACTGGTGTGGTGGACTTAATCATGTCCCAGATTTCAATTTCGGGCTTAGGCAGCGATATGACATTGCAGAGGAAGCATTTCCATGTATCTGTGGACCTAGTATGTGAGTTAGTGGGGACAATATGAGTATGATTGGCCTTCGGGTCCAGAGAATTCATAGTGGTCATAGAGAATACTCCTGTGTTAGTCAGCTTATGGCTTTGGAAATGGCATTTACGACAAGAGAAAGGGCCTTCGAGGGAGAGTATTAGATTCTGTGTGTGGCAATATGGGTAAATGAGAGAATTGTTAGCATGGTTACCTGTATTAGTTAGTTCCTCTGACGAGTAGGGAATTCTGGTGCCATTTCTTATTTCTGACGTGTACAGGAAAAACAAGGGCCACCCTACTCACATGGCACCAGTGTATCTATGATATAACAAGGAACCATGGTTCCTGTGGACAATGTGTATAATATATGATAATAGTTAGCTCAATGGCAGTAGTTATGGGTAAAGAGATGCCGAACATTGAAATAAAACTATACACAACAAGACAGTCAAGAATATTTGCTATTTATGTAAATACGTAATCAAGTTTAATCAAAAAAAGTGTGTGGTGTCCCAAGTGAACATAGAACCTACATATCAAAGGTGACAGTTTGTGGCATAATATAGGTTTCAAATTATACAAAAACGACCATAGCATAAATATTCAATAGTTAATAACAGCCTTCTAGTACAATAGTAGGGGCTGGAGAATGGTTCGTTTTAGATGAGTGTTGACGGCGTTTCGACCCCACCAACAATAGGGGGTCTCTTCAGGACCTAACAATAAGGGACACCTAAATGAATATGAATCAACTGTCAGAGTTGTGAGGTGCACACCAAAAGGAAGTGTATTCTGAGAAAAGGTACTCACATGGGGCCCAGCCGGGCACCCTGTGAGGGGAAGGGGGCTGACAGTCCTTGCGGCGTATTGTATAGTGGTATACGTCCGTGTTACATAGATTACACGACAATCCGTGTTGTAGATTTTGGATAATAAGGTGCCCCTTCCTGCACAAAAACAATCCTGCCTGCAACGGAGGCACCCTTGCACCATGGTGCAAGGGTGCCTACGTTGGCACTAGGCAGCAAATTGTGCATCAGTGCAGGGGAAAATGACAGGAATGCCCCGTATTTCATAAATACGGTGCATTCCTGCTCTTTCACACTGGCGTACGTCAACGCACCAAAAAGACTTGCAGTGCTGCCCTACGCCAATTCCTCATAAATGAGGCCCCCATATGTTTTCCCCTGTTAAATTTTCGCATGTTTGACCTGCCGAAATTTAACGAAGGTTGGGTTATTTAACGTATCCGATAATGATCGGAATGCGTTGAATGCAACCAAACTTGTAATTCCATCCCATGCGTAAACAGGGGTTTACGCAAGGAACGAAATTAACCTTCCAACTTGTACTCAGGCCCTTAACGTGGGAAAAGCATTCAGTTTTTACCGTATCATGCAGATTTTGGTGTGTTAATCTCCCCATAAACTCATAATAGGTACGTATTGCACCTGATAAATAACGTGCCCTGTGGTATATTTATTTATCAGGTGTGATAAATGGCACCTATAGCCGTAATCAGACCCTTAGCAGCAGTACCACATGCTAGATGGTATATAATGCTGTGAGCACTTTCTAACTTTCATTGATGGTGGTATCCAGTGCATGCTTATGTTATCAAACTTACAAGGTGGTTGCATGGCAGACTACTGTACACAGAAACTTTTGTTTAACATACATATTGTGTTCTGCATATCTGTTACAAAGTTGTCACTTTGGGCGCAGACTTTTCAATATTATCTGCAAAGGGGTGATATTTTTCTAGACAATATTTGGCAGGCGACATTTCTGTAGAGAATATTCTGACGAACATTGCCTTCTATTTTGGATCGAATTTTACTTTGGCAAAAAATGCCCCCTCTCCTAGCGCTAGTGCTTTTCTATAAGGTCCCTCAGAAAACCCTTTAAATGATCATAATCTCCCTTCAAATTACACAACTTATCCCAAACACGCTGCAATGGATTTGAATTTTAAAAATGAGAAATCGATTATTCATTTGACTTTTTCCCATTAATACCACCTAAAAATGTTCACAATTGTCCCCACCAGTTTCACTCAAAATAGCTTTTGAGTGACAGCCGCCCTAGGATACATGGAGCTGAGTGAGCGTGAACTCTTCCAGGTGACAGCAGTTCTCAGGTGGATCCATAACCCGCGATGAGTAGGTGCAAGTCTAGGTCACGCCAAACAAGTGTAATAACATCCGGCGGGGTCTCAGCCGGGTGAAAACATCTGCACGGCTCATTTATCATAAAACGGCAATTTGCAATTGCCAGCACTTTCTCACTCGTCACAAACACAGACTTGTAATCTTAATATCTAAAAAAAAAAATGCTGTGTAATTAGCTAAAGTTCTCGAAATTGCTCTAATTGGGAGAGTGCTGTTTTGCAAGTAATTGGCGCGCGGTTTCTCATGCGGCTGCTATTGTTGGTCATCATTACCTGTCATTTCTACATCAGTTAATTAGCTATTTGTCTCTGTTAATGCTCCAACACGTTCGCGAGGACCATTTTCACTTTCAACTAATTTTCTTTTTCCCTTTTCTCTCTTTGTAAAGTGGGAGATAAATCTCTCACACAACATTTACAGGGTGGCGCGTGCGGAAGTTTGCGCGTGCCAACACTCAACCGGGAACAGGGCTCACAGTAAACATACTGTTAGCTGCAGCCACAATTAGCATATTGTCGCTGGGTGTCTTACCCATCCAAAATGATAATGGTAGCGGAAGTGACAACACGCTCCCTTTGTGCACCCTGATAATGGCACATACTTGAACCCTGAACCTGCCTTTAGCTGTTGAACAGCCTAATATTTGCTACTAAATTCCCTGGGGAAAAAATCATGGAAATTACAGAAGGCAAGCAAGACTCTTTAGGTCTTCTTTATGACTGTCTCAGTATATGGGTTCGGTAATACAACTTGGGGAAATACCGATACAATAAGGTGTGGCACAGTATTTACGTTATTGTATGATATATTGATTTGTAGAGTGAGCCAATCACCCTTTAGGTCAGGGTATCCAGGCGCTAGAGCAGGATTAAGGTGAGAGGACCCCGCATGGTTATTCCCATAGCCAGCTCTTCAGTTTCTTGCAGAGCTCATGAAGTGAAGAGGAAGCTCTGATATGCTGAGGGAATTCGTTCCAAGTTTTGGGTGCAATGTAGGAGAATCTGAGCCTTCCTGTTATGCTTTTGCGAACCCAGGGGATGCGTGTGGGTGAGAGTGAGGCTGAGCGTAGGTTTCTGGCTGGCTGGTGGAGGGTATTCAGCTGTTCAGGTGTGTTGGTCTGGTGTCGTACGAGGCTTTGTGTGTGCACATGAGGAGTTTGAATTGGTGGCGTTTTTGAATTATGGAGCCAGTAGAGCTCTCTGAGGTAAGGTGAGATGTGGGTGCGGCATGGGAGTTTGAGGAGACTTGCAGCAGCGTTCCAGATGGTCTGGAGTCTCCGTGTGAGTTGCTTGGAGATTCGGCATAGAGTGCGTTGCTAGTGATGAGTGCTTGCCTAACGGTTCATCTGGTGTTCTGTGACAGCCTTTTGAAGATCTTTCGGAGCATGCATAGGATATGGAAGCTGGCAGTGCTCACTACTTTGGCTTGTGCCTTCATGTTGAGGTTTTTGTCCAAGATGATCCTCAGGTTTCTGACATGGTTGGTCGGTGTCGATCATAGTTCGGTTGGCCACCAGGTGGCGTCCCATGGGGATGTCTTGTTTCCGAAGACCAGTTCTTCTGTCTTGTTGGAGTTAAGTTTCAGGCAGGTGATTCTTCTCCATTCTGCTACCATGGGCATGCAACTGTTGAAGTTGATTCTTGTGATGTTAGTGTTGTCTGTCAAGGAGAGGATTATTTGGGTGTCGTCGGTGTAGAAGACGATGTTGATGCCTTGGGATGGTGTTGGCAAGAGGTGTCATGTAGACGTTGAAAAAGGCAGGGCTAAGGGACAATCCCAGAGGGACTCCTCAGATCAGGTTCTTGGACTCCGTTGTGAAGGGTGGCAGTCTGACTTTTTGGGCTGTTCCTGTGAGGAAGGAGAAGATCCATTTGAGCGTGGGTCCTTGGAGGGTGATCTTGTCGAGTCTTCTGATGAGTATGCTGTGGGAGACTGTGTTGAATGCTGCAGAGAGGTCGAGCAGGATGAGGGCTGCTGTCTCTCCTAGGTCTATGATAGTTCAGGTGTCACCGATGAGGGCAGTTTTGGTGCTGTGGTTTTTCCTGAAACCTCATTGAGTGTAGTTCAGTAGGAGGTGTAGTTTGAGGTGGGTTGTGAGTTACTTGTTGATGGCCTTCTTTATCAGTTTAGCTGGGTAGGGGAGCAGGGAGATCGGACGGACGTTATTCAGTGGGTTAGGGTCGGCCGACGGTTTCATGAGGAAGGCATTGAGCAAAGCATGCTTCCAGTCTTCAGGGATTTTATAAAGGTGTTGATGATTTGGGTGGTGCTGATTGGTGTTGCTCCTAGGTTGTAGATTTGGTGGGGACAGGGATCTGTAGGAGGCCGTGAGTAGATGGACTTCATGATCATGACTGTGTCTTCTCTAGTGAGAGTTTCCCATTCAATTATGTGGTCATCTTGGTTGGTGATGGGCAGTCTGGTGGTGAGATTGCTAGGACTTGCTGGTGGGCAAAGTTGCTGTAGATGCTTGTGATTTAGTTGTGGAAGAAGTTTCATAGGTCATTGCAGAGTTCTGGTGAGGGGGTGACGCTATTGAAAGAGGCCGGGAGTGTGGTGAAGTCCTTGATGATCGAGAAGCTATCCTTGCAGTTGTTGGTGCTCAAGTCAATGCATTCAGCTAGTACTCTTTTCTTGGTGTCTCTCAGTTGCTGATGGTAGTACTTCAGTGCAGCCTTGTAGGTGGTTCTGTCGGTGGTTGTGCAGCCAGCTCTCCATTTTCTTTCTAACAGTTTGCAGTGCTATTTAAAGTCTTGGAGGTCCTCTGTGTATCAGATGGCTTGCTTGTCAATACTTCTTTGCTCATTGAGTTTGATGGGTGAAAGGGATTCTGCACAGTTCTTGATCCAGTTGTTGAAGTTGCTTATGTCTTTGTTGAGGTTGTCCATGTGTTTTAGTTCATCAGTGCTGAGGCCAGTCTGCTTCTACGATTTTGGTCCCAGTTGCTGCTGGGTAGGCTGGCTCTGTTGGGCGTGTTGTTTTGCAGTGTGTTGATTTGAAAGTGGATGATGGAGTGGTTAGTTCATGTGAGCGGGAACGTGGAGTTGTACTTGATGCTGTCATTGATGGTGAACAAGGGGCCCAGTATGTGTTCTGTGATGTGTGTTGGTTCTGTGACAAGCTGTGTTAGTCAATCTTGTTGTGGCTTTCAAGGAGGGCTGTAGAGCAGGGGTCGGTACCGTCATCTAGGTGGAATTGAAGTCGCCGAGGTATATTAAGGCTCTGGAGTCGATGATGAAGGGGGTGATAAAGTTGATGAGGAGGTTGGTGAAGGAAGTTCGTGACTCGGGTGGTCCGTAGACAAGAGTTCCATTTAGAGTGAGGTTTTTGGAGATTTGCCGTTTGAAGTGCAGGTGTTCCATGAATGGAGTGATGCTTTCCGTGGGCATTAAGCACTTGATGGAGTCTTTGTAGATGACTCCTGCTAGCTTGTGAAGGAGGTCTTGTTGTGCTATCTTGCAGCCCACTGTGATTTCCGCGGCAATGTTGGGTGCCAACGTGGAGTTGAGGCAGTTTTCCATGAGGAAGAGAAGGTCCAGTGTATCACTGCTCAGCATGTCCCAGATTTCGCTCACATGCTTGTTGAGACATTGTGTGTTCAGTAGCACGCATTCAAGTGAGTGTTGGAGTGCAGATTTTCAGAGGTTATGCTGTTGGGTGAGGATGTTGTATTTGTTGCTGGTGCTTTTGTGGGTTGTTCGGGTAGGTTGTTTTAGGTAAATTGACAGTGGGAGCAGGTGAACGCTCCCGAATATCGTGTGGTGCAACAGCAGCGGGGGGGAGTGGAGTCTCTAGTTGAGTGACCAAAGGAGCACTATAGAGAATTGCTGGGGGGTGATTGGGCCATGGTTCCTTGTACTGGGTGTGGTCCAGGCACAGATGGGTAGAGACAGGCTTGCCTTTGGTGTGCCAGTTTTGCAGTCACGCGGCACTCGCCATTAAGTAGGTCTTGGGACGAGGGAGGAGCGCGTGGGAACAGTGGGTGGGGCTGCAGAGCCATGGAAAAAAGTGTCAGAAAGAGCAGGTAAGGAGCCTGGGGAGGCAGGAAAAAAGTGCAGGAGGGGAGACAACAATAGAGGGATTGGAAGGCCTAAAACGGGTGAATCAGACCCAAGAACTGAGTGGAAAGGTCAGAGAAGACACAAGAGGTGAAAGAGAAAGCAAGCAGAAGAATGGGAGAATATAGTGGAAAAACATGTGAAAAAAGAGCACAGAGGCACAAGGGGTGAAAAGAGAGCAAGCAAAAGCAGGTAAGAGAAAGACAAGAATGATTGAAAAGAGCTCAGAGGCACAAGGAGTGAAAGAGAGCAAATAAAAGTAGATGAAAAAAGACAAAAATGAGTGAAAAAGAGAATGGAAGCTCAAGGGGTGAAAAAGAGAGCAAGCAAAATGGGTGAAAGTAAAACAAGAAACAGTGAAAAGGGCACAGAGGCACAAGGGGTGAAAAAGAGAGCAAGCAAAGCGGGTGAAAGAAAAACAAGAAACAGCGAAAAGGGCACAGAGGCACAAGGGGTGTAAAAGAGCAAGCAAAAGCGGGCGAAAGAAAGACAAAAACAAGTGAAAAAGGGCACAGAGGCACAAGGGGTGAAAGAAGAGCAAGCAAAAAGCGGGTGAAATAAGTAGCGAGGTGGAAGTGCCTGGGGAAGGAGCCGGGTGGGATAGGGTCTTGACTGGTCGGAGGACCAGTCTCAAGTAAGTAGGGGCTGGGCCTAGGCACCTGCTCCTATTACAATACTACCTCACCATGATTCCATTATATTCCCTGGAAGCATTTCTACAGCGCTTTCCTACAACTTGATGTTGCCCCAAGTGCTAGTTGAAGTGCCATCCATGGATGGTGTATTTTGGTGTCATGTATAAGGCCTATAGAACGTCTCCAAATTTGAAACTTTTGGCATATAGCAGTGCTTACACATTGAGTGTCATGTGAAGGTAGGTTTAAGGATAGCTCAGCACTCCATATACCAACCAGAATGACATTGCCTGAGCGCCATTTGAGACGCGATTTTGGGAACCGTCAGATCTTGGTTGCTTTCCTGAATTCTAGCTAGCTGTCGATGACCCTTATTCTGTTTGGGAGCTTGAGAAAGAGCTTGCATGTACATATGAATATCAAGTTTCACTAATCCATTTTTTTTTAGATAAAAGGTTTAATTTATCAGTAGCAGAACCATAATGTTTCTAAGATGTTTACTTTGACTGTGAAATTTGAGTTTAGCCTGTAAGGAGATTGGTAATTTCCCATACACTGCAAGTTAGCAATGCAGAGGGCTATATAGGGGTTTCTTCATGTGACTGGTAACTAGTGTATGGCTTTAAAACAGGGCGGCCCTGTCTGCTCAGATTAGGTCCAGTCTGGCTGCAGCATTCTGAATTCATTGTCACTTTCCAATTGTGGGCCTCATTTATGAGGTTTTGGCGCAGGGCCGCGCCGCAAGGAATTTTGCTGCGCTGACCGGCGTCAAAAGAAAAGGGCAGGAATGTGTCGTATCTATGAGATACGGCACATTCCTGTCCTTTTCCCATGCGCTGGCGCACAATGGGCTGCCATGCGCCAAAGCAGGCACCCTTGCACCATGGCGCAAGGGTGCCTGCTTTGTGGGGCTGATTGATTTTGTGCAGGAAGGGACACCTTCCTGCACAAAATCAATCAATTCAGGTGATTTCCTCTTTCTATGTGTGCTGCAGAACGCAGCACACATAGAAAACGGAAAAAGCTAGGAGAAATGAAAACATTTCTCCTTGTTGCGCCTCTTTAAGATTCTGATGCATTCCCAGGTGTACGATTCCTCGTAAATCTGGGAATGTGTCAGATTCCATGGGTGTTGGTTGGGAACACCCACAGCAACACCCATGGAAGGCCCCTTTCGTGCAGTGTTCTGCATGAAATGGGCACATATTTACAAGGCCATAAAAAGCCATGTAAAGTGGCTTTACGTGGCCTTGTAAATATGCTGTGACACATTGCGCCATCGGAACGTCAAAAAAGTGTCAAAAATGAGGCCCTGAGTGGTTACAGCGTCTGTGATGGAGCCTACTGGTGTAATCCAGACATTACAAAGATAAAGCTAGTGATGCCCGTATCCTGTGAGAAAGGCCTAAGTAACAGAAGAGAAGCTACATCATAGTGTTCTCTTCACGTACAATACATCTCTGCTCACTTTGTTGATTTGGGTTTAAAATGAGATCTCAGAAACTCACTCTCCAGGTTCGGGTATACATGTATGTACTTTAGATATACTGGTAATGAGATAGGCATTCTGCTGCTGATTTTCAGGCAAAAGTTAATACTCTGAATTGGCAATGTTTTCTCCTCCAACACAAACTAAAGATGTTTTCTGAGCTTTTGGGGCAAAAGGATGTGAAAAAAATGCTCCCACGATGTCTAATGTGCCTAGATTATTCTTCTGCTGAGCAGCAGCATTAATTTTTATCATCTTTGATTATCTGTCACATATTAGTTTAGGCTTTGCAAATTGAGAATTGACTGCAGTCTACCTTTGGTGCCTGGAAATAAAGCTAAAATAATCCTTAGTTTTGTTCTCTCTGTGGCTCTTCCTCTAGTGTTCCTACTCGAGTTGAGTCTGTAACTCATTTAGAAGTAGAGGAATACAATGTCTGTTTTCATTGTTGTCATTTTGGTCTAGCACTGTGAGGAATTAAAAACTATTCAAAGTCCGTGTGTCATAGAAATGAACATTCATTTGTTTCAGGGGATTTTTCTTCATTACACTGGGTAAACCTCAGTTTCCCACCCATAAAGTGTTTAGTGGTTGCTGACAGCACCTTGGGGGATTCTGCCCTCTGCCTTGTCCTCAAAAGCAATGTTGCAGTTGGCTCATGTGTTGTCGTTGTGTTTGAGTATGTGTAGTGCCTGAAGTCTGCTCTTGGGAGTATCTTTAGTTTTGCAAAAAAGGTTGTCTACCATGAAGCTTCTTTGGGTCGATTTCCCTCTGCAGTAGGTCCCTCTATTTTGTACGGCTCCGTAGTACTTGCCCTTCCAATTGTCACTTTTCATCTTCTCATTAACTGCACTTTTAAACCTATGTCCACTCATTATTGGATTATCTATAATATATAATTGAAATTCCAGTTGGAGCCTCAAATTCTAAGCCATGCATGATTTCAAAATACAGCTCCTGTATGCAGCCGAATACCTGTTGTATCAGCTAATTTCCTAAAATTATCTTTATCCTGTTCTTTATATGGTTTGTCTTATTGAACAATAGCTTTTGCTTTTTAGGTCGAGCCTAGCGGCAGCGCACATGCGCTGCTCGCTCTGCGAGGCATGCTCTAATAGAGTATGGAGTAGAAGCCCCACCCACTCTCCGCCCATATTTGTAATTGGCTTGTGTCATTGTCCCGTGTAAACGCTGGGTTCAGATTCCTTATGAGGCTTGTTAGTTCCTCCTTGGTACCGCCTTGTCTCCATTTGTTACCACCCATAAGGACTGGACCTTTTACTTGGCTCGTTACACGGTCTGCTTTATCAAGCGGTGAGCACTAGTTTGTTTATTGACACTGATGGGGACAATGGCGGCTGTTTTTTTTTGTTGTATTTGCATGCTGAGCGCGGCGCCCGCTTTAGGGACACCGCGCTCAGTTGAAATTTTATTTTTAAAAGTTTGATGTTGAGCGCGGCGCTTGCTTCAGGGACACCGCTCTCTGTTTATTTTAATTTTTTTAAATCTTTAATACTGAGCGCGGCGCCCGCTTCAGGGACATCGCTCGGTTTTATTATTATTTTTTTTAACTTTAATACTAAGCACGGTGCCCGCTTCAGGGACACCACGCTCTTTCTTTTTTTTTTTTTACTTTTACAATGCCAATTGGCCAAAAACTCGCAATTGCGAGACCTATTGCATTGTAAATGCTTGTTATTTTTGTTGTTAAGAGTGGCATTAAAACAGCTCCTCTCTCTCCTCCCATTGCTTGCATCCGCACCTGCTCAGTTGTGATTTTGAATTAATTGTACAACACTGTCTTGCAGCAACCCTCTTTATCGTCTTTCCCACCTCAACCAGATATCTGCTGTCTTTGCTGGCAGGCTTGTTGTTGAGGACAGATTCTGCAATCGCCTTCTAGCCATACTTTATCATGGAGTCCGTATTCTCATTACTCTTAATATATGTAGGTTGGTGGCAGATGCCCTATGTTTCTTTTCAATTCTAGGAGTAACTGATTTGACCAATGGCAGATTTTTGAACGCCTCATCCCCCTGGTGAACCATACTAGGCTGCATGTCTAGGCGGCAACCGGGACAAAGGCACGCCGCACCTATGGCGGTTGAGCCGGTCCCGTAATAACAAATGGGCGGGCGGGGGTTCGGCGCTATGTGACGCAGCCGTCACTCCCCCGTCCCTCGCACTGATTGGGCGTCACAAGCTTGGCCCTGGAAGCACTCAAGTGCTTCCGGGGCATGTAAGGGAAAAGCGAGTCCGGAAGCCGAATTCGGACGGTTTTTCTCCGGCGGGGTTTAAAAGGGGCTGTGGAGCGGCGGGACAGTCTTTTCCTTCGCCGCTCCACAGCTGGTATCCTCTGTAAGGCCATCTATGGGACAGAGACTGCCTCTCTTTTTTCCCCACCCACCATCCCCTGAGGCAGCAGGATTTGATGTTGTGCAGTGTGTTTTTTCTTGTGTTTTCTTTGCAGATGGTCCAAATTGTTTTCTTCTCGTAATCTGTTTTAGGTATGTTTGTAAATAATTTTCCTTACAGGACGGCGTCATTGTCATATTTTATGTGAAGTATCCTTGGTCTGCGGTAAGGTCATGATTGGTGGGATTTTTTTACGGTCCTTGGTAGGCATCACCATTGTCATTGGGGACGCCTGGGGTGGGGAGCAGTGGTCTCTCATGGAAATCCAGGGGGCAGTTACAGCTGGTAGGTTGGAAGGTGTGGGGGAGGGGAAGTTCCGCTTCTGGTAGGCTTTTGGGCCAACCCCCGCACAAGCGCATGGGCGCATAGTTGGCATAACAGCACAGCCCCTTGGAGATAATATTGAGGGCGTGGGGCTGCCCGGAGGATATAACCTTCTGGGGAACTGGGCCTCCTGCGCAAGGTCATTCCGGTAGGAGGGTGGGACCTAGCACGTTGTTGGACCAGTCATGACCTTGCCAGTAGGCTCAACTCGGGATACGCAGGAAAGCAATAATGTATATCATTTAGTTTATGTCAGGAATGGCTATGTATTAGATAACATGTTAAGGTTAGCCATCTGAAATAATGTACATATTAAAGTATAAGAATTTTGGTGTATGATGTAGTGGATGGATGGACGGGTCCTTTCTGCGTATTGTAAATGTTGTATATATAAATCTTTAAATCTTTTTGTTATGTTTGAATAGAATACGGCCAGGGTTTTACGACCCCTAACCCAAGACATTGTGTGATGTGCATTTATGCCTCGGGGGAGAGTGGAGGGTTTGGGACCCCGGGGGTGGGGGGGACAAGTGTCTGAAGAGACTGGGGATTTCTGGAGAGGGCACTTGGCAATACCTGGCCATATAGGTAGGAACTGATTTTTTATTGTGTTAAGACCTGTCTCCAACAGGAAACATGAATCCTCCTGTGCCTGTTCCAACTGAACACCATACATCTAAGTTGCTCTTTTTTTAATAACTACAGGATATTTTGAGAGAACATCCGTTGGAGAAGGTCTATGTGGATTATGGTCAATATCAGGTTGTGGAGTATCAACGTGCATATTTCAATATACTGCATCTTCCTCTTCACTATCATCTACAGATTATGAGTTTCACAGGTCGGAATAGGGGATAACGTGATATCTCTCATTTTTCCCACTGCTAGCAATAAAAATTAGAATCTTGCAGTTTTTCCACTCGTAATACACCAAAATCACGCTGTGCACATACTACATTGTATCACACTGTGCCGCACATCCCTGAACCTTCTCAGCCAAGCCGTGTCAGGGACTGTCCGGGACTATGTCGGTAACACAGTCAGGGACTTGGTCAAGGACTGGGAACAGGGCAGAAAATGTACACAGAGAGAGGAGTACAGCGCTGCCCAGGATCACACAGGAAGTCAGAGGAGAAAAAGGGATCCAAAGGGGAAGCCTGTACAAAGGAACAAGATGGCTAAGACTCAGAAAGGAAGGTCACTCACAAGGCAATTTAGCATTCAGACTAACTACACCCAGGACAGACGTGCAAGACATATATATAATACAACATTAACAATAAAGGGAATGTGGGGTAAAGCACTCGGGAGCTCCACATGGTAAGACTGAAGCTCAGTAAGTTCCTCACCCACAATTGCTGTTACAGATACTGACTGAAAATATCCACATATAGGATATGTATGCAAAGGCAGGGTCTGTGGAGCTTATACCTATGGTGATGTTATAACAGTAACTCAAAGACAATACTCACAGTGAACAAGAAACACCACCTAGGTAGTCAGCTGTGCCCACGGATCCTGGCGATCAAACAGGAACACGCAAGGCAGTAACAGCAAAGGGGTAGAACTAAACACAAGCACAATAGACAAGGAGCTGGCAAGGAGGAGTGCTTAACAGGAAAGGAAGGAAATCACAGGGAACATTTGGCAGAAAGCAGGTAACAAACATACAAGGTAACAGAAGCAAGACAGCAGAATAGAAAGACAGCAAACTAGAACTGGAACCAAGGAAATGGGAAGAAAGGCAGGGGCTGGAAAAGGATATACAGAAGGGGAGGCTTCAAGGGTATACTAGAATAGTGCAGGTTCAGGAATCAAGAAAACAAAGTAGCATAGAAGGCAGTGCTGGGGCAGGAACAAGAATTGAGCAAAAGCTCAGGAGTCAAAGTAGCACTGCAGGTAGTGCTAGTTCAGGAGAAGGGAAACTGCTGCAGGTCAGGAACAAGGAAAGCTAAGGCTCAGGAATCAAGGTAGCACTGCAGGCAGTGCTAGTTCAGGAACAAGGGAAACTGCTGCAGTTCAGGAACAAGGAATGCTAAGGCTCAGGAATCAAGGTAGCACTGTAGGCAGTGCTAGTTCAGGAACTGGGAATTACTAAGGCTTCAGGAGTCAAGGTAGCACTGCAGGCAGTGCTAGTTCAGGAACAGGGAATTACTAAAGCTTCAGGAGTCAAGGTAGCACTGCAGGCAGTACGGGTTCAAGGAAACAGGAAATAGCTACAGCTCAGGAAACAAGGAGTCAAGAGAGCACTGCAAGCAGTGCAAATCAGGAACAAGAAATAGCTGAAGCCCAGGAACAGGAACAAAGAATAATTATAGCTCAGGAACTCAGGAAACAAGGTAGCACTGCAGGCAGTGCTAATTCAGGCACAAGGAATAGCTATAGCTCAGGAACTCAGGAAACAAGGTAGCACTGCAGGCAGTGCTAATTCAGGCACAAGGAATAGCTACAGCTCAGGAACTCAGGAAAAAAGGTAGCACTGCAGGCAGTGCTAATTCAGGCACAAGGAATAGCTACAGCTCAGGAAACAAGGTAGCACTGCAGGCAATGCTAATTCAGGCACAAGGAATAGCTATAGCTCAGGAATCAAGGAACAAGGATTAACTATAGCTAAGGAATCAAGGAAACCAAACAGCTCAGGAAACAAGGATCGGTCTCACCGGTATACAGCTACAATGACCAACACTGAGCTGAAGGGAGCTGGGGCTTAAAAGAGCTCACAGTAATCATATGCAGCAGGTGTGAGCAGGCTAGCAGCAGCCAGCCACAGGTGAGCTGAATTCCTCCACCCATCCTTGGCCTGCAGGGGTGGAGACAAAGCAGTGAGCAGGGAATTCTAGGTAGTGGAGTTCCAAACATGAGCAGGCTGGCTTCAAGTATGAGCAGGCTGGCTTTCACAAAACCCGGCATGGATTGGGAACGGATGTCAATTCCCAAATAGTGTCCAAATGGCTGGAAGTCAGTATATACATGAAGGGGAGGGTCTGGAAGCTTATTAGAACACTGGAGAGTCCCACAGTTCAGTCCCCTGGTGGTGGACACGAGAACGCAGGTAGCAAGTCGTTACAAGCCGTCTCCATATAACACCAAGGAAATCTTCACACATTCCGCCACACCACACCATATCACACCACTTCTGATGCTACTCATCACCAAACCTTCTTATCCAAGCCTTCTTCACATCCCACCAAGGAAATCACCTCACATCATAAATCCAAACATGCCACGTTATACCACACCATACCACACCTTGCCATGCATTGTCACTCTATTACAACATAATGCTCTGTCCCTACACACAAGACATCCCACAGAGCCATGCATTACCACACCTAGATTCATTCCATTAAGTCACAAGAATATGACAGCATGCACCCCTTGCAACACTGAATCATGCTTCACAACAGATCTACACCTGTCCCTGCCATTATAAGCCCAGAACCAGAAACACTAGTGGTGCATATTTGTCTCCATATGTACTCTTCCACTTAACTGTATAGCTACTGGTCCATGGGGTGCTGCCTTGACAAATTTGCTGAAAAATCTCTAAAGCTACTCCAGCTTTTCAGCTGGGGTGGCTTAACTTTATCAGAACTAGTGACGGCTGTAGTTGATCTTTAAAAAAGAATACCTGATGTCAACCACCTGTCGGGTAAGTTGGTTACGTTGATCTCGATTTTGATGAATTCACATTTGACATACAAAAACCCCTGGGAAGGCATAATTTCCTATTCATCATGAAATTATAGATAATAGTAGTGTAAAATCACCTTCAAGCTAACTTTCATATGGGATTTGGAACAGAGATTGAGGTCGCCTCAGTACTACGTAGTGTCTGTTGAATTTTAAGGTACCGACCCAGCCTAACCCTATATCGAGAGATAGGCTTATCTTTCAAAGCACAATAACACATTTTACTGTACTCCAACCCACTGTCCTCTTCTTTTCAGGTTACTGTTGCACTGTATTGCTGATATCCCCTGTTTTCTTTGTTTAAGCTTTTTTTGGTGGTCATGATTAGTGAATAGAACTAGTTTACAATCCTGATTCGAAGAGGTTCCATTGTGGCCTCAGGGTTTTGATGCTACATGTTATCATGTTGCCACTGTAAGTATCTAGATTCCAAGCTGGGTTGGGGGGACAGCAGCATTGTCACCTTTCATAAAGCTTAGTTGCCCCTGTGATTGCACATATCATTGAAAAAAGAATGGCATGTTTTTCCGGATTCCTCATTACATGTCTCCTACCACTTCTTTGCGGATGAGCAACACATCTTTCCCCTCTCCTGCACAGTTTCTGTGCCAAGACCCAAGGTGAGGATTATGCTTTTCCAACACCCATTAGTGGGGAAACTCTTGAAAGAGGTAGGTAGGTATTTACCACAGTGCATAACTACACTAAAAGTGGAATAAAAATGTTGTTCTATGCTTTTTATTAAAAAAAAAAATGGAAACGAGGATGTGACAAGGAAACAGCTATTGGCCAAGTTGGCAATTTTGCTCTGTTTAATCATTTGCCAGAGATTTCCTGATGTTCAAATCTGGATTTAGCAGGTAACATATTTACACGAGAGCATGTGTCCTTTAACATAGACAAGAGAAAGAAGTCCAGGACAAGTTCCATTCCCTAGCCAAGATGCCCATGAAACTGTAATGTGTTTGCTGTAAGGCGCTTGAAGGCGCATGTGGATAGCACAAGAGAGATGAGAACTCAGATTAATGGTCAACTTTAATGTCCTTCAAGAAGCTATTTGCTTCTGTCGTGCCACCAGCTTTGGCTTGAGGGATAAGTGGGTTACAGCTGAAGAAGATATAGTTAGGTCTGTATGATATAATATTGAGAACAACAATACTAAGACACCAGAATAAAATATTATCTAAAACATATCAATTTTGCATACTTTGTATGTAAACTACAAAAATATCAAGTGGAAAATATTATGTAATAGCGTAGCGACCAAAAAAGGTAAGAATATTGAAATATTCATACATATATAATTACGTGTAATTTATTTAGAATATGAAAAAGCAAAATATTAATATAATTAAAAAGTGGTTTTAAATAGTAATGAAAATGAAATATATAAATAAATAAATTCAGTTATATGTATTTATATTCTGTGAAAACTATAAACAAAAATATTTTTTAAAAATATTACATTAAACATTATCAAGAACTTAAAAGTAAATAATAACAAACATATATATATATATATATTCACTGAAAAAACCATAGGTTTTAGGGACAGTTATAGTTAGTTGGGCATTGCACTCGTACAAAACCCGTGAAATTCCCCCATTATAGTTAGTTCAGCTAACTATAACTCGAGCACCCCGCAATGCACTGCTGATGACGTCACATATTACATCACTCATGACATGGTCAGTGACATCACTGATGACATCACTGATGACATCTCAAATGACATCACTGATGACATCATCCAGTGACTGTGTGTTTATGTAAAGTTTAAATATTTTTAATATATATAGGGAAAGGCGTATTGAAGAATGAGTGGGTGTATAAGTGTCTGTATGGATGATTTAGTAGGTGCGTGACTAACTCTATAAGTGAGTGATTAAACGTATCTTACTGAATGCATGGGTTAGTGACTAAACTGGGTGAATGTCTGTATCCGTCTGTCTGTTGCTGTGTAAGTGGCTGCATGGGTTTGTGAATAGCTACATGAGTGTCTATATGAGTTATTGATTGGTTGTGTGAGTATCTGTATGGGTGCCTGAGTGTTTGTGGGGGTGGGGTGTGTGCGACTCTGTGCATAGATGTGTGAGTGGGTGATTCACTGGGTGGATGGTTTCAAGAGTGCATCTGTGATAGACTGTATGGGTGGGTAAGTGTGTGTAAGAGTGTGTTAGTGAGTGAATGTATGTCCCAGTGGTACATGTGTGACTAACTACATATGTGAAAGGCAGTATATATGTGTGTTGGAGTATATAAATAGCTATAAGCGACAGTGTGTGATTGTGAGAGTGACTGTATGGATGAGTGTGTGCTTGTATCAGTGATTGTATAAGAGCGTAAGAATGTGCTAGTATTTGTATGAGTAAGTGAGCTGGTGTGTGTATAACTGTATAGGTGAGTAAATGGCAGTGTGTTTAATTATTTGCATGACTGACTAGGTGTGTGAGTACCTCTATGGATGAGTGGTGGTGTTTGAGTGTCTATATAGGAGTATGAGTGCATATGATAGTCCTGTACTGAGTGACCGTAAGTATGAGTGACTGTACGGGTGAGTGAGTGGATGTGTGTGTAGACCTAAGAATCAGTGAGTGGGTATGTAGTTATTGGTGTTGGAGTGTCTATGGTTTTGCGAATGGCAGTCTGTAATTTAGAGTGGGTGTATCAAAGGTTATATTAGGGTGTGAGGAGGTGCATCAGATTATCACTTGGATGATGTCATCAGTGATGTCATCAGTGATGTCATTTGAGATGTCATCAGTGATGTCATCAGTGATGTCACTGACCATGTCATGAGTGATGTAATATGTGACGTCATCAGCAGTGCATTGCGGGGGCGCGAGTTATAGTTAGCTGAACTAACTATAACGGGGGAATTTCACGGGTTTTGTACGAGTGCAATGTCCAACTAACTATAACTGTCCCTAAAACCTATGGTTTTTTCAGTGAATTTCTAAGGTTTTTTAAATGCTAATTTCTACTATAACGTGCCTGAAACCTATGGTTTTTTCAGTGAATTTCTAAGGTTTTTTAAATGCTAATTTCTAACTATAACGTGCCTGAAACCTATGGTTTTTTCAGTGAATATATATATATTTATTATACTATGTATACATGTGAAAATGTCTCGGTCCCCTGTTTGCCTCGGTGGCACGGAAAAAATGGGTGGAACTGACGTCAGCACACCGACGAGGTCCTCTTATGGCTCCGATGACGTCATACGGTGTCGCGAGCGGAGCCGTGCTCGTTGACGTGGGAGAGCTAGGAAAGAATTTCCGTGGAATGCTGGTGCAGGGGATATTCACCTATGTGTTCAGGCTAGTCCTTTGGGAGCAACTGTTTATGTTGCCACTCCAGAAACCGAAACCAGTGATCCGAGGGCAGAGGCCCAGCAGATAGCACACGAGGTGGGGTGCCCAGTCGTGTGCACCGGCGGGGCAGCGAAGTGACAAGCACCACAACCCACAAAAAAGGTAACGAGGGCACTGAATAACACAGGATCTTCTCTTGTATCTGGCAGGAACAACGAAGTTAAAATGCCCTAGTACCAAAATGTAGAATTAGTGCTACAACGGTCTTCAAGAGGATCTGCGATGCCGCTTCTGCCTCCCGTACCCTGGAGGCGGCACATGGGTCACGCGGTACGGTCATACTGCGGTGGGACGCACACTCGTTGACCTCTCATGGCACTGCTCCACACTTCAGGGAGGACGCTTTCCATTAGCTATGTTTTCTGATGACATGTCGCGCCGGCCCCGTCCAACAACAGAACTCCTTTAGATCCAAACAGACTCTTCCACTCTCTCACCGGAAGTGAAACCAGGCCACACGGACACTTTCACAATACAACAGCCGGGAATGCACTTTTCGGTAAAAACCCACATTCCTTCCTTCTAATTAATCAAATAAACGTCTCACTGAAGAACAGGGGCCAGCTTCGATCGGTAAACAGCCGTTACAACGACTTTTTTACTTTGCGATACCATTACAACGCATGCATTACATCACAAAGTCATTACTACGCATTTTTTAGAACGCATGGTCATTTACCACGCATGCCTTTACAACGAATTTTGTTGTAAAGGTATGTATGGTAAATGACCATGCGTTCTAAAAACATGTAGACGATCCATGTCGTTGTAAGGAAACAGAGGCTGTTCCATTTCCTCACAACGACGTGCACCGGCCCTCAGAGATGACGTGAAGCAGGAACCACGAGGAGAGAGGAACCATGAGGAGTGAGAGGTAAGGGGGATTGGGCATGGGGTGGGGGTTTCTTTTCTAGGGTTTAGGGTAGTGCAGTGGTGTTTGGGTGGTGTAGGGGGTCGTGCTGGGGGTAGTGTTTTAGGGTTTAGGGTAATGCAGTGGTGTTTGGGTAGTGTAGGGGTCGTGCTGGGGGTAGTGTTTTAGGGTTTAGGGTAGTGCAGTAGTGTAGGGGGTCGTGCTGGGGGTACTGTTTTAGGGTTTAGGGTAGTGCAGTGGTGTATGGGTAGTGTAGGGGGTCGTGCTGGGGTAGTGTTTTAGGGTTTCGGGTAGTGCAGTGGTGTTTGTCTAGTGTAGGGGGTCATGCTGGGGGTAGTGTTTTATGGTTTAGGGTAGTGCAGTGGTGTTTGGGTAGTGTAGGGGGTCGTGCTGGGGGTAGATTTAGGGTTTAGGGTAGTGCAGTGGTGTTTGGGTAGTGTAGGTAGTCATGCTGGGGGTAGTGTTTTAGGGTTTAGGGTAGTGCAGTGGTGTTTGGGTAGTGGAGGGGGTAGTGTTTTAGGGTTTAGGGTAGTGCGCCCAACCAGCCACAATATCCGTGGACAAAGGGGATCCTGACTCTTTGGAACGCTCCGTCAATTGAATAATTTGGGTCAAGGGCCCTACCACGTCCAAGACCTATCAATTCCTTTCTTGGGATCCCTCATATACTTGGAGAAAAAGGTACATAGTTTCTCATCAATTTCAGGCGTGTGTGCCACCTTCCCCTTCAGTGAGGGCCTGGGGCATTCGCCCCTCATCCTATTACTGACCTCCCTTTCAAGGGGTTGATGGATTTTCCCCACCACATACTCTGCCACTTTGGCGTTAGGTGTCCACTCTGCCGACCTAGGATGGTAAATTTGGGTAGGCTCGTACATGTCCGAGTGGACCCCGTCCCCAACCGGGGACTGAGAGGAGTGGGACTCTGGACGCCAGGGACGCCCCGAGTCCTTATCCTCATCGGAGGAGAAATTGTCCTCCGATACACCCTCTCCCTCTAAGGGAAACCCGCCGTCGGGGTCTACAATAGTGTTGACAGTGTCGCAATTTTCTCCGGGCCCCTCCTCCTCCCGGCAGGGTGCATGTTTTAGCGTTTGCGCACTCTTGAGGAAGGTCTCCGTAAGTTTATCAAATCCTTCCAAGTGCCCCGCGTTATGCTTAATGGCCCTTTTATTCCCCATCTGGGAGCTACTTGGACCCGCCACCACCAGATCTGGGTCACTGAACACCCCAGGGATGCTTTTCGCCAGCTTATCAACCTGATCCCTAAGAGGAGCCAGCGCCCTAGAAATAGCCAGAGAGAGGGCTTGGTCCACTGCTGGAGGGAGAAGTTGGGGGCCATTTCTCCTCCACTTCCTGGTAGGAGGAGTAAAAATGGTCTTCTGGAGAAGACATGATAGCAGAGGGTGTGAGCACAGAACAAATGCCCTTAAAATCCTTAAGACAGCCCCCTCGCCGGTGCTCCAACAGCTGGGCTTTCCCCGAAGCTGTTATAAGAATAGACTGAGGCGCAATACCAATTACCACCACCAGGTGGCGCTGGTCACTAACGTGGCCGTGTGGGGAAATCACCGCGTAGCGGTGTCAAAATTAGGCGAGGGTTGGTCAGGAATCAAGCGGACACTAAAGGAGTGACCGGATTCCCAAACGCGCGTAAAGACCAGCGGGAGCGCTCGACGGAGCTGCCTCGCTCGGACTAGACGCGCCTGACAGGATCTCACCGCGCGCAGAGCACACAGCGGGAGAAACTGCGAGGGGAGAACGCGCTCGGACAAGAGCCTGCTGCGCAGGGAATATGAAACAATACCAAGGCAATAATGCTAATAACGTGCACAAGAAACCGCTATACAAACAGCAACAACGTCAGATTAAGCCAAGAATGTAAGGAATGCAATTAACTGACGAGCAGTGAAGAAAGAGGAAGCGGAAGGGACCGCTCCGTTACACCTTGCCGGCGCACCCTCGAAAAACATGATAGCAACAGGGATCTATTGCGCTACTTTGGAATCGATCATGTACTACCTAGTACATGAGGAGGGGATAGAGTGCTCAGATTAAGAAGGTTAGAGTCAAGATACATAATTGATCTGCAGACGAAGATTCCGAATGGGATGAATTGTGGGGAAGAATTGGCAATACACTTGGGAGATTAGATGTGCTAGCTTAAAATTGTGTAAACTGGGAAAGGAAATGAATGTGTCTAATGACTTATATTTGCATGAATATATTTTATGGATTCTTTAAATTTGAAACATGTTTCATTACCGGAGAAAAGGAGAAAGAGTTTTTTAACCAAAGTTGGAGGTTTGATATGTATGCCATTTTAACTGTAAGGTGACCAAATCATGCAGCCAATACACGGCATAATCAGGATGCTTAGCGGGAATTTTTGCGAGCAGTAAATATACATTAATCAAAGCCAATACATGGCTTAATTATGAATACATGATGTCGCCTGAAAAGTAGGAAATGACTATTGTCAAATTTGGTACATAAAAACTCTGGTGTGATGTAATTTGGTTATTAATGAAGCAATCGACATGTTGCTTGGGCGTTGTATAATGTTAATGCCTATGCCAGTAACATAACCTGTAATAGGGGAAATATATATGCAAATGGGAGACACGCCAAGATGGCGCCCGTGTTTGCAAGATAATGCGATGTCATTTGATGTCCGTCGTTACTATGCTTGTCGATATGCGTCATGTGACGATTTGTTGTTTTTAAAAATGCACCATCCTTGGGCGCGCATTTCAACATTTGAATAAGGCGGATGCCGAAACGCGTCATGTTTGCTCATAAATAAAAGGAATAAGGATAAGAAAACCCCCCGAGAGTGCTTTCTTTCTTGAAGGTATACCAGCAGGGTTTAATTTAATAACATGGGGGGCCTCTAAGACCCCCAAGCCCCGGGGACTGCCACCCCCGGGGCTTTATAAAAATAATGGTGGCGGGGGGCACACGGCCCCCCCGCAGCCCCGGGGACCGCCACCCCCCAGGGCTTCTTTTTTTAAAATTTAAATTACCTGTGTGTGGGGGCTTGAGCCCCCCAAACGCCCCGGGGACCGCCACCTCCCCGGGGCACTAAATAATAAAATGTGGGGGTCCGTTTAGGACCCCGAGCCCCGGGGACCACCACCTCCCCGGGGCTGTGCACAGGATGGGAGGGGGGCCGCGCGGCCCCCTCCTGGAGCCTGTGGTGGCCCTGGGGGCCGGCTCCTGCAGTGTCCCGGGGTGCCCAACCCCGGGACACTGCTGTTTGCAATCACAGCACGGGAGCCTCGCGGCTCCCGTCCTGTGATTGCAAACTTGCTTTGCTTCATTGAAGCGAGAGCAGGGAAACCTGCTCTCGCTTCAATGAAGCAAAGCAGAATTGCTTTTCCATAAGGGGAGCTGCATGTCAGCAGCTCCCCTTATGGAAAAGCAATGCCGGCTCCTGCAGCCCGCGGGGAGACGGCGGGACCGTGCGGGGATTGGGGACCCCCCCACGGTCCCCAACGAGTGGCCATGCCCCGGGGGATGGGGTCCCCGGGGCCATTAGTGGCCCGGGAGGAGGGCCACGCAGCCCCCCTCCGAATATTTTATTTAAAAAAAACAGTGGGCATGCCCCCAATTTACTCACCTGTTATCAGGAGAGACCTCAGTGCTGCATCTTTGAGCCCAGTACTGATCCTGAAAAGTAATTCTAACCGTACTTACCAGTAACTTGAATTTCCTTCCATAGGCTAACATTGACTGGTTTCACTTGGAAATTCTTCCAAGTGTGGAGTTTTGGAACTTTATAATATTCCTCTAAAATCAGCCGAACTACGAATTCCGATTTACTCACCTGTTATCAGGAGAGACCTCAGTGCTGCATCTTTGAGCCCAGTTCTGATCCTGAAAAATAATTTAAACCGTACTTACCAGTAACTTGAATTTCCTTCCATAGGCTAACATTGACTGGTTTCACTTGGAAATTCTTCTAAGTGTGGAGTTTTGGAACTTTATAATATTCCTCTAAAAGTCAGCCGAACTACAAATTCTGATTTACTCACCTGTTATCAGGAGAGACCTCAGTGCTGCATCTTTGAGCCCAGTACTGATCCTGAAAAGTTATTCTAACCGTACTTACCAGTAACTTGAATTTCCTTCTTAGGCTAACATTGACTGGTTTCACTTGGAAATTCTTCTAAGTGTGGAGTTTTGGAACTTTATAATATTCCTCTAAAATCAGCCGAACTACGAATTCCGATTTACTCACCTGTTATCAGGAGAGAACCCAGTGCTGCATCTTTTAGCCCAGCACTGACCCTGAAAAGTAATTCTAACCGTACTTACCAGTAACTTGTATTTCCTTCCATAGGAATCCATTGTCTGGTTTTCAGCAGAAAAGTTTCAAAGTGTCGATTTTCACAAGCTACAAATATTCCTTAAAAATCGCCTGTATGACTTAAACGCATTCTTTCAACTGTTTACAGGAGATGCACCAGTGCTGGATCCAGGATCCACGACTGAGTAAGAAAAAGTAACAATAACACTACTTACCTGCTAAGTGAATTTCCTCCCATAGGATAACATTGGTGATTCTATGTGAAAAAGTTTCTCTGTCAACTTTTAAAATACAATAATATTCCATAAAAATCACTACTGTAACCAAAACGCTTTTACTCAACTGTTTACAGGAGATGTCCCAGGACGGAATCTAGGATCCAGTCCTGTGGTTAGAAAAGTAATCCATAAAGTAACTAATTGCATTTAACTAGAAATTCACATTGAGCTCAATGTTGCATTGTGTTTGAAATTGTGTTGCCCATTGCAACAACTGTAACTACTGTACTTAAAAGTCTATTGCCTATTTGCAAAGTATTTAAACTAAAGTAATTCATTCTGAGAAAGTATATTTTGTAATGTAATGTATAATGTAATTACAATGTAATTTAAAAAATAAAATATCTAAAAATAAATAGTTTAAAAAATGTAGTAAATCAGTATCAAAAAAATAAATATAACAATTAATACATTTAAAAATTGTCATTTACAAAACCTTTGAAATTCACTGAAAAAAACCATAGGTTTCAGACATGTTATAGTTAGGAATTAGCATTTAAAAAACCTTTGAAATTCACTGAAAAATCCATAGGTTTCAGGCACGTTATAGTTAGAAATTAGCATTTAAAAAACCTTTGAAATTCACTGAAAAAACCATAGGTTTCAGGCACGTTATAGTTAGAAATTAGTATTTAAAAAACCTTAGAAATTCACTGAAAAAACCATAGGTTTTAGGGACAGTTATAGTTAGTTGGACATTGCACTCGTACAAAACCCGTGAAATTCCTCCGTTATAGTTAGTTCAGCTAACTATAACTCGCGCCCTGCAATGCACTGCTGATGACGTCACATATTACATCACTCATGACATGGTCAGTGACATCACTGATGACATCACTGATGACATCTCAAATGACATCACTGATGACATCATGCAGTGACTGTGTGTTTCTGTAAAGTTGAAATATGTTTAATATATATAGGGAAAGGCGTATTGAAGAATGAGTGGGTGTATAAGTGTCTGAATGGATGATTTAGTAGGTGCGTGACTGACTCTATAAGTGAGTGATTAAACGTATCTTACTGAATGCATGGGTTAGTGACTAAACTGTGTGAATGTCTGTATCCGTGTGTCTGTTGGTGTGTAAGCGGCTCATGGGTTTGTGAATAGCTACATGAGTGTCTATATGGGTTTTTGATTTGTTGTCTGAGTATCTGTATTGGTGCATGATTGTTTGTGTGGGTGGGGTGTGTGTGACTCTGAGCATAGATGTGTGAGTGGGTGATTCACTGGGTGGATGGTTTCAAGAGTGCATCTGTGATGGACTGTATGGGTGGGTGAGTGTGTGTATGGGTGTGTTAGTGAGTGAATGTATATCTCAGTGTTACATGTGTGAGTAACTACATATGTGAAAAGTAGTATATATGTGTGTTGGAGTACATAATTGGCTACAAATGAGAGTGTGTTATTGTGAGAGTGGCTGTATGGATGAGTGTGTGCTTTTATCATTGATTGTATAAGAGCGTAAGAATGTGCTAGTATTTATATGAGTAATTGAGCTGGTGTGTGTATAACTGTACATCTGAGTAAATGGGAGTGTGATTAATTATTTGCATGACTGACTAGGTGTGTGAGTACCTCTATGGATGAGTGGCGGTGTGTGAGTGTCTGTATAGGTGTATGAGTGCATATGATAGTCCTGTACTGAGTGACCGTAAGTATGAGTGACTGTACGGGTGAGTGAGTGGATGTGTGTGTAGACCTAAGAATCAGTGAGTGGGTATGTAGTTATTGGTGTTGGAGTGTCTATGGTTTTGAGAATGGTAGTGTGTAATTTAGAGTGGGTGTATCAAAAGTTATATTAGGGTGTGAGAAGATGCATGAAATTTTCACATGGATGATGTCATCAGTGATGTCATCAGTGATGTCATTTGAGATGTCATCAGTGATGTCATCAGTGATGTCACTGACCATGTCATGAGTGATGTAATATGTGACGTCATCAGCAGTGCATTGCGGGGGCGCGAGTTATAGTTAGCTGAACTAACTATAACGGGGAATTTCACGGGTTTTGTATGAGTGCAATATCCAACTAACTATAACTGTCCCTAAAACCTATGGTTTTTTCAGTGAATATATATGGCCGGAGCTTCAGGGGCGTTGCTGTTCTCCTGTTCAGCTGTTTTTCTCTTCCAAGGGATTGGATTGCTCCGGCACCCGCACCCAGGAACAGTGGATTTTTCGCTGTGTTTGCAGTCTGTGATTGCACGGAGAGACTTTCCCATTGTAGCAGAGTCTCCGATGACATTAGAGCCTGGATCATGCGGTGAGACGTTTGGGGGGCCAAGGAGAGATGCTTAAAGCCGCAAGGACACCAAAAGATTATTTTAAACTGCACCTATTAACACTTTACTCGGATCGCCAGCACTCACTAAGGGTTACAAGGGGTGACAATGCAGCGCTTACCTGATGGCCGGGATGGTGCCTTCTGGGAGTCGTGGTCTGCTGAAGGAGGCCACGTCACAGCGCGCGAGAAAATTCACCTCAGCTGGGCTTCCACCAATGGGAGCAAGATGGAACATTTGGAAAGTGGCTGGTGTCAGTGTTTGGTTATTGGCATATGATTAAGGCACACATGCCGAAACGCGTCATGCCTCTTGTTGCTGCATTAAAGCTGGTCTGTTTGGTCCCCCGCTGTGTCCCTCCGGTTCTTTCCTTGGTGGGGAGGAATCTCTTTTGGATTTTTCCGCACAGGCTCCAGGCGTGGTTGGGGGACCCGTCTCGTTTGTGGCCGGAGCTTCAGGGGCGTTGCTGTTCTCCTGTTCAGCTGTTTTTCTCTTCCAAGGGATTGGATTGCTCCGGCACCCGCACCCAGGAACAGTGGATTTTTCGCTGTGTTTGCAGTCCGTGATTGCACGGAGAGACTTTCCCATTGTAGCAGAGTCTCCGATGACATTAGAGCCTGGATCATGCGGTGAGACGTTTGGGGGGCCAAGGAGAGATGCTTAAAGCCGCAAGGACACCAAAAGATTATTTTAAACTGCACCTATTAACACTTTACTCGGATCGCCAGCACTCACTAAGGGTTACAAGGGGTGACAATGCAGCGCTTACCTGATGGCCGGGATGGTGCCTTCTGGGAGTCGTGGTCTGCTGAAGGAGGCCACGTCACAGCGCGCGAGAAAATTCACCTCAGCTGGGCTTCCACCAATGGGAGCAAGATGGAACATTTGGAAAGTGGCTGGTGTCAGTGTTTGGTTATTGGCATATGATTAAGGCACACATGCCGAAACGCGTCATGCCTCTTGTTGCTGCATTAAAGCTGGTCTGTTTGGTCCCCCGCTGTGTCCCTCCGGTTCTTTCCTTGGTGGGGAGGAATCTCTTTTGGATATATATATATATATATATATATATATATATATATATATATATATATATATATATATATATATATATATATATATATATATATTATCTACTGGCGGTCGCCAGTAGATAGTTATAGTTAGGACCTATTTTCCATAGGAAATCCGCAACATTCTATTCCCAATAACTTTGGCGCCGGTTGACGAATCTTCACGAAATTTTCAAAACTCGTGGGGCGCTCCGGTCCGCTCCTATCCTGAAAGTCTCGGGGTGATTTGTCAAGTGGGGGCCGAGAAAAAAGGGGGGTCCCAAAACATGTTTTCCCCATGCAATTTTCCATAGGAACCTTTAGTCGCAGCTACAGCCCGAACTGCCGAACGGAATTACACCAAATTTGGCAAAAAGGTAGCCCTTGGTTCAGAGTCATGCCTTTTGGTTAAATGGTGTAAATCCGTTCAGTAGTTCCTGAGAAAATCAAAAGTAAATTCACATATATATCTATGGCCGCGGAGGGTCCGCGCACCCTCCCGATCACGAGCTGTATGCTAATTGGCTGTCAACACTCCAAACCAGGAAGTGTTGGCAGCCATCTTGTTCCTCGGTAGAACCGAGGCACAGAAACAAGTGCGCAAAATGCAAAAGGGGGCAGGGTAGAAACACCCTGACCCCCTAGGCCTGCTTAGGGTGTCCCACAAGGACCCCCAGGGCCAAAAAAAGAATTTTTTTTTTTTTTTTTAAATCGGCGGGATGCGCGCAGGGTGTGCGGATCCCGGCGTGAAAAAAAAACCTGAAGCGCGGGCTCCCGCGCTTCTTTGTGATTTGGCCCCCGGGTGGGCAGGCGGGGGTTAATTGAAACATTGTGTGGGGGGGCCTCTAAGGCCCCCCCAAGCCCCTGGACCGCCACCCCCAGGGCTTTGAATTAAAAATGGTGCGGGAGGGCACTGGGCCCTCCCGCAGCCCCGCGGACCGCCACCCCCGGGGCTTCTTTTTTTTTTATTAACTTACCTGTGTGGGGGGGGCTCGAGCCCCCCCACATGCCCCGGGGACCGCCACCTCCCCAGGGCACTAAGAATTTAAATGTGGGGGTCCCTTTCATACCCCGAGCCCCGGGGACCACCACCTCCCCGGGGCTTTGAACATGTTGGGAGGGGGCCGCGCGGCCCCCCTCCTGGAGCCTGTGATGGCCCTGGGGACCACCACCCCCCAGGGCCGGCTCCTGCAGTGTCCCGGGGTGCCCACCCCCGGGACACTGTAGTTTGCTATGGCAGGGCGGGAGCCTCGCGGCTCCCGTCCTGTCATAGCAAACTTGCTTTGAATTTTGGAAGAGAGAGCAGGAAACCTGCTCTCTCTTCCAAAATTCAAAGCAAATTGTTTTTCCACATAGGGAGCTGCATCATAGCAGCTCCCCATGTGGAAAAGCAATGCCGGCTCCCGAGGGACGCGTGGAGCCGGCGGGACCGTGGGGGGATTGGGGACCCCCCACGGTCCCCAACGGAGAGGGCCAGCCCCGGGGGATAGGGTCCCTGGGGCTACAAGTGGCCCGGGAGGGGGACCAAGTGGCCCCCTTCCCCAAAATTAAATTTTTTAAAAAAAAAACAAAGGCCGGCCCCGGGGGATGGGGTCCCCGGGGCCATAAGTGGCCTGAGGAGGGGGGCAACGCAGCCCCCCTCTAAAACAATTTTAAAAAAAAGTCCATGCCCCTGGGGATGGGGTTGCCGAGGCCGATTAAGGCCTCGGGAGGGGGGCCACGCGGCCCCCTTCCAAATAAAAAAAAAAAAAAAAAATAGGGGGCAGGCCCTGGGGGATGGGGTCCCCAGGGCCAATAAATTAGAAAAAGAAGGGGGGCCACACAGCCCCCCTTCTTAAAAAAAAAAAAAAAGACCGGCATCGCGCCGGAGGCCACGCCCCCTTCTTGCAGCACTCTGCAAACGCGCCCCTGGCACGTTTGCAGATGGGGAACGAATTCCCCTTGAATACTGTGGGTCCCTGGGGCCAACTAGCCCACCAGGAACCTCCAGTATGCGCCAGGGGCTGCGTTGCAGAGAGGTGTTCTGAGGCCACGCCCCTTTTACACCTCTCTGCAACGCAGCTCTGTGGCGCTTAATGGAGGTAGCTGGTGGGCTAGTTGCACCCCAGGGACCCTCAGGATTCAAGGGGAGTTAATCCCCCGACTTAAAACACGCCACGGGGCGTGTTTGCACAGTGGTGAAGGGAGGGGGCGGGGCCTGAGGTGACATGTGTGCAAACATGCCCTGTGGCGTGTTTTAAGTTGGGGATTAAGTCCCCTTGAATCCTGAGGGTCCCTGGGGTCCAACTAGCCCACCGGGTACCTCCAGTAAGCACCACAGAGCTGCGTTGCAGAGAGGTGTAAAAAGGGGCGTGGCCTCAGACCACCTCTCTGCAATGCAGGCCTGTGGCGCTTACTGGAAGTACCTGGTGGGCTGGTTGGGCCCCAAGGACCCTCAGGATTCAAGGTGACCTAATCCCGCAACTTAAAATGCGCCACGGGGCGCGTTTGCACAGTGGTGAAGGGAGGGGGCGGGCCTGAGGTGACATGTGTGCAAACGCACCCTGTGGTGTGTTTTAAGTTGGGGATTAAGTCCCCTTGAATCCTGAGGGTCCCTGGGGTCCAACTAGCCCACCAGGTGCCTCCAGTAAGCACCACAGAGCTGCGTTGCAGAGTGGTGTAAAAAGGGGCGTGGCCTCTGACCACCTCTCTGCAACGCAGGCCTGTGGTGCTTACTGGAAGTACCTGGTGGGCTAGTTGGGCCCCAGGGACCCTCAGGATTCAAGGTGACCTAATCCCCCAACTTAAAACGCGCCACGGGGCGCGTTTGCACAGCGGTGAAGGGAGGGGCGGGGCCTCAGGTGACATGTGCGCAAACACGCCCTGTGGTGCGTTATAAGTTGGGGAATTAATTCCTCTTCAATCCTGATGGACCCTGGGGCCAACTAGCCCACCAGGTACCTTCAGTAAGCACAACAGAGTTGCGTTGCAGAGAGGTGAAAAAAGGTGCGTGGCCTCGGAACGCCTCTCTGCAACTCAGCTCTGTGGTCCTAACTGTAGGTACCTGGTGGGCTAGTTGGGCCCCAGGGACCCTCAGGATTCAAGGGGACTTAATCCCCCAACTTAAAACGCACCACGGGGCGCGTTTGCACACACGTCACCTCAGGCCCCCCCTCCCTTCACCACTGTGCAAACGCGCCCTTTAGCGCGTTTTAAGAGGTAGTTTTAATCCCCCTGCCCTATTATGTACTAGGGACTTACAGAGGAGGTCATGCTAATCACAGGGGTACCCCAACGCATAGTGTTCCCTAGTGTATGTAGGTGTTTTCACTGTATTCTAAGTGTCTTTTAGCATAGCACTGGCTCTGGTTAGTCAGAGTCAGTTACCACCAGTACCCGTCTGAAAAAGTTGTGGGCACAGGATGATTTTGCAACAAGGCCTCTTTCTGCTCCTCTGTTGGTTCTTTCTGCACATCTTTTGCTTCTTCCTGCACTTTTCTTCGTCTTTGTGGACTTCTGTTGCTTCTTTCTGCATTTCTTTAGCTTCTTTCTGTGCGTTTTTTCTTCTTTCTTCACATGTCCTACCTCTGTAGGCATAGTTAGAAACTAGCATTTAAAAAACCTTTGAAATTCACTTAAAAAACCATAGGTTTCAGGCACGTTATAGTTAGAAATTAGCATTTAAAAAACCTTTGAAATTCACAGAAAAAACCATAGGTTTCAGACACGTTATAGTTAGAAATTAGCATTTAAAAAACCTTTGAAATTCACTGAAAAAACCATAGGTTTTAGGGACAGTTATAGTTAGTTGGACATTCCACTCGTACAAAACCATAGAAATTTACCCGTTATAGTTAGTTCAGCTAACTATAACTCGCGCCCCCGCAATACACTGCTGATGACGTCACATATTACATCACTCATGACATGGTCAGTGACATCACTCATGACATCACTGATGACATCTCAAATGACATCACTGATGACATCACTGATGACATCATCCATGTGATAATTTCATGCATCTTCTCACACCCTAATATAACTTTTGATACACCCACTGTAAATTACAGACTGCCATTCTCAAAACCATACACACTCCAATACCAATAACTACATAACAAATCACTGATTCTTAGGTCTACACACACACATCTACTCACTCACCCGTACAGTCACTCATACTTACAGTCACTCAGTACAGGACTATCATATGCACTCATACACCTATATAAACACTCACACACCGCCACTCATCCATAGAGGTACTCACACACCTAGTCAGTCATGCAAAAAATTAATCACACACCCATTTACTCACCTATACAGTTATACACACACCAGCTCACTTACTCATACAAATACTAGCACATTCTTATGCTCTTATACAATAACTGATACAAGCACACACGCATTCATACAGCCACTCTCACAATCACACACTCTCACTTATAGCCATTTAAATACTCTAACACACATATATACTGCCTTTTACATATGTAGTTACTCGCACATGTACCACTGAGATATACATTCACTCACTAACACACCCATACACACACTCACCCACCCAAGCAGTCCATCACAGATGCACTCTTCAAATCATGCACCCAGTGAATCACCCACTCACACATCTATGTACAGAGTCACACACACCCCACCCACACAAACACTCAGGCACCCATACAGATACTCAGAGAACCAATCAATAACCCATATAGACACTCGTGTAGCTATTCGCAAATCCATGCATCCACTTACACACCAACAGACAGACGGATACAGACATTCACACAGTTTAGTCACTAACCCATGCATTCAGTAAGATACGTTTTATCATTCACTTGTAGAGTCAGTCACGCACGTACTAAATCATCCATTCAGACACTTATACACCCACTCATTCTTCAATACACCTTTCCCTATATATATTAAACATATTTAAACTTTACAGAAACACACAGTCACATGGATGATGTCATCAGTGATGTCATCAGTGATGTCATTTGAGATGTCATCAGTGATGTCATCAGTGATGTCACTGACCATGTCATCAGTGATGTAATATGTGATGTCATCAGCAGTGCATTGCGGGGGCGCGAGTTATAGTTAGCTGAACTAACTATAACAGGTGAATTTCTATGGTTTTGTACGAGTGAAATGTCCAACTAACTATAACTGTCCCTAAAACCTATGGTTTTTTCAGTGAATATATATATATATATATATATTCATTAAAAAAACCAAGGGTTACATGGACGTTATATTTAGGCTCAGGTTTCACTCATACAAAAACAGTGAAAATCAGCAGTTATAGTTAGCTGACCTAACTATAACGTGCGCCCCCCCACATTGCACTGCTTATGACCTCACATATTACATCACTCATGACATGGTCAGTGACATCACTGAAGACATCACTCATGACATCTCAAATGGCAAAACTGATGACATCATCTGGTGACTGTGAGTGTTTTTAAAATGTTTATGAGTGTTAAATATATATACTAAGGTGTACTGGTAAATCAGTGGGTGTATTAGTGCCTGTATGGATGATTCAGCGGGTGCGTGACTGACTGTATAAGTGAGTGATTAGGTGTCTCAGTGAATGGGGGATATACATATGATTTCTATATTTAGTTCACATTAATTAAAATTATTTTTGTATTAGTTTTAGTTTTTAAATTAAGTTTCATATGTGTTTTTCTTATATATACATATATATATTATCTACAGGCGGTCGCCAGTAGGTAGTTATAGTTAGGACCAAAGTTTCCATATGAAAAGTGTTTATTGTTTTGCCAATAACTTTGGCGCCGCTTGATGAATGTTATCCAAATTTTCAAAAATCGTCCCCTTTTTCGTTCAGCTGCTGTGTTGAAAGTTTCGGGACAACACGTCAAGCAGGGGCCGAGAAAAAACGGGGGGTCCCAAAACACGTTTTCCCCATATTATGTCTCTGGGGATTTTTCATTTTTTGAACATGACTACAGCCCGAACCACTGAACGGAATTACACCAAATTTAGCAGAAAGCTAGATGCTGGTCCAGAAAGCATGCTTTTTGTGATTGGTGTGAATCCTTTTACAAGTTTTAGAGATATTTAAGTTAAAAAAAATATAGATATCTGGTAGCCCAAAATTCTATTAAAACGTTACTGAAATTTGATTGGCTGCCAACACTTCAACCAGGAAGTGTTGGCAGCCATCTTGGGATTCAATTAAACCGAGTCCCACAAAAAATGTAAAAAAAAAAAGAAAAGGGGGCAGGGTAGAAACACTCTGACCCCCTATGCCTCTTGAGGGGGTGGTCCCACTGGAGCCCCACAGGGCCCAAAAAAGAATAAAAATAAAAAAATTGTCAGGATCCACGGATGCGGCTGAAAATTACAAAAATAAAAACAGCGTGGCCTCTGATGCTTTGTTTATTATCGGCCCCCGGGTGGGCCAGGATCCTGGGGCATTCTTTTAATAAGGAGGGGTCACACAGGCCCCCCCTTCTAGGGCTTCATCTTGCCCAGGGGACCACCACCTCCCTGGAGCTTCTTAAAATATTAATGCGGCAGAGACTCATATGGCCTCCCACCCCCGCCCCGGGGACCACCACCTCCCCGTGCTTTATTTCTTTTTAAACGGGGGGCCTCTCGGACCCCCCACCCAGGGGACTGCCATCTCCCAGGGCTTTATTTTAAATTATAGTGGGGGCTGCATGGAAACTCCGCAGCCACCACCTCCCCGGGGCTCTAATTAAAAGAAATTTGGGGGAGCCATGCATACCCCCCCCCCGCAGCCCTGAGGACCACTGCATTCCCAGGGCTTTTTTTCGATTTAGTGCGGGGGGCTACACGACCCCCGCAGCCCTCCAGACCACCACCTCCCTCGTGTATATAAACAAAGGAAGGGGGCCACATGGCCACCGCTCCTGGAGCCCTAGATAGCCCTGGGGACCGCCAGCCCCCAGGGCTGGCTCCAGCAATGTCCCGGGTGCCCATCCCTGGGACATTGCAGTTTGCTATGGCTTGGCGGGGGCACCGCTCCCGCCAAGCTATAGAAAACTCTGCTCTATTTCTAGTAGGCAAGAGCAGAAAATGCTCTCACTTACTAGAAGCAGAGCAGAATTGCTTTTGTACACGGGGAGCTGCATGTTAGCAGCTCCCTCTGTCCAAAAGCAATACTAGCTCCTGCAGGACATGGGGAGCCGGCAGGGACCGCGGGGGCCTTCAGGCTCCCCCTCCAGACCCCAACTTGAAAAACTGGGTGCCCTGAGTGGGACCAGGGCACCCAGTATTGTGCCCAGGCCCTGGAGGATGGGGTCCCCGGGGCCAAAATCAGCCCAGGAGCTGGATCGCGTGGCCCCCCTCCCATGTTTAAAAAAAAAATTACATTTATAAAAAAGGTCAGGCCACGGGGCCAAAATCGGCCCAGGAAAGGGGGGCTATGCAGCCCCCTTCCCTAAAAAAGAAGAGATAAAATAAAAAATAAAAAACTCTGGCAATTTGCTGGATGCCACGCCCCCTTCACCACCAATCTTCAAACGCGCCTCCTGGCGCAGTGGTGGTTGGGGAATGAAGTCCCCTTGAATGCTGAAGGTCTTTGGGGGCCAACAAGCCCTCCTGCTACTTCCAGTAAGTCCCAGACAGCGTGTTTGCTGAGAGGACTTGAGGCCACGCCCCATTTCTCCAACACTCTTCAAACGCACCTCCTGGCATGCTGCTGGTTTGGGAATGAATTCCACTTTACTCCTGAGGGCCTCAGGACTAAAGTGGGCTTCTTCACCCAACCAGTAGTGCGCCAGGAGTTGCATTTGCAGAGTGGTGGAGAAAGAGGGAATGGCCTCTAGCAACCTCTCAACAGTCCAGCTGTGTGGGTCTTACTGGAGGCAACAGGAGGGGTAGCTGGCCCACAAGGACCCTCGAGAGCCAAAGGGGATTCTGTGGTGATGCTGGCAGAGTGTGCTCGTGGTGGGTGATATCTGGAATGTTGGGTGCAGGCACGAGCAGGATGCCACGAAGGTTCCGTGTGTGGCAGTTACTGCTGATGCCTCGCACGACGCTGCCGGTCTGGACTGCTCTCTGTTCACCTCCAATAAAATTGACTACTTTTGGGAACTCTTGAGTCCTTTCGTCCTTCTTTCAGTGGTGACGAGGTTGGGATCCTTGAATCATTGAAGACAGAACCCCTTCCTGCACGAACTTTGAGGTTTGCGGTGCTCATTTTGCGGCCGGCAGATGTGAGTACATTTTTTTAAATAGCTGTGGCTCAGCTGGATAAGTATTTTACCATAACCAAAAACATTGTGGTACACAGGTACAAATTCTTTACCAGAATGCAAAAACCAAATGAAAGTATTGACACTTTCATTACTGCGCTGAAAGTCTTAGCAGCCAAATGTGAATTTGAGAACTTTACATCGCAATTAATTAGAGATCAGCTTGTAGCCAGATGCTATTGTAAAAAAATTCAGGAAAGGTTGCTAACTTGTAAAGATCCCTCCCTAGACAAAGCAGTAGATATTGCAAAGAGTATAGAGTGTTCCATGGAGGATGCTAAACAATTGGAGACTGCTTTGTCTGATACCACTATTTCTGGTGTTGGATCCAATAAGTAACTGGTTAATAAGAATGATGATGTATTCAGGGGTGGGAGAAATTTTGTACAAAATAGAACTTTTAATCAAAAAATTAGCTGTTTTAGATGTGGTTCACCTCTGCATGTGTCGTCTTTCAAGAACTGTCCGGCTGTCAATCAACAATGCGGACAGTGTGGAAAAATGGGCCACTTTGCGAGAGTCTGTAGAGGAGCTAAAAGGAAGAGTGTCAGATGTGTTTTGAATGAATCTGAGGGTCATGAAGATGATGATGTTACCAACCAAGAATACATTGTAGTAGTGAAAGATACGGAGAAACAAAAAACTTCCCAAATTGTTGATCCTAAGGTTGATGTTACAATCGAAGGAGTTAAAATTCAGCTCTTAGTAGATACAGGAGCGCGCATTACCATTGTATCACAAGAAAAGTATTTTAAGTTTTGGGAGAACAGAAGTTTGTTACCACCTGATGTACTTACTGTAGCTTTTGAAGGTAGCAAAATCGAATTACTGGGCTATTTCCCGGCCTCCATCAGCGTTTTGGGAGAAGTTATCAAAGGCAAAGTTTTTGTGGCAAGAAAAGGTATCAATGTTCTCGGGTTATTACACCAAGCTGAGTTTGGCTTAACTATTAAACCAGGATTGGAGAAACCGGTTTTCATAGATAAGAAGGTCATGCCATGTCTACCCAAAAATGATATTAATTCTTTGTCTAGTTCTGACATAGCTTGTATGTGGGAGAATAAGTTCAAGAAGGTATTTCAGGACCGTTTAGGCAAGGTGTCTTATTTTCAACATTTCATCAAGGTAAAAGACAATGCTGATCCTGTCAAGCATAAATTGCGCAATGTGCCTCTTAGTATTAGGGAGGAATTGACTAAGCATTTAAAGGGTCTTTGTGATCAAGGCATAATTGAGAAGGTTGATGCAACTTTATGGCTTTCACCCATTGTTCTCGCAAAGAAGAGGTCTGGGGATTTGAGGATGTGTGTCGACTTGAGGAGCTTAAACAATGCCATCTGGGTCGACAATTTTCCTCTACCTCGTATTGAGGTTCTGATTGCCAAGTTTGGATCTTCCTGTTGGTACACCAAATTGGATCTCAAAGTCGCTTATCATCAGGTGGAGTTAGATCCCCAGTCTCGCCATCTCACAGCTTTTGTGACCCCTGATGGCGTCTTCCAGTTTTGCCGCCTACCTTTTGGGTTAGCCTTGGCGGCCGCTGTTTTTCAGAGACTTATGACTGAAATGTTCCAAGACAATCCCCATGTAGTGGTATTCCAAGATGATATTCTCATTTTTTCAAAAACTGACGTAGAACATGATATTGCCATTAATAAAGTTTTCAACACTCTAGAAAAAGAGGTGTAACTTTACAGAAATACAAATGTACCTTTAAAGTTAAAGAAATAGAGTATTTAGGCCACATCATTTCAGAGCATGGCATAAAACCCAGACCAGGTCTAGTTAAAAGCATTGTTGAAGCTCCGGCACCACAAAATAGAGAACAGCTTATGTCTTTCCTTGGGTTGTGCGAGTTTTATGCCAAGTTTATGAAGGATTTTGCAAAGAATACTGAATGCTTCAGAGCACTGTTGAAGAAGGGAGCAACCTTTCTATGGTCTGAGGAATGTGAAAAAGGTTTCCATGCCATCAAAGATCACATTGTTAAAGCCCCCGCTTTGCAAGCATTTGTGGAAGGCAGACAAACTGTAGTTACTGTTGATGCGTGTGAATATGTTCTGGGGGCAGTGCTTTCACAATTTGTGGAAGGCAGAGAGCACACGGTGGGCTTTGCTTCAAGGACGTTACGTCCTGTAGAAAGAAAGTACTCAGTTATAGAAAAAGAACTCCTGGCGTGTGTTTGGAGTGTTAAAAAGTTCAAACAGTACTTGTGGGGCAGATCCTTTGTTTTAAAAACTGATCATCGTCCGCTTGTTGATATTTTGTCTGGCAGAAAGGTAAAACGCACCACAGCCCGCTTGGCCAGACTGTCTGCTAAGCTTTTGGAATACACTTTTGTTGTAGAGTATATTCCAGGTGGAAAAAACTGTAGGGCAGACTGTTTGTCTAGACTTCCCATTGTGGATATGGAAGAACAAGATTGGGAAACAGAAATTGAAGAGTGTTTTGTGTCTTGTATTAGTCAAAGTAATTTGTCTTTTGCAGAAGATGATTGGGTAGGTGAGGTGGAAAAGGATCTTGTTCTCAATGAGGTCATGTCTTTGATTAAAAAGGGTTGGCCAAAGGAAAAAAGTATTTCGCTGGCATTGCAACCGTATTGGAAGATCTGTAATGAGTTGTCTGTTGAGGGTGGCAAGGTAATCAGAGGTGAAACACTGGTTCCACCTGAGTGTTTTCGGCATAAGATAATAACAGCTGCACATTTGGGACATTTGGGTGCTACCATTACAAAAAGGAAGGTCAGATCTGATTTTTGGTGGCCAAAAATGGATTCTCAGATTGATGATTTAGTTAAACAATGTATACGATGCAATGCAAGCGATAAGACCTTGGTTTTGGAAAGAGTGGTTGAGTCTCCTGTTTCTCCGCCTGGGAGGGCTTGGCAAAGATTAGGGGTGGATTTTTTAGGACGGTTCCATATTCTGCCTTCTAACATGAGATATTTCTTGGTGTTTGTAGATCATCTATCCAGGTGGGTTGAAGTTGAACCAATTAGTGTTCCCACTTCTAAGAGTGTGATTGGTTGTTTAAACAAAATTTTTCTTAGAGAAGGCTACCCTGAAGAAATTCTAACAGATAACGGTGTCCAATTTGTTTCTCAAGAGATGAACTTATTTTTACGCACTTGTGGTATTAAACATATCAGAACTCCACTCTTTCACCCTCAGACCAATGGCAAGGCAGAGCGATTCAACAGAGTAGTTGTGGAATGTGTACAAGCAGCCTTTAGAACCAAGGCCTGTGTCATTCAAGCTTTAAGAGATTTAGTTTGGTCTTATCGTACCTCACCTCATGTTGCCACCAACATCCGTCCATTTGAACTTATGAGGGGAAGAAAAGCTTCTTCTCAGGTTTACCCGTTTTGGATGGTCAGGACCTTTCATGAAGGTTGTAATATGAAATGTGTGTGGGAGTCAGCAAATAAGAAGTCTACTGAAGTTTGTTTTAGGAACTATGAGTCCACTGTTGGAAGAGAGACACATAGACTGAATGTTGGGGATTGGGTCAGAGTAAAAAACCTGTATCTGTCAGAAAAGGATTTTCCAAGTTCTTGGAGCCTCAACAGATTGTTGAGGTACGAAGAAATGCTGTGAAATTGTCCAATGGTAACTGGTGGAATACGTCACGCGTAGCAAGCGATCCCTCTGTGCGCTCTGGGTTGGTTGATGCCACCAAGGATGTTTTCCAGGGGGACAGGATCTCTACTGGTGTGGGTGGTGCTGAGAGAGTTGATAGAAGGAGCACCAGGGTACATGTTAGACCCAGTAGATTCCGTGACTTTGTTTGATTTTATTCTTTACTTTTCTGTTTGGTTTTTATTGCATGATTCATGTTTAAACCTGTATATAATCTTGTATCGTTATTTATCTTCTGTGATTCTGTGCCCTACCACTTAATGGGAGTACGTACATTTGGAATTGTTTCATTAAAAAAGGGAGGTGTGGTGGTGCTGGCAGAGTGTGCTCGTGGTGGGTGATATCTGGAATGTTGGGTGCAGGCACGAGCAGGATGCCACGAAGGTTCCGTGTGTGGCAGTTACTGCTGATGCCTCGCATGACATTGCCGGTCTGGACTGCTTTCTGTTCACCTCCAATAAACATGACTACTTTTGGAAACTCTTGAGTCCTTTCGTCCTTCTTTCAGATTCATCCTCCAACTAGTAGTGCACCACAAGGTGTGTTTGCAGAATGGAGGAGAAAGGGGGCATGGCCACTAAAAACCTGTCAGCAGACCCATTGTGTGGGACTTACTGGAGCTAACAGGAGGGGTAGTTGGCTCCCGAAGGACCCTCTGGAGCCAAGGAGACTTCATCCTACTAGTAATGCGCCAGGAGGCATGTTTGCTGAGTAGTGGAGAAAGGGGGAGTAGACTCTGACAACCTCTCAGCAATCTCGCTGTGTGGGACTTACTGGAGGTAACGGGAGGGGTAGTTAGCCCCCAAGGACGTTCTTGGGGGCCAACTACCCTTCCTGTTACCTCCATTAAGTCCCACACAGCGGAATTGTTAAGAGGTCTTCAGAGGCCATGCCCCCCTTTCTTCACCACTCTGCAAACTCACATCCTCATGCATTAACGTTTGGCGGTAGAACTCCACTTTACTCCTAAGGGACCTTGGGGGCCAAGAAGCCCTTCTTGTACCTCCTGTACGTCCTACATAGCGGTATTCCTGAGAGCTGGTCAGAGGCCCAGCCCCCTTTCTCCACCACTTTGCAAACGTGACTACTACTTAAAAAACCACAGAAATTCACTGAAAAAAACAAAGGTTACAGGGATGTTATAGTTAGGAATCAGCATTTAAAAAACCTTAGAAATTCTCTGAAAAAAGCAAAGGTTACCGAGACGTTATAGTTCAGAAATGGAATAATAAAAACCTTAGAAGTTAATTGAAAAAAACCAAAGGTTACAGGGACTTTATAGTTAGGCTCAAGTTTCACTCGTACAAAACCAGTGAAATTCCGCAGTTATAGTTAGCTGAGCTACTTATAGCTTGTGCCCCACAAAATGCACTGCTTATGACCTCACATATTACATCACTCATGACATGGTCAGTGACATCACTGATGACATCACTGAATCAATCTTTGGATACTGAGTGTCTGATTACGATCTTGGCAGTGATGGTCTCGCCGTCGTGGCGGCATTGGATTCCCCGCCCACATTGCTGGTGTCCGCCCGCCGAATTACAATGTTGGGGGGTTGCTCAAGGAAAGACCACCAGAGTCCCACCGCCAGCTATTCACAGACCGATGCGACGGTGGTACAGGGAAGGCAGCTGTCAGAGGGCGATACAGACAAGGTTACCGCCATCCGGATTACGAGTTGCTTTTCCGTCGAGCCACCATGGTGGGGTGACCGCCTGCTTCGAGTCGGCGGAATTGACAGAATTGGGGTGCATACTCACCCATTTCCCTTTCTTACCTTCAGTCTCCAGGACCCCGTTCACATCAGTAACTTGACACTGAGAAAAACGACCCTGTCGGGGCCGAAATCCAGGTATGCCCGTTTTGCACTTTTCACTTTGCTCCTAAAGAGTGATGGTGCAGTGAGAGTGATATATGGTGAATAAAGTGCCTTCGTGCTATGTACAACATATATTCATGTGGCTGATAGGGACAATAGAATGTTTTGAAGTCAACACCCATGAAGCGAGTGTTGACATCACCATCAAAATTCTTAAAAACACAGTTCACATGTTATTTGTTGATGTTTTGACCCATCAACATAGGCATTTAGAGCAGGGTCATCATCAGGATGAAAAATATCTATAAAGGAGACACCAAAGGATTGGGGCAGAAATCCCCTGAATCAAATAAATGTCAGCTAGTTTGTCCTGGACCAACTTCAAAGTAGGTATTGGCATGCCCAGATTTATTGCATTGAAAGTCCCATATATGTAGAAGTGTCACACTATTTCTAAGAATAACTTCAAAATTAGGTTTGTGCACACAAGGGTAATAAAACCGGCAAAACTGGATAAGTCAGTATACCATGGTTGTACCGACAATTGGGAAGAATTTAGAAAAGAGCCAAATTGCTTCAAGAAAACCAGCATGGGATGGTGCCAGGGTCGAAATTTCAAAACAGCATAAACAACGGATGCATTAATCACCCAAAGTGAAGTCATAAGCCTCCTTTCAAGACATGCTTTCTATTGGGTTTGTTTAAATGCTACTGAAATGCTGCCCATGCTCAGCCTCAATGATTCCCAGCCTGGCCCGTTGTTTATGCTGTTTTGAAATTTGAGCCCTGACACCATCCTGTGCTGGTTTTCTTGAAGCAATTTGAAGAAATCAGATGTCAACACTGATTTCACAAGTGTGGACTTCAAAACATTCTATTGTCCCTATCAGCCACATGTATATATGTTGTGCATGGCACCAATGCATTTATCATTCACCATATATATCACTCTCACTGCACCATCACTCTTTAAGAGCACCTTGTATAAGTATGATGTTAAACTGTGTGAATTGATCAATATATTCACAAATGAGATATGTATAAATAAATGAAATAACGCATAACTGAAACTTACTCATTTCAGAGGTTTTTCTTCTTTCCCTAGTGTAACACTATTGCTGTGGTAGTCAAGGGCTACACTACCTCCATAGGGCTCACATTATTGTTTAATAACAGGGATAAAATGGTCAGGAATATTAAATGTAAGTCAGCATTTCTTCTGGCAGTGGCTGTATGCCAAAATATTGTTAAAACAAATTGTATGACAGAAGTATTGTGTCCTAAATACTATTTACAAACTATTGTCCCATTGGGTGTTGGTTTTCTAGCATTAACTCAATATTTTGAACATGATATTTCAGCCAGATCATATTTTGGTTAAGATACTTTGGTACCATACCGGTGCCTCATGGTATTATGTGCATTCGCTTCATGAATTTGCATGTTTTTTCCCTACAAGGGGATTGATGTGTATTGCATTATCTGTAGAAGTACACTTTGAAAACATTTTAATGAAATGGACTATGCTAATTGGTTTTTGAGAGTACTGCGTCACAAGTCTGACTGGATTCAAGCTAGCCTGGCAGATGAGGGGGTGATACTCCAAAACCGGTCCCAGGATGCTGTTTCTGGTCCAGGGAGGACCTGGCTTGGCAGTTCGGGCTGGACAGTTCCCATGAGGAGCAGGGTCAAGACCGGTTTGTATATGGCTGGGTCTAAACTGGGGTGGCATGGTGAGCAAAAGAACGATGGATTTAACCCAGATCTCTTGACTGGGGGTGAATGTTTGATTCATTCAGCATTCCGTCCATCATTTGTTTGAGTAGCATACTACTTACAACACATCCCCCACCACTTATGTCATGAGCCATGTGCAGCAAATAATATAATTCTTATGTAACAATAAACAACTTTGCTTTGCGCCACAGTGCAAAGGCAAAACAAGTGGTATCTTGCATGAGTTCTGTACTCGCATACCCACAAGCGCAATTTTCTCCACACAGACACCGCCCAGGGGTAAACACCATAATATGCTTATTTTTATGAAAATGGCATGTATTATGCATAGAAATATAATTCAATTACTTTTGTCCATTGTTGGCACCTGTTTCCGTTTGGTGCTAGTATTCAGCACAAAGCTAGGTTGCGCTTACATGCATAACTTTAGTTCCTGTAGCTTTGCATGGAAATCTTGGGAGATTTGTGGCCCTGGGCCTCAGTGGACTAATGCATTCTCCCCTGGAATCTGTGTTTGATCTCATGATCACACTTTGCAAATCCAACAGGTCAACTCAACCTGACATCCTTCCAAGGTCAATTAAATGAGTACTAATGATTTGGGGAACAAAGAACATCTGTTAGTCAACATCAGGATGCCTCAAGTGGCGAAAATACACTTTGCAAATATGGATGTTATGTGCATTTACTCTCCTATTACCGCACTTTGCATGAAATATCGGGTTTTGCGCTAAGCAATGCTTGCATCAATTTTCGATGCAAAATTATTTTGCAGACGACGTTTGATTGACGGTGTGTTGGCTTCGCTTAGCTTTGCATCATGTGACCTTCTATGCGCAGCAAAATTGTGATTGTGAAAAATATTTGTGTATGCCATAATTGGTTAAAAAAGCACAGATATGTTAGACAATTTCACAAAGGTCAAAATGATGAACTTTGCACAATTCTGTGGGCAGAAGAATGCATACACAAGGCCTACATAAAACCACATTTATGTCTTGCCTGCTGTCAAAGGGTTCGAACTTCGAAACCACCATTCTACATTTAATACAGTAAATGCATGGGTGTTACTGTTATTGGCGTTGCTGCCCTAGCCAATAAGTCCTAACAGTAGACCCCCAAAAGCAAATAAAATAGAACAATTATCTGTCTGATGCTTTCTTTTTACAAGTGCTTTTTTGAAATTTTTATTTACGGTTTAATTAAAAACTGGTACATTCTAGAAGATTACAGGAAGCGGGACGTACTCAGAATCTGGGCTTCATTGTAGCACAGCCAAGGCCCACGCGACGCAGACGGGGTCTGTAGTAAAACAGCCAAGTACCTTATTATGCAGTCAGGGACTGTAACAATACAGACAAAGGACCATATTACGCAGGCAGGGTCTTGTGTTAATTTCTACAATATTCTCTTTAATAACGATGTCTAATTAAAACATCTGTGTAAAACGTCTGTAACATTAACTTTCCTGAGAGAATGTAATACAATCATACTGGAATTGCAAGCATTAAACAGGTTTTTTAATTAGGGTTTTTTTTCCAGCAGAAACATTACACAAATTAAATTCAGACCCTTCGTTTATTGTGAAGTAGAATCCGGTCAGAAGAAAAAAATGCAGGCACTGTGAAAGGAAGTGTAGAAAATGAAATGCTTTTGTCAAGATAAGGAGGGGAGACAGCAGACCTGTTTATAAAATTGTGAAGAAGCACCGACTACGGTAGAGGGAGACATTGAGAAGGAGCCCGGCTCTATCCTTACCTCAGTCCAATGATTAATAGTATTTATTTATTTAAATTTGAGATACGTGTAGCTTTCCGTTCTGTTATCCAAAGAACAATTACCTCCTGTTCGTGCAAAATAAACCGTTTTCGTCTGTACTACCCAATGCCATACTATTGGGTCGGGCGAGTACCTTGAATATCATTCGAAAGGCATTCATTCCAATGCTTTTAATGGAAATGTAGAAGTGCAGGTACTCACTTGCGCCGCCGCCGGATCGTCACTTTTTGTGACATTCCGTGGCATATTTATGAGGCAGCACTAAGCCACTTTTTTTGGCTTAATGATGCCTCGTAAATATGGTTCCCTTTAACGCAGCTGTGTTAAAGGGGCACGCAATGGGTGTTGCTGGGGGCGTTTCCAGCAACATCCATGGCTTTTTGACGCTGAGAAATCATAAATCTGAGGCAGCGCCCAAAACTTATACCTCACAAGGGGAGGCGGAAGGGAGGTACTACGAGGAGAAATATCTTTATTTCTCCTCGTTTTTCCTTTTTCTATGTGTGCTCCTGCAGCACACATAAAAAGAGCAAAAAGGCTCTTGTGATTGTTTTTGTGTAGGAAGGTTTTCCTTCCTGCACAAAAATAATCATCCCCGCAATGCAGGCACCCTTGCACCATGGTGCAAAGGTGACTGCGTTGGCCCACAGCAGCCCATTGTGCACTGGTGCACGGGAAAAGGACAGGAATGCGCCGTATCTCACAGATACGGCGCATTCCTGTCCTTTTCTTTTGCTGTAGGGAAACCCAGCAGCAAGACCTGCCTCGCTGCCCTACAACAAAACTTCATAAATGAGGCCCTCACTCTTTAGAGTACTTGCTTCCTCCTGAGACGTGCGGTACTCTCCCATTAAATATATTGCAGCAGTGCTGAGAAGTGCAGGTACTCTCCCTTTCAAATTAATAAAGTGCAGCTACTCAGTACCAGACAGCACCTGCCCAATTAGAGCACTGATTCATTCACAATACCCTTTAAAGTAGTTTTTTGAAAAACGCATTGCACAACTTTTGAACATTTATCCTAAACTGTCCCCTACTTTGGTAACACCACTTGTGTGTCTCTCCAAGCATTCTCTGAGCCAGTATAGTAAACCGAGGCCATCTTGTAAAACATTATGCTCCTGTGACTTTGGCTTTGACCCATAACTGTGTATCTGGTAATTAACAATAGTTAATGTTTTCTACTGAGGGCATTAACTACTGTTAATGAATTGATCATACAACTGTAACTCTTCCTTAACGTATTGATTAGGATGTTGAGAGCTATGCAGATCCCTCTGTAACTATTGGCATATGACTGTTAGCAATTTTTCCCAGAACGCACACACATTTTAAGCACTGGCAATGAGCAGAAAGGAAACTGTTGCAGGGAGGAAGTAGGGATAAAGAGTGGTGGAAGGAGTGGAGAGATGACAGACATGTCACCTTCATTTGCTGATGTCATTGCTGACCTTTGAGATGGTCAGTAATTATAGCTATTGTCCATTACATTTCTTAATTTCACATGCCTTTGGTTTGACCAACAAGTGCAGTGATAGCCAGTGACTAATTTTGTTCACCACATGGCTATACAATGCTACATTATTTTTACAACATGGCCGACTCTTGGCTCACCAGCACCAAAGAGAACGTGCATGCTGTGTGGACAGCAATTGTTTTTCCTTTTAGCTGGCTGAGTCATATCTGGGAATAGCCGGGAAATTGACCAGCCATTGTGGCTCAATTTTAACTCGCCCACCTTTTATGATGTGATCACGCCACTTCAGTTTCTAGCCAAATTTGAAGATGAGTGAAACTGTAGCTCACCACTGAAAGTCTCACTTCACATATTGTACATAGCACATATGGAAATCTTCAAAATCAGTAGATTCAGAGCATCTTTAGGCAAATGAGATAGATCATTAAGATAACATGAATTGTGGCCTGCTAACCAGTCCGGTCATTTGAGGCTATAGTCCCAGCTTCCCTAGAAGAAGACGCCGGTCAAATCTATATATCCCCACCAAATAGGTGGAGATCTCAGTGTGTTTTGCGCACTGCCGGTGCAGTGGTTCCATAGACGCCATTGAACTTTATCTAGTAGATGCCATGTTTTTTGTGCCCTTTGAGCTCCTACAGTGGAAATCTGTTTCCTGCAAAGAAACAACAATGGGCCTGATTTACAGGGAGCTTTCTTCCTTTGCATGGGGGCCATTATGTGTTTTCCCTACCCTATACCGCCATGGCTCACATGATGGTCCAAAGAAGGGAAGGAAAACAGAGCCCTAAATAGGAGTAGGCAACAGTCAAATTGATTTAACGTCGTGCAGCAGAAAGGCCATTGAGTCAAATGTTTACACCAGTGGAGCCCAGCAGAGGCTCTGCTTGTGTAAATCCAGCACTGCCACTAAACAGCAGATGAACTGCAAGTTTATCTGGGTGGGAGCACTGTTGATCTACAATGGCGCTGCCACTCCGCCAAATTCTAAATAACAGCTAAAAGTCATAATGTCCAGCGTTAGAAAATGGCATGTGCAGCCCCTCCACATTTTCAGGACTTGCACAGGAAATAAACATATTTGTAGTTAAACTAACCTGGTAATCATTGACATTCTTCTGATAATGTGGCATGCCACCTGTCCTCATGGAAACATCTTTGTCAAGCCTAGCTAACCTACAGTCACATTAAATAAATTTTCCAAAGACAGTAGAGTTGATTCCCAACGCACACCAGTGGTTAAAACACTCATTTGTGGCACATGATGGCTCATTTGACAGGTGTGAAAACACAAGGCAACTTGGGGTCCCACTCCTCCCAAAGGACGTACATCAACGCTAGCTGTGCTGAACCCATCCCCACAGAGGAAGGGTAGTTCAGGGCAAACAGCAAAGAGCACACTGAAGATGAAAGGAAAGGACGAGGCTTGAGGCAAACTATCACCCAATCTCAATGTTCAATCAGAGATATTTCTCAAAAGAGGAATAAGTCTTTATTGAACAGTCAGGAAGACAGAATAGCTAAGTACTTACAGTTTCAGAGATATGACCACTAACATGCCAGAAGTCCTGATCACCCAGAAGACCACAGGTCATAATCTCTGCCAAGCTCTTGACTTTGGGTTGTCGGAAAATTTCTCAGCCGTGGCTGCTGCAGGTAAGAGCGGTAGGGCTGGCTGGGGGGTGGGGGGGGGGGATTTCGATAGACAACCACAAGGGAAAATTCAATAAATAATTAATTTTCCCTCGTGGTCGGCTCTCGAAATCCCCCCCAGCCGGCCCCACCGCTCTTACCTGCAGCAGCCGCGGCTGAAATTTCTGCTCTTTTTTTGCAAACATGCAGTTCGAATGTCCTATGAAGATATACACTGCATCTGGAAGTACCAGACGAATTTAGCACAACAGTTCTAGAAAGTCCAGAAGGAATTTCGAAGGCATTGGCTTGTGTTTTGTTCCTGAGTGGTGATTTGACAACAAATCGCAATACCTTTAAAATAAAAATGTTCCTTGATAATAAATAATTGTTTGGATTTTGTGCTCAAAGTTTCTAACATCCAACACAGGCCAGGTAGCTCTCTTAGCATATGGCTAGGTTTGGGGTTGCAGTGAGACATAAATTGTCCTGGATCTCAAAATTGGTCGGAGTCAGGTTTTTCTGGTGTCCTTGAGGCATGTTTTTTGTGTATGGGTACCAGATACTGAGAAGTTGAACACTTGCCAGATATTTGACTAGAAACTCAGTTGCCGTCTCTTAAATATTCAGTGTCACCAAGGGCCTCCAGTCACCATAGGAGCCTTGCTATTAGAGTTTGGCCCCAGTGGAACTTAATAAGCATAATATTTCAAGATCCTGCAGCTGTGATACAAAATGTTTTTCACCAGATGGTGCCCACTGGACCGGTGATACTTTTGGGCAGATTTAGAGGGCTCCATGGTGAATGGGGACCACTGCTTAATGAAAAGTCCACATTACTGGATCAGGTAATTGGACTACTGGTTGATGGATCTTGTTCCCATATGAGGTGGAGGACTGGAGGGGGAACAGTGGGACCACAAGTGTCTCCAGACACTCTTGTGTGCATCAAAGGGTGGTACCACAGCTCATTGTTGTGCCAGCAAGACAGACAAGTGTGCTGTAGTGTGGGAGAAGGGGTCTTAATTGGTCCGCAAGGTATCTCTTCAAGCAAGAATCACCATTCCTTCGTTGCCTTTCCGCACTTCCTTTCTCATTGCAATTAGTCTGGTCAGCTTCTCTTTTGTAGCTGGTCCTCCCTCAGGCAACTTCCATGGTTTCTGCGAATAGGCACAGACAGGTCCTTGATGGGTTGGTGTCCCTGTTTCTCTGGGGATAGTCCAGTCCCCAGACAGACTCTGCATGGCTAGGAAATTGTTCAAGGTCTAAGGCAGCTCTCCATCTACTAGTTTGGTTCCAGCTACATGGGAGCATACTTGGTGCTGCTTCAATGCAGCTGTGGCCCATGCAGGTAAGAGTTGTGAGGTGGTGGGGCCAGCTTGGGGGGGATTCGACAGACGACCTTGAGGGGAAATTAAATAAATAATTAATTTTACCTCGTCGTCATCTGTCAAAATCCCCCCCCCCCCCAATCCGACCCCACCGCCCTACCGCTCTTACCTGCGCGGACCGTGGCTGCTTCAATGTTGATAAAGCATTTTACAGGTTCCCAAGGTTTTTTCAGCGTTTTAATATTGAAAGCACTGGCCCAAAAAGTCCAGTGACTATGCAGTCCAAGGGTGATGAAAAGAAGTCCAGTTCCCACTCGGAAAGGGATTATCCTTCTGCCAAATTTTTAAGGGGAATGTTAGCAGGCTTCCTTACTCTTTAAATTGTTCGAAACTGTCTTGGACTAGCAGACTGTGCATCCCAGTCCCAAATTAGTCATCTCAAAAACAGCTGTTAGCCATAAAGGATGGTGGCAGTGACTACAGGGCAAAAACGTTCAAGCTCGCAGGATGGACCACTAACCATGTGCCATACTACTGGCATTCAGGCATTCCTCATACAGGGATCTCCGACATCCCTTATCACATTCTGACCACACACTCACCAATTAATGGCAGGGACCTATCTTTAAGGACAGCCTCTTCTTGCAGATGGAAGAGAAGTAGGCCTCGCCCCAGTGGCACAGTAATAAGACTGCACACCCAATCTGACAGAGTGCCAGAGGAACCAAGCAACAAGGGAGTTCTCTGTCTCTTCATCAATAGTCGCAGTGACTAGCGCTGCTGATTTCATATAGAGATGATACAAACTGTATAGAATCTGGGGCCACCCGAGGAAAAAAAATTGTGAATTTTCAGGAGAAAATTTTAAAAAAATATGCAGTCTACAGATGCATCAAACAACTCGAGGTTTCGCCCTTAAAAAACTTTTCCCGATTATTGATTGGGACCCATGGCATTTACTGCCAGCTCCAATTTTTCCGATCTTTCTACCACTTTAAAGTGGGTAACTCCACATCCAAATCAAAAAGTTTATTTCATCCTTTAGATCAGGGGTGTCCAATGTGGACTCAGGATGGTTAGGCCCATGTTAGATTTTTCAGGATCACCACTGATTATGAGTTCCATTTACAATTGTTACAGGCAAATATATATCTTGTGGATATCTTGAAAATCTAGATCTATGTTGGACATTCCTGCACTAGATAATGGGTACCCGTTAACAGTCTTGGCTACACCAGAGAAGGTGACCTTTATTCAGATCCATTGTTTGTCATGGTATGTCACCTAGAACCTCAAAAGTCCCACAGTGCCACCTGCGGACTACCAACATTATACATGGCAACGGATTCAAGGTTGACATTAGAAAGTTGCCACTCTTCAGAAGGCTGAGACTGGCCTATAGGGCAATCGGGCAGTTCCCGATGGGCTGGTCTGATACATCAGTGTGTGGGCCGGTTTTTTAGCAGTTTGTGGGCCCTGTTTTATGGCCAGGTAGGCCGTTGTTTACTGTTGGTTTTCCTGATATTACCACAAACATTGCCTTCAGCAAGCATACATGCATGTAGTGTCCCATACCTTACAAATACCAATACAACGTTTCTTTACAAGTTAAAAACTGGACTGATTTGCAAATGTGAGTCCTTTTTGTACCTACTTGGTTTGCTAATGGGGGCCACTTTTATTTTGTTACCTGGGCCTATTTTTTGTCCCAGTCTGACCCTGCGCTTCAGAAAGAAGATCGCTCTCTTAGAAGCAGTGGAATGGCAAGGGTGCCATGGACTCTAACACAGGCAAGGAAAATAGGCCCACTTCCTTTTTATTTGAGTAGGGAAAGACAACCACAAGTTGGGAGAGTAGGGTCCCCATTCCCCCTTCCTCTATGTGCAACTGCACCTGCTGCTCTTATGATAGCTACACCTGTGCTGGGAAGGGTGTAGAGGCTTGGAAAATGTGCACTTTCCATTTCCCAAAACACCCTTCTCCAATTTTCGTTAATTGACCCCTGGACAACCAAGTACAACAATCTTGAAAGTTATTTCAAAAGAATTACCTGATTCATACAGTACTTCCCCAACCATACAAAAATGACTGCAGCATGTGCTTTGAAAATCCCACTGTAAACAATGATATATGTGACTTGAAGATCCCATTGCAAACAATGATATATGTGACTTGAGGATCCCATTGTAAACAATGATATAGATGACTTGAGGATCCCATTGTAAACAATGATATATGTGACTTGAGGATCCCATTGCAAACAATGATATATGTGACTTGAGGATCCCATTGTAAACAATGATATATGTGACTTGAGGATCCCATTGTAAACAATGATATATGTAATTTGAAGACCCCATTGTAAACAATGATATATGTGACTTGAGGATCCCATTGTAAATAATCAAATATCACTTTAAGACAATATGTAGGCCCCCGGCTCCCAAGAAAGGAATGACATCTGCTTTCTCAAAAATGCTACATTTTACGCTCGTCTTCACAGATTCTAAGGGCCATATTTATGTGAGGAGTGAGGTGCTGTTGCATCATGCAAAATGGTGCAAGAGCGATGCAAGTCCAAAATGCGATTTATGAAGGCACTCAAGGCCACATTGCGTGGCCCTGAGTGGCTTCATAGATCAGGAGTAACGCAACGCGAAGCAAATCACTGAGTTGCATTACTCTGCCCGGAGAAGGCGTTCCATGGGCAGTGCGTGGGGGTTCCCATGCAACTCCCATGGATTTTGACGCATTCCCAGATTTACCAAAAGAGGTAGACCTGGAAATGCACCAAAAATATATGCCTTCTCAGGGGAGGCATAACGAGGAGAAATATCTTTATTTCTCCTCGTTTTTTCCTCTTTCTATGTGTTATGCATTCTACAGCACCCACAGAAAGAGGAATATGCCTCTGGATTGCATTTGTGGAGGATGGTACTCCTTACAACGCAGGCACCCTTGGTGCAAGGGTGCCTGCGCGTTGGTGCTATGCAGCACATTGTGCACCAGCGCTGGGACAAAGGCAGGGATGTGCCGTATTCTTTTCTATACAGCTCATTCCTGCCGTTTTCCTGTCATGGGCTTGCTGCGCTGCGTGTCTTTCTTGTAAATATGCCCCTATTTCTCTAACTTTGATTTCTGCCAATCAGTTATTCGAGGCTAACCATTTCAGCATTTCTTTCAAAACCCCTTTCCTGTCGCAAACGCTCACCTAAAAAACAACTTTCTTGAGTGATAACAATTCCAGCAAGTAATACCAAAATGTAAAACTATTAGCAATGACACTCAAATTCAGACCTTCCTATCTGTTATAAGGACTAGAACTCGACTTGCCGACTCATTGAATATGAAAATCCAGACCGTGTTTCAAGATTGCCACAATAAATATGTATGAGGAAAACTGACATATAATAAATTTGAGTTCGATGAATTTGCATTTTTGGTCAATTTTAATACCTGACTGCATTTTACTATTTGGTGAGTCGGCGAGCCCAGCCCCAACTAGGACGCAGATTCTTACAGAGTATTACCTTCTAACATTCGTGGATAAAACTTCTCCAATAAAAAGATTGCAAAACACTGGAATATCACAAAATACATATATGGGCCAGTAGAGAGTGTAATATCACAATTTGCAGTCAGGAACGGGCCTATGGCGCGCGAGCACACACAGAAACCACAATCTATTTTCTGGGCATGCACATTATTCGACGATGGTAATCTTTTGTTATTTAGAAAGCATTTTATGCCTGTTAGCCACCTCTTTATGTGGAGCCAATCCTGCTCAAGTTCCTAGCCTCTGCTAATAAGATGATTTTGACTGCAGCCTGGTTTGCAGCCAAAGGAGCCGGTGCTGCTAGTCAAGCCTTCAATATAATAGATCGCTCCTCTCAGAAAGAATGCTCTTAGCTGACTCTATGACTCTCCACCCTCCACTGCCCCCATGTTAGCTCTCGCGGATTAAGAAGATGCGCATTCAAATCTGAGAGGCCCATTAATGAAAGTCACACTGTTGTGTCACTGTGAGAGGCCTATGCTGATGAAAAAGTGAGGAGTAATCTTCATGTGAAGAGGAAGCGCGCCTCAGCCCGCAAAGAAACAGCGCTTCTCTTGTCGTTACCACATCCTTACATCTTCCTGCCCTAGCGTTCGACAATATTAACCAGGCATTGCACAATGCCAGAGAGGCTCGTGCGAACCAGAGGCAATTCCATCTGCACGCGTGTATTGCAACTTACCAGGTGTCTCCGTGTAGACGTGACCGTGCCAGGAAAGTGGGAGAATCTACGTCTCCGCCGCCACCTCCAGTGGTGGGGGTCTGCAAATTTCCTCAATGGGTCACTCCCTCTCATATACTTTGTTGCCTACAAGAATAAACCACTTGTACTCTCGCGTCACATCTTGGACTCTTGTTTGCCCTTTGGCCTTCATAAAAGATCATTTTGCCTTGAAAGTCCTGGAAACCTTTGATGAAGTCTATACAAAAAATATTAGTCCATGGTCAGGACTCAGATCGTGTTTTTAATTAAAAAACTGACATTGGTTAAAAGTGCAATGCAAAACATTTGTGTTCAGCGCGGTATTTTATACATTTAAATGAAACAAATACCATGCTGACGTGAAAAAGAAGACATTATAATGCACCGCAGCTGGGTTTCATGTTATAGATAATATCTCAAAAGCCACAAACAACGAAATCAATATAATAAACTTTTACTTTGCTGTTATTTAATTGTAGACTAAGGTCCTGATTACGAGTTTGGCGGTGGGGTGCCTGGTCCGCCCTGCAATGCACCACCATAGCCGTGGTCAGGCCACCCACCAGATTGGGAGTTTCCTCCTGTCTGGCGGGCTTTTTTTGTGCGTTTCCACAGTGGTGCCTTAAAAATGGGCACCGCAATGGGGATGCCTGAAGTCCATGACGTGCAGGAACTGATGTGCATGCACACATAGGGGCACAAGTGGTGCCCCCCTGTGTGCATCCACATGGCGTGAGGCACCAGGAGGCCCTGGAGGGCCCCCTTTGTTTCCACTCCACCATGGTTTTCATAGAAGAGGAACCGCCATGAAAACAGTGGTGGAGAACAAACTTGGAATATGCTTGGCGGAACCACGGCGATCCCGCCAAGCATATTACTGCCTTTACACTACCGCACCACCGCAAGGGAATGGCGGTTCCCTGGCAGTTGCGGTGGCACAATGGCAGTCTGATGGCTCTAATTATAATAGTACACTCAGGAGACAGCCACAACCGCGCCCCGCGAATCTGGTGGTCCATGGATCACCAGACTCGTAATCAAGCCCTAAATTACTCTTCAATTTTCATAGCAATGATAGAGAACCTAATTTTGTGGTTGGGTAGAGTTAATTGTGACACTGTCACACTATCCACAATCTCCAGCGTAATTTGCAGCAAAAATGTGTTTGTAGATCCAACGGTACTAAAAAGAAGCTCAACAGAGTACCATGTTGCTAGTTGTTGTAGTTTATGTTAAACATGTACTAAGGTGGTGAAACTTGTGCTCATACTGTATACATCTCAAAAAAGTGATGAAAAAGGAAAGCAATACTGACTTGCAATGACCTGCATTATTCTGCATACTTAGCTTTTTGTTGTGTCACAATTAACTCTACCCAACCACAAAATTGAGTTCTCCTAAACTTTTACTTTATTTTACTTTATTTTTAGTGCCCTCTACAAATAATTCATTAGAAGATAGGGCATATGTGTGTGTTGTTTGTTGTGGGGTAGAGTGGAGTGGTGTAGAGTGGAGTTGCGTAGTGTAGAATACCATACTGCATAGCTGGGTAGAACAAATGGCATACAGTGTAGTGGCATAGAGTGGAGTTAGGTACAGTGTAGTGGCATAGGGTGGAACTGCATACAGTGGAGTGCCATAGATTTGAGTGTCGTAGAATGGAGTGTTACAAAGTGGAATAGCGTAGAGTGTAGTATTGTAGAGTGGAGTTACGTACAATGGAATAGTGTAGAGTGGAGTGGCGTACAGTAGAGGATCTTAGAATGGAGTGGCATTTAATGGAGTGTTGTTGAGCGGAATAGCGTAGACTGTAGTAGCGTAGAGTGGAGTGCCAAAGAGTGGAGTGGCATACAGTGCAGCAGCATACAGTAGAGTGGTGTAGACTAGAATAACGTTTAATGTAGTGGTGTACAGTGGCGTGACATAGAGTTGAGTGCCATATAGTGGAATAGCGTAGAGTGAAGTGGCATAGAGTGGAGTGTCATACAGTTGAATAGCGTAGGCTGCAGTAGCATACAGTGGAGTGGTGTACATTGGTGTGGCATAGAGTAGAGGGGAGTGGTGTACAGTGTTATACCGTACAGTGGAGTGTCATAGAGTGGACTCACATATACTGAAGTGGCGTAGAGTGGAGTGATGTACAGTGGAACAAAGTACAGTGCAGTGGTGTACACTGGAGTGGCGTACAGTGGAAACGCATAGATAGTAGTGCAGTGGCAGCTGGTGAACTTTGAAAGTGGTGAGGCGTAAATGCTGAATATTCCGGTACGAGCGCATATGTTCCATGGGAAATTCTATGGGGTGCTTGACAAAAATAGGGTAAATGTAAATGGTCTGTTTTCCAGGACACTTAATAGCATAAATTAATTCAAACGTCTATGTGGATACTGAATGTTCATGCACACATTAAGGGGCCTTACAGTATCACAGGTGGAGCAATAACCTATCACAAGAATGCATTACTCAGTTCCTGTGGGTAAACTGCCACGTTACACATCACAACAAGAACCTTGCCAACCACCCTTCTCCCTGGCCTAGTGACATGCAGAAAAATACTCCACATTCAGTGTCAAGGCACAGGGCTGTCACCATGACAAAACCTCTGACAACCCTTCATACCCACTGCCCTACACTGCAACAAAGAGACTTGATTCTTCTTCGACAGCTTTAAACTTCAGATATCTTTAATATAAAGAGTAATAGCAAAGTGGTTTACTTCCGCATTGGAGTTCAGACAAACAGAACACCACTGAATTATGAGATTGCCATCATAGATTTCAGACTGTTTTACGACCTTGGTCTATTTCCAGAAGGGGTGGGGGCTGCGCGGTGTTTTCTTTGCCTCTGTAGTGTCTCTCTTATCTTCTTGGGTGGGGGAGGTGTGAGGTTAAAGGATGGGCAGACAACGTGAGGTCTCTTGGGGTTGGTCTCAGTGGAAGAGTGATTGGTGGCATGTCACAGTGGCTAAGGTCCCAGCTCACACTGTAGTGTGTCCTGTGGCACAAGGTGGAAAGGATGCCCTTCCTCAGCTGGGGAGTGATATTTAAATTACTTAATGGTAATGATTCAGTTTAAGGTTGCCATGGTCATGAGCTCCAGATACTTAAAGAATCTTTTCAGTTGGTACATTATGGAGAGGCCTTACAAATGTTAGGGGAGTATACTCCACTGCTGCACGTTGGGCTTATAAGTTGTGAGTGTCTGTATATCCATGGCTGCATGTCGCACTTCTCGGTGACTTCACTTTAGGGGCTATCAGTCGGATCTGGATGGACCCTTCTATCTTCCATCTCAAACATCACTGTTAAAGGATTGGATGTTCTGTGCTTTTTTCATAACGTGCATCACTGGGCCTTTGAGTGCCTAAACATTAAAAGTCTGTCCTCTTGTTTGTCCTCAAAGGTGGCATTTTCAAGTGTATTTATTGTTCGCACTATGAAAAAAATGCAAATAAAAAATGTCTTACCGTCTCTGCCACTTCAAAGTCCTTTGCCATGCAAGTTTAAAAAAGCGCACCATCTTGAAAGGTTGTGAAAGTATATTTTGTTCGATCTGCCTCATTCAGTTCAGAGGGTGCGTCAAAGTCCTGGAATGGCATTAGGTGGAAAGGAAGGACTAGGTGATGGGGAAGAAATATACAGGTGAAATAGAATGATAAAGGACTCTTGTGATAGGTGCTTCAGCACTAGTACACTGTGGATTGTAGAAGAATATAAAGGTTTAGTAGCTCCAGGGTTTTTATATGCTGACTGTGCTTGCATACAATATGTGGCGCGAATGTACCACATCCCTGGCCATCACACAGAAAAGCAAGGTGATAGAAATTGCCCTGGCAACTAGCCCATGTGGTTTGAAGAAGAAATTGCTGCAACTAGCAATCTGGTTGTTGCACTGTGCCATGACGCTTGTACCACTTTGCTGTTTCCCTTTATATTAAAGATATCTGAAGTTTAAAGCTGTCGCAGAAGAATCAAGTCTCTTCGTTGCAGTGTAGGGCAGTGTGTATGAAGGGTTCTCACTTCTCAGAGGTTTTGTCCTGGTGACAGCCCTGTGCCTTGATACTGAATGTGGAATATTTTTCTGCATGTCACTAGGCCAGGGAGAAGGGTGGAGGGCAAGGTTCCTGTTGTGATGTGTAATGTGGCCGTTTACCCACAGGAACTGGGTGATGGATTCTTGTGATAGGTTATTGCTCCACCTGTGATACTGTAAGGCCCCTTAATGTGTGCATGAACATTCAGTATCCACATAGACGTTTGAGTTAATTTATGCAATAAAGTGTCTTGGAAAACAGACCATTTACATTTACCCTATTTTTGTGAAGATCCCCTTAGAATCTCCCTTGGAACAAATGCGCTCGTACCGGAATATTCAGCAGTTACGCCTTACCACTTTCAAAGTTCACCAGCCGCCACTGAGTGTGAATAGTGCCATAAATCCCCGTTTATGCAGGAATTGCTGTTGAAGCAGAAATGCATAATTTTAGTGGCCCTACAACAGGAGATTGTCTTTGCATCATGGCTGCGAAAAAGCCGGCTGCTGCAGGCTGCGAATACATTTAGACCGGCCAACGAGCGCACAGCCTGGCTGTGAGAGTGCTGAAAAAGCGGTGTCTGCGTTCAGTGCAGCACAACAAGGCACTGTCCAGCAGTGGGAAGGCCAGGGCTGTGACTACACTCAGGGTAGCACATGAGAGCACAGAGATCCTATGATGATGATGCAAGAGCTGTCACTACACTTCAGGTAGGCACCAGAGAGTACAGTGCATCTCTGAGATTTATGCAAGATCTGTGGTGGCAGTCCAAACTGTCCAAGAGAGAACAGGGTGTATGCGAGTTACCCCAGAGCAGTGGCTGCACATGGAATGGTCCAAGAGAGCACAGTGTGGCTGTGAGGAGAGGACTGTCACTTGTGACTGTATTCAGGTAAACACGTGAGCACGGTGAAGCTGTGAGAGTGGTGCACGAACTTTGACAGCAGTCAGGCAAGCTCGAGAAAAGCAGTGAAGCTTCGAGAGTGATTCAAGAGGTGCCTAGTGTTCGCTGCCATGTTTTTTACAGAAGCAAAAAGAACAATTGATGGACAGAATGCTGAACGATGTCATACATTCACCCCAGGACAGAGATCTGGGCTTAAATCCATTGTTTTTTTGCTACCAATCCCATTCCAGTTTAGACCCAGCCATATGCAAATCAGTCTTGACCCTGTTCCCCAGGGCTTTAAGTGGGATGAAAAAACTGGGGGGGGGTCTCTCAAAGGGGCGTGGCCAATGTAATTAAGGGCATGGCTTAAAAACACCTAAGCTAAAAATCTGTGCTTAGCATAGTGTGCCACCCGACTTGTATTTTGCTGTTTCTGTCATTGCATCCAGATATACCACACAAAAAGTAACATCATACCTACAACAATCCAGGATTATTGGCTTTGTCAATGGTTGCTAGTTGCATAAGATAAATAAGCAGCAACTATGGCTTGTATATAATATTGAAAAAGCTTCCACTTAAAGCCCTGGTGACAACACAACGATGTTGCTGCTCCTGAGTTTCAAAAAGAGAAGGAAAATCTAGAGAGAAAATGACTCTCTTTAAAAGATTTCCCTTCCCCTACAACGATCACCTGGCATGACATCATGCCGTAACTTCTCCACTGGTGAGAAGTGAGCAGTGTGAGCACGCGCACATGAGGTGCCTGCTGTCACCACAGTCCGGAAAAAACGTACCGCCTGTGCCAGGGCACAAAACAGAGCCCGATAGAGACCCGTTTCGAGGTCTCCTTTAAAAAACTGCTGATGCTCAGCACCAGTGAGACCCGGCCCACTTAAAGCCCTGCTGTTCCCCATGGGAACAGTCCAGCCCAAACTGCCAGGCCAGGTTCTCCCTGGACTGGAAACAAGCATCCTAGGGCCAGTTTTGGGGTTTTGCATGTTTCTTACTGAGAGCATAACTATACAGATTCTGTGCCAGGAACGGCATGTTTCTATGTTTTGTGTGTGTGTGTGTGGGGGGGGGGGTGGAGGACTAGAGATTGTTACACCTCGGAAAGGATGAAACCTTCTGGAAGAACGTCGTTGTTATTTCATCAATAGCAACATGGTTCAGAAGAATTCTTTATTCAAGTCAAACACTGGGACCGTCCATCAAAGAATGAAGGTATTTAGACCACACCAACCTTGTGTTGTAAAAAATATTAGAGAGCTTTATTTTTATTTGGGATAAAGGCGCTGGCTGAGACCGGGCAGCCAAAATAGAAAAGAGGCTCTGAAGGTTGGTACAATTCTGCAGGGCCAATTGTTGTGAAGGGCCCTTAGTCTGAAATGTTTGACTTTTGTTATGTGTGAGTGAGGTACACTGGATCACATGCCTTGACCTCCATCGAAGGACCAGGCTTATTTGCAATGACTGCCTCACTGTATGTTTCTAACATGACTTTTTGTGCTGAGAGGCATGACAGATCACATGCAGCACTTGCGCACCTTCCAATGTATGCTAGCAGTTGAAGGTCCTTCTAGCTGCTCTTAGGAGAGGAGAATTTCCCTGTCTGAGAGCCTGAAAAGGGCCATCAATGGTTAATGGCACAATTCTCTGACGCCTTTAATTTTTTTTTTATTACAGGCAATTTAATAATTAAATGGCATGTTGTTGAGCTACAAATGTTCCCTGTGTGGCTCTGGGGAGCATGCACTCCTGCACTACGTTAGACTGCTAGAAAAGTCAAATATTTCTGTGCAGGATTTTGAGGTTTTTAAATGAATAATGTCCTCTGATTGGGCTTAGAGGCACTTTGCATACTACTAATGGGGAGAGAGGCTGCGCGGCGCCTCTCACTGGGCCAATTTCGGCCCCGGGGACCCCATCTCCCAGGACCTAGCCACATCTCTCTGGGTGCCCTGGTCACACCCAGGGTATCCAGTGTGCATGTTGGGGACTGCAGGGGAAGTCTCAAGGCGTCCGCAGTACCAGCCAGCTCCCTGCCTCTTGCGGGCATTGCTCTCGCACATAAGGAGCTGCTGGAAATGCAGCTCCCTGTGTGCGAGAACAATACTTTCATCTCTGGCCCTGTCCGCATGTCTGCGGGCAGGGAAAGAGATGAAAACTCTGCTTCTAGCAAGTGGTAGCACTTTAACAGCACCCACTTGCTGGAAGCAGTGTTTGTTTTTGCTTGGTGGGAGCTGTCATAGCGCCCGCCAAGCAAAAGCAAACAGCTATCTCCCATGGGTGGGCACCTCAGGAGATAGCAGGAGCTGGCCCTGGGGGTGGCGGTCCCCAGGGCCATATATAGCTCCAGGAGGGGGACCACACAGCCCCCCTTTTGTTCTGCACAGCCATCCCCGGGGAGGTGGTGGTCCCTGGGGCCGTATATGGCTCTGAAGGAGGGCCGCACAGCCCCCGGGACCTGGCCCACCTGGGGCTACATTAGTAGGTTTTTTTTCAATTCTCGGCGATATTTGCAAATATTCATGCATTTCGTCATGAATTTAAAAAAATGCTTTTTGCTCTGCCACGGTTCCTGTGGGACCCCAGGACCAAGGATAGGGTGTTAGGGTATTCGTACCCTGCCCCCTTTTCATTTTTTGTGTTTTTTGGGACTCAACTGAAGCTGAGTCCCAAGATGACTGCCAACACTTCCTGGTTGCAGAGATGACAGCCAATCAGAGCTCTGCAGATTTCTGCATGAGCTCGTCATTACTCGCGAAGGCTTTGCGACCCTAGATATACAAATTTGGATTTCCTTTAATATCTCCAAAACTACTGAACGGATTTGAAACGAATAACAAAAAGTCTGATCTCCAGAAGAAAATCTACCTTTCTGCCAAATTTGGTGTAATTCCGTCCAGCGGTTCGGGCAGCAGGAGTGTATAAATACTCTATGGGGCATATTCACAAGGAGCTATCGCCGAATTAACAGCACTTTATCGCAGCCAAAGTCGTGATAAATTTACCCCCCCATTCACAAGCCGGTGTAAACAGCCCACAGCACTAGTTTACCCGCAATAGCAGCCTCAAAAAACATCGCCACAGAGGACCCCAGCAAATATCGCTAATGAGATGCAGAGTAGGCGTTCCCGTGACAAAAGCCGAGACAACAGCACACCTCAACATTCACAGCGACCAGCCACATCCGCGATAAAAACACAAAACAGGCGATAAGGCGCGTTAGCACCAGGAAATCTACACCTGCTCTGACCTGGTGTAAAGTCAGCCAGCGCAGCCAGCACCACAAAAGGGAGCACAGCCCAGGGCCACATCCGAAGGGCAACAGATGCCATGGAGCCGCCCATCATGCGGCCCGGACACCCAAGAGGGCCACAACACCCACCTCCACCACCCCAGGACCCCAAACCACACCCAGAACACCCCCCCCGGACCACCACAGATGCAGCGCAGACAAAGACAGCGGAACCCCAGGAAACGTACCAGCCGCACAGAGCCAACATCTGACAATGTCACCGTCCACTACAGGCTGAAAGGGACAACCAACCTACGCATCCTGACCATCATTGCCTAACAGGCCTACGGCAACAACACAGCGGACAACCAACATCCCACCCCACACAAAGCTGATAGCGTGGCTGCACCTGTTGGCCCCTGGGACCCCCCAACCAATACCCGCCAGAGTCGGAGGAGTCTCACAGCCAGCCACATCCAAGTCACCCACACCTGTCCTGGACATCACCATCACCCTGGTACCCCAGTCTCCATACGTACAACACAATGCGCAGGATCCGCTGGAGACCAAGCAAGGACCATACGCCATAGCAGGATGCACGCATGTGTCGGGGGCAATACACATCACACATGTACTACCTGTGCCCCATGGTGACACAGCAAACAATCACCGCAACAGGAAGCACACGTCTCACACCAATGTGCAGGCAACAACAGAACACCGTGGAACACCCAACAATGTCGCCTTCAAATACACAGCCAGTGTGCATGATACCTTCATCCTCCGACAGCCCATCATCAACCATCGTCCCCAGGATGGCAACAAGGGAAATGCACAGCCCCTAGGCAATATACAAATGAACACCCCACACACCTCAACTCCACAACCATGCAACTCACAACGCTGGCAATGCACACGTCACAAAATCACATACAACTGGCACAACAATATGCCCACCCACCAGACACGACAGAACAACTTACAATGTCCACATGGGCAAGCCCTGAACATGAGCCAGCAACGGCATGGCACCTCAGCCACATCATAGCCGAATGTGGGGAGAGGTGGCAACCAGGCATGTGTGAAGGATGCAGTAGAACCATGATTGGGAAAGTACACAATGCCAAGAGTGCCAGAGATGTGCTGGACACCTCGCAGTATGCAGAACACACCCATAACCATGGCGACATACACCGCTTGCATATGGAGTGTAGTGGACAGTGGACGCCACCATGTCACCCCAGCCAGTGGGGGACCTCGCGGAAATGTTGCCTGTTACGCCCCCCCCCTAAGCGTCAGCGGAGTGGGATGGCCCAGCATACGCCACGCCAGCGTAGGGGTGTGAATAAAAAGCACGTAGGCCTGGGCGTGGTCCTCTTCCGGAAAGACCCACTTCCCTGCCAGGGTGGCACCTCCCACCTCGCCACGAGGCCGACACCATCCTCGTGAGCGGAGTTGCCTGCGATGCCCTGCGCCTGCCGGACCCCGGCACGCTGGACCACGAACCTGTCAGGCCCGCCCCTGCGCAGCCAGGCCACACTGATCACCTTCCGACACCACCGTGTGTCAAGGAGGGCCCACCACATGCCGGCGCAAGCCCCAAGCCCGAGGCCCGAGACCTTGGCAGCCACCTCAGACCATCACGGCCTCCACAACACCGGCCCGCTTTATTCCTTTTTCGTTGACGTACTCCACTGCCGCCCCCGGCCTACTCTTCAGACCAGTAGGTCCCATATGTGAAACTGTGTCCTGAGTCATGAATGACAGTGACCCCAAATCCGGGCCAGCGGCCACAGCACCAAACCCCCCCGATCAGTGACGCATAGTTCCATATGGGCATCTTGCGACACTTGGTGCCACTAACCCTGTTCAACGCCAGCCTGCTACACGTGGTGCCACTAACCCTGTTCAACGCCAGCCTGCTACACGTGGTGCCACTAACCCTGTTCAACGCCAGCCTGCTACACGTGGTGCTACTGAACCTGAACTATGCAGGCCGGTGGGGCCACCACACCTATGCCGGAGACACTCGGTGAATGGGCCGTGCTGACCGCTGCCTCAGGCCTACACCACGGTCAGGTAGGTCACACATTTGGAACTGAGTCCTGATTACACCATGGCAGTGAACATTAGTTATATCAGAGAACAAATCACAATACACCCTCCGATGTGGTGGCAACAAGTCTGTGCATGGCATCACAACCACACGTGTCTGTGGGCCTACGCGGACCACTGCCCTCGGCCTACGCTGCGCACGAGTGGGATCACAGATTTTGAACTGAACATCGGTAATTCAAAAGGCAGAATACATCTCTTCGCACTCACGGAGGGGCGTAAGAGGATGACACATTGCAGTCCGGAGGGAACAGGATCAGCGTCACGGAGGTGATTGAACACTACCGACAACTGCCACTGTGTCACCAACTCTGTGCCTCGCGAGCCAACGACACGTGGCTGGGGGCCACTGCTGACCGCTGCCTCCGGCCTACACTGCGGTCCAGTAGGTCACAGAGTACTGATTTGGCAATGTTGGAGTTCACATCTGTGTACCGGCATCATCGCAGACTGCATCCCCTCACAGCACCTGTGCCACTAAGTGTGTTCCCCGACATTCATGGACACTCACTGGTCGCACATTGGTGGTGTTTGAGTCTATGGACTAGGGGCTAGTTTTCATCCTCATGTAGCTGATACCGAATTGTTGGTGAAAACGAGGGTTGCACTTTCCACTCCTCCATTTGCTGCTTCCAGATAACATCAGACCTTCCGCATCATGCCCTGGAGGACACCATCCACTGTCTCCCGCAACCCTCCGCAACATACACCTCGGACATTGATGGGGACCCGCTCAGGTCGCATGGCCCATCTGACTGCACCGCAAGTCACCGTCCCGTGGCTGGGTGCCTGTGCCGGCCGCAGTGCATCCGGGGCCACTAACTCTGTGCTGCTCAGGCCTGGGACCCCTTCTTCTGAGACACTGAATGGCCTCTGTAGCGATGGTCTTGGGGTCATCAACGCCATGTGTCTGTGGCCCTGCGCTGTCCGCATCCTCCGGCATCAACTGTGGGCCACCAGGGCCCACACATAACATCGAGGCTTGACCGGCCCGGATGTCGCATCACTGCAGGAAGCACACGCCACCACCGCAAGGACCACCTTCAACCGCCATCTGCCAGAGTCGAAAGGGTGGTCCTGACAGACCTACGGAGTTGCTCAGATCTGTCGTGGATGCCATCATCGGCCTGCTACCCTGCTCAGCACTCCAGGTGCCAGTGACTCAGTGCACCGCATGCCATTGTCCGTTACTGATTGAGTTTTGTGCTGTTGTGAGGTTGCGCAACAATGTCACCTCATGCAGTGGGGAAGACCTGGGACGTTGATGAGGAAGTTGATGCAGGTGTAACACACCCCACTGCATCTGCATCAGGGCTAACCCGAAGGGACATAATCCTAGCAATTTCTTCACATGAGCGCGCTCTTCTCTAGTGCCCCTATCTCAGTGCACTGCAACTCACGGAACGTCCAGACTGAATTTTGGGTGACCTCTGGCCTTACTCCGGATCCCTCCATGTTGCTCTGCATTTGACTCTGTTATGCTGGTGTTTTCTGTTTCCATGACACTGGTGTCCACTTTTCCGGTTGTTGGCAGCACCAAGCACTCCGTGCGGGCTGCCTTATTCTCACCCCACACACATCCAGCACAGGCGTCACTGTACATGTGGCCCTGCCAATAACGGGGCCGGGCGCACGTGCTTGTAGCCAGTTCAACATGATATGTGCATGTGTCCCTGTGGTCTTGTTGTATGCATGGGGGCCCTGGGCCCTACGACATTACATTGTGCTGTGTACAGCGGACGCAGACATGTCACCGCAGGCAGCGGGCTAGAACCTGGACATGTAGCTTTGTGGTCACCCACTCAATTCGTAAGGGAAGTGGACTGTGCCGCCGTACGCAGAGCCAACGTGGGTGTGTGACTGATATGTGCGTGCCCCTGGGCGTGGTTCTGTACTGGGTACGTGCATCTGCATCTGTCTCTATGGCAGTGTGGGTCTCCTTTGTGGGGTGTAGGTGGTCCCTGAAGGGAATTGGACACCCACGTTTGTGTTCTAATTTGCATTCCATGGGTTGGGCAACACCCGCACCTGTTGGGCCACCTCCTTTTGGCGTTCTGCCACCTGGCATTGGGGTGCCATGTGTGGGTGGGTGAAGTGTTGTGAGGCAGCCGTGATTGCGGGTGCCTCATGCTGTGTGGTCTGTTGCAGGGTCTGGGTTCTCCTCTGAGTAGCTTGTCTGCCCTGGTCCTGGTGGTGGGTTGTGTGGGATATCCATGGGCTGTTGTAGGGCGTCGGTGTCGGGGGTGTGGTGTTCGTCTCCGGCATCACTGATGGGTAGTCTGTTCTGACCTGCTGGAGGTGTTGTTTGTCCCTCTGCATTGTGAAGGGGAGGTGCATGTTGGCATTGTGTTGGCGCCTTGTTCTTGTCGACATACAGACTGTGTGACAATGTACATTGTGACTGTTTGGGCGGTGGTGGCTATTTGAGTTGGGACAGTGTACATTTGGCCTACATGGCTGATGTGGGGTTGTGGGGGTAGATGTGCATCTCACAGTTCCCTGCTCTGTCCAATGTGATTGTTCTGTTTCTGCGCCTGGGTGGACCCCAGTTGTGTCCCCTGTTCTGCAGTGTGTGTGTTGCACTTTGTGCCACATTGTCATGGTATGTGCTGTGATTGCTATGTGAGTGTGCTGCAGTGTGCCAGGGGGATGGGGGACATGTCCCTGGGGAATTGTGGGTGTGCAGTGTGTTACACCTCATTGTGCATGTGTGGCATTGTGCCCATCACCCCCGTCCCCCCAGTCCCTGTTGGATCCTCACCCTGTTGTTGTTATGTCAGGTCCTGTCAAGCTGTGTCCGTACTCCCTACTCCTTGCACCCTCTCCACACTGATGACTGTGGCCTGGGTTTCCTCCTGCTCCTCCTGTGGCGCTGGACTGCCACCTCCTGTCGCCGTTGCTGCCTTCCTGTTGGCAGCGGGTTTGTACCTGGTTTAGGTTGTCACGTCCTGCCGGCGCCTCTTGGCCTCCTGGATTGGACTCCAGGGTACTCAGACTGCATTCCAGGTGGTCTGCTTGTGGGTCAGTTGCTGGTAGTGTTCTGTCGCCTCCGTGGCCTTGGTCTTGTTTTCCTGCGGTCTGCACCCCGTCTTCCTCTCCCTTTTCTCCTTGGCCTTCCCCGACCCCGACCCCGTTGTTCCTTGCTGGTGGTCTGTGGGGGTTGTGTGGTTCGCGTAGCCCTCTGCGCTGGGTCATGGTGCATCCATGTTGCTATGTGCTTTGGCTTGTTTCTGGTGTGTTGTGTCTGTGGTTTTTATGGTGCAATTTCCCACCACACGCGTGGGATTTGCAGGCCTGAGGCTGCTTTTCGCTACTTTTTGAACCGCGATTGGCCTCATCGCATGATTTCTCGCGTTCGCGTTTCGCATTTTTTCGGCGTGGCATTGATTTTCACGCTGACATTTGACGCATTATCTAGTGACTATCACATGGTACCGCCTTGTTGTGAATTCCACGTTGACACAGGATTATTTTCTCGTGATAGGCTGCGTTATTGAAAGTTGAGTTACGCTACTGTTGCGGTAGTTATTACACGTTCTTGTGAATACCCCTATGGGTATTAACATGGGAAATAGACTTTTTTTGACCCTCCTTTTTCTCAGCCCCTGCTTCACAGATCACCCCAAAACTTTCCATGCACAAGACCTAACTTGACACTTTCTTTGGAAAATTTTGTGACGATTTATGAAACGACGTCAAAGTTATAGGCAAGTCAAAAAATGCTTTTCCTATGGAAGCATGGTCCTAACTATATATTACCTACTGGCGACCACCAGTAGGTAATATATGCAAATACATACATATATCACCAAATTACATAGTACATGATGGATTATGTGGCAAGTATGGCAAGTTCACATTTACATAGAAAAAGATGTTGTCACCTTTTTTCAGTGGTATAGAAAAAATAAATGTGTTAGGATGCGATAGGGCAGCTTAAGATAATCTTCTGGAAAGGCCTGTAACTGGAACAAACTTGAATGAGGATGAACATATAAAACCTCACTGAGGACCAGAATGATCAGTGGACCTTCTCACTTCTATATTCAGAGGATGAGATTCAGGCTTCCATTTTATGACTAAGAAGCATGCAACTGCACATATGCATCTGCTCCTGTGGTATGGCCTTGGATGCTGTGCAGAGTAACAGAGTAATGACGCCACTAGTTTGCAATGGTGATATTAAAAATGTATCATACTCAGTATGGGTTACCGTCCCTCCCTGAAGAAATCAAGAGTATCCTGAGTCTTGTATTGATAAATAAATGCCTGGTTAGTGCTGTACACGTCATTGGTATTTATTCCGAATCAACATTGCTTTGGATTCAAAATATCTGCTTGAAAATGATATAAAAATGTAATTCTATTTAATCTGATCTTTCTGCAATGCCTTTATTTGCTGAAAACAAACTCCCAAAACAGGAATTTGTTTTCAGAAAACAAAAAAACCTAATGTCCTCAATTTCTCACAGTGCGTTGTGGCAAGTCCATGTTTTTACTCCCTGGTGCTGACTTGCATGGCATTGCCGTGGAGAGTAAAAAGAGGAACCATCGTCCTGTCCAAAATAGGGTGGGCTGAGTGCCATTGACATGCAAGCCATTGGGCCTCAACTGGAACGGCTTATGCCAGAAAGACCTACTTCAGGCTCTACTGGTGTAAACTGAGCGCTTCTGCTCACTCTAATAGAATTGGGGAACTGCAAATTTGGAAGAGTGAAAGCAACACCAATTTACAGTAGTGTTCCGACTTCACAAAACTCTTAATAATCTTCAAAGAGCCCAGGATATGATCCATGTGTGTGCAAAATGACATGCAACAAGTTAACAAGACTTGTATTTCTGATGCCCACCATAAGCTATCAACTCCCACATCAAAATGAAGACCACAGCCCTCGAATGCCTGATCAGTTATTGCAACATTGCTGTCTCCAAGGGGCTCCAGCACTAAACTAGCATATACCAACTCATGCCAATAAATTATTTCTCACTAGTTAGTGGGTTTATGTATCAGACATTAGCCAAACAGGATGTCAATCAAGTACAATCAAAGTCAGTAGCCATCAGCTAATCAAAATTTGGACAGTACCTCTGGGATAGAGAAATCAATGACTTCCATCCTGCTCATTTCGTCCAGAGCTGAGAATAGACTGGGGTCCTCTCTGTCAGGGCTATATAATCCTCACCAAATTGCCTTGTCTTGCTTATCACTGAAGATCAATGGAAATGCTTACTTCCACAATGACGTGCTCATTTGAAGATGCTACTCAGCAGGATGCGAAAGATAGAGTTTTGTGTAACAGGAAAAGAGTGACAGATTAACCCATCGCATTCTCTTATCTGATGGCCTGCAAAATTTAAATTTTGGAGACAAAAGTGTCTCATATGGAAGCAAATAAGCATTGTTTGTTTGTATGTGTTCTTTTCATCGCGTGAATTTAGCAATCAGAGAGATAATCGAGGCCTCAGAAAGAGGAGGACAATTTACTGTGTCGCAAAACAATGTACTTTAAGAGGTGTGTCAAATTAATTGCATTGCATTTCTTGAACACTAGCAAGTGTTTTAGGGCATCTAAATTTGAAACATATCTCATCAGCATGGTACACAGTTCTTGTTCAGATCAGTGACAGTACATAAGATGCCCATCTTTAAGTCGAAGGTGCATGTTTAAGCATCGTAATCTTATATCCAATACAATAGTTGTGCTGTGAAAGTTACTGTGCTCCCTGAAAGGCGAGCTCACTGCCAGATATGTTCCTGCCCTAAGAACAGCAGTAGTGAAGGCATGATCAAGAAGAGTTAATCCTAGGATCTGATTGCTCCAGAGTCTCCAGATGGGGGACCCCAAGTCAGTTTCTCAGTCTGGAAGATGCGCCTGAGTACCTTAAGGATAGAGGGCAGCAGGAGAGAAATCCAGTCATGCATTTTCTGCAAAATGAAGCAGGACACGACTGAAGGGGCTCCTTTGCTGAGTGGCGCTTAAGGAATAAGATCGCATTGCAACATGCTCGTCAGACCATTCCTGAGGAACCACTAGGCGTATGCCCCTTCACATTGATTTGGGAAGACAACCTTTGGTGTGCCAACTCAGTGGAAGGTTGCTTGATCCTTGTACATCTGTGAACATTAGCACCCAACTTCTTACCTCGGGCCCAGGGCTCGAGTCGGGGTACCACGCGGGTGGACGGCGTTCCCCCACTTATTTTACCGGGTTTTTACCGGGTGGACGCCGTCCCCCCTGCCCAAAAGATGGAGCCGGTACCCGAGTCTGCACCTGAGCGCGAATGATAGCCTTTCAAATGCACCCGAGGCTCAGACTAATCTCCCCTTCCACCTCGCGCCCTCCCCTTGCCAGCCTTTCTCAGAGCACAGCCGAGGCGCCAAGGCTTCAAGGAGCTGCCCTGTCAACACGCCGAGCATGTCACTTCCAGGGACCCCGACAGATGCCCGTAGTGCCTATGGCCCGAGTCTGTAATAACCGTGTAATCCGAGGAATGGGTCCTGTGCATAGTGTGTTCTTGTGTTTTGAGTGACTGCCACTTATTGCAGTATTATACCTCTAGTTGTATCTTGTATGTATTCACGCATTTCAGACGGAGACCGGCAAATTTCGTGACGTCACTTCCTGTCGTGACGTCACTTCCGGTGACACCACCTAACTTGGAGCGTCCCCCCACTTCTTATTTTAGGGCTTGTGCCCTGCTCGTGCCTACTAAACCTCCAAAGCGACCGGTGCTGTACCTCTCCATAGATGACGCCTCCGCCAACTGACCAGAGATCCCACACACAGACATGCAAGGTCCCATGCAAGGTCCCACTCTGCAGGAGAAGACCACAGCCATTGATTTACATCTGTTTCCAAGCTGAGGTACTCTGTCCAAGGCACTGGGCAGCACTCCAGCTGCAGTCATTCACTGAGCGATTGAACTCAAACTGAGCTACTTGTTCCATGTCTACTTCTTCCTCACAAATCTGTAAATACTGTAAATATATTTAAATAATCCTGCTACCCTTATTGAGTCTGCGATTGAGGGCGTATTTATTCAACCACCAATTCTCTCTGCTGTTTGACTGATTTTGCCATCTAGCCTGCGCATGACGTCACTACATAAAAGGTGTTCTTCTCTGGGTGTGTTCATTTATACTTTGAAATAAACACTTCTCCTTTAAGCCTGACGTGGGTTTTGATAATTTCACTTTTCCACACCTTCACCATCAAATACATCTACACTGCATGGGCATCGAAGATTTGTTATTGGGGGTGTGGAGTTCCGGCAGGCAAGCAACAATACAGGATCATAAACTAAGGAGCTATGTGTGTCAGTAAACTATCTGGGTGAGGAAAAGCACTGTGGTTGCTGCATGTATATAGTGTTATTTTTTATAGTTTGCTGCTGTAACTTGCTGTTTTGGTCAAAGGAAATTTGATCTCTCTCTCTCTCGCTCTCTCTCTCGTCTCAGTTAAGTCCAACGTTACATGTCCTATAACTGTGAGCTATTGTTTACCTTTCATTAGCTTTTCTGGCACAATAGGACTCATGGGTCCCTAGGCTGTGTTATTTCTGGTCCCTTGTTTTATTCAAATCCCTACCTGATAAGTGGACTCCCTGGACCCCATCCTACACCCCCTTTTGAAATCCCTGCATTTGAGTGGGTTTATAGTAGTAACGTGCATAATAGTGTTTGTGAAAGTAAAGTATTTCGAATGTTATATGAATTTATATTTAATTATTTTCATTAATTTAGTTTTTTTCATGTTGCTGTTGTGTCTCTATTTTCTTTCGATGGGAGGATGTTCCCCGCTGGCATTTACATATGCACAGCCTATCAGTAGCGTAGCAAGGTGTTTTTGGCCCCATTGCAAGCAAGTAAAACCGACCCCTTAACGGCTGTATGGGTAGTAAAACAGATCAATAATCAGGGTTCACTGGATTCCTCAGGCCTCTGGGCAGCAGCGGCCATGCAGGTAAGCGCTGGGGGGCAGGGGATGTCAACAGACGACGGAAAAGAATTTACTAATTTATTTAATTTTCCCTATTCTGTCGCCTGTTGACTCCCCCCACCCCGCGCCACCGCACCGCGCTTACCTGCACCGGCCACTGCTGCCTCTGGGCCCGATTGTCACTGTATATGCTGCATTATTGATATTTATGCCCCTGCTTCCCTACTTGGCTCAGCTAAGAGGGGATAGTGCCCTTTACCTTGACACTTCTTTCTAATATAGGAGGGCTACACCACTTTCATCTCCAGCCCAGGGGCATTTTGCTTCTCCATTTTCCCCTTTACTTCTAGCCTGGTTTCTCTCTTGAATTGCTATAATTTTGCTGGATTCTCCTTACATCTGGGACCTGCCATGGGAATTGAGAATAGTGAAACCAAGGCTTAGGGCTTGTTCCAAAGGTTTCCTTGTCCTTTCACAGTGATCAAAAAATGTTCTCTCTTTTTACGTGATGTATCTCACCCAGAGCAGTCTAGTATTGGAGTGTTGGATGTCCACAGGCAGTGGTGGACTGTTTGGAACAGTCTTTGGGAATCCAACATTGTGGAAATATCTTTGTACTTTGTGGACCATCTAGAGAGTGCCTTACACTTGCCAAGATGACACTAAGCAAATGGCTTAGAACTGTAATTTCAATGGCTTGGGTATTAAAGCAAGAAGCTTGTTTAGAAACAAGTAAGCAGGCAGTTCAACTACAGTAGGGATCCTCAACATGGGTCCAGTAGGACATGATCCAAACCACTTTTTCCGAAAAGGCAATAAATAAGTGAGTGCAATTTTGTTTCATAACCACAATCATTGTCTAGTCGAACCACAAAGTCACTAAATTGACCTGTGGTTAACCCTCTGGCAGCTTGGCCCAAAAACAGTCAGGCTTAACAGAGGGGCAATGTGTAAAGTATTTATGCAGCAAAACAACAGCAATAAAGTGAAAACACAGCACAATAAAAAACCCACACCAATTTCTAAACAGAGAGCAAAATTAAATTAATTATTTGGAACTAAACAGCAAAAATCTAATCTGTAGAACCATAGATATGCAATTTCAAAGGTTTTCTGTACGTCTAGCACCTGAAAACACAAAGTGCCTCTCGCTATTTTCTGGCCTTGCGAGACCGGCTGAAAGTCACAAGTTCAGGCTGACTGCAATGGAGCACGGCGGGATACAGGGACCAAGTTAGTCCGGCTGAAAGAGTAACCATCTCAAATTCTGGCGTGAAGAGTCCAGTTTGCTGTGGAGAAGGCTGCGAGGAGCAAGGAGAGCGTCACAGATGGTTATTGCTGTAGCACGAAGAGCAGAATGGACGTCACAAACTATCGTCGCTGTAGTGTGAAGATCCTGTTGAGCATTACGGATGATCATTGCTGGATCTTTGCATTGGTGACCACTGCGAGTTGTGGATGATGTAGCGCGAAGTGCAGATCTCGAGTTGCGATCCTCACTGGCGGTCGCGGTAGCGTGAAGAGTTGGGTCCACCAGAGTTTCGAGTTGGCGGTCATCAAGGGTGGCAAAATCTTGGTGTGTATAGGCCAGTTCAGGTTCGTGAAGAGCCCAAAACATCAGGGTTTCTCCTTCTTCTTCAGAGTAGTGCACTCTGATGCCACCCTAGGGACCAGGACCTGGGAAGGCGCTTCTTGGATATCAGATACTCACTCTTGCAGAGGTCAGCAGGGCTCAGACAGGCACAGTTACAGGTCCGAGCAGGTCCAGTAGTAACAGTTCAGTTGGGCAGTTGCAGGGAGGTCTCTGGAACTTGTTATGTCCCTGTAGCTCTGAACAGGAAGTCAGTCAGCTGACCCATGTGTTGTATTCCGCTTTAGGGGTCCGTATATAGGTTTTCCTGAATCATGTCCTTATATAGGCACAATTCGCATTGCCCTTATATAGGCATAGAATCCCTGTCCTTATTTAGGCATTAACCGTGCACTCCAAATACAGGCATGGTCACCGACATCCGTCCACCTTAACGTCACAACGAGTTCTTAGAAACCAGACCCTTAAGCTTCGGGAGTTCCCCTAGCACAGGACTATTGATTTCTCCAAGAACTCATCTATTATGAACCGTTATACCTTAAGGGTTCATTCCTGACGTCTTCCTCTGTCCGACTTTACGTCAATGCTAACAATCCAAGACACCTACCAGGTATAAATATACCTTCCCTTGCCCAAGCAAGTTAGAGGAGACCTCGACTTCAGAGGAGCCCGTATCCCAGCCTGACGCACTGAGAAGACGCTGTCATTCCTGCACGCAGACGAATCCAGCTTCCAGTGTTCTGACTCCCTTCGCGGGGTGTTAGAGTTCCAGATCCTGCAAGAGATTCCCACCTCTCTCATTCTCAAGGTATGGAGCTGACTAGAACCTAGAGGGACTCTTGGCATACCATACTTGGCAAACTAGACTTAAACATACTCTTAGTATACCATACTAGAGAATACTCCACCTACTTCTACCTTTCCCTGCACCTAGACTAGGTTAGGTACATTGGGGTAGAACTAGCTTAGAAACGCATCGTATGAGTACTCGCATTTTTAGCTCATGTTATTTATGTACGTGAATATATGCTAAAAGATAATGCTAGCGCAGTATTATTTATTTCTACTGCTTACGCTGTACATTATTTATCTTGCATACTATCTTGTGATCATAACAGCACATATCTCTTACACGAGAAACAAGACTGTTCAATAAAACCTTTTTATTGAAATGCCCGTCTTTCCTTTCTGTGTAACTCTGTAGAAACTAAGCATGCACGATCGACTGAGTGAAACTGTTATCTATTGTTTCCACGATTCTGAGACGTGTTCCGATTCTAAAGGGAAACAAAAGTTGTCATGTTTTTCGGTTGCCAGAAACTACTCCCTTCTTGTTCTCAAGGAGTTTCTAGTGGCCTCTGAGCTAGCTGGCACAAGTAATTAAGTTTAATATACTCGATAGGGACATACCGACCATAGTCCTATGTCAAGCCTATAGGTTATATTATTCCAATGCGCAGAGCCTATTAGGGAAATAGAAACTACACTACATGGCGCCCAACGGTTTAGTAAGGCAGTAATTTAACGCTAGATTCTGAGTTACTCAGTCGTGCTTTTCTCAGAGACCCCTACTCACATAAGACGTCTGGAGTGGGTAGGGTTAAATATCCGCCATAACTAATTAGGACAAAAAAAACTATATATTAGTTGTTTGGTTTGTTCAACGTTGAAGGATACAGTGTTCCAAAATATTGTGCACCTTATCTTTTTTGTTTCCTTGAAACTTGTTCTACATTTTTCAAAAAACAAATGTCCAACCGGGACAATGCCACCGATACCGGTGGAGCTGCGGCTGACCCAGCCATAGCAGTTTTTACCTTTACAGGTTTAAATGAACCTGAGGAGGGTGTTATAGACATCAATCCAAACTTAAGAAGAGCCATCACTCTAAAACTTATAAAACACGGCCCACCACCAAGAGGAGGTAGAGCAGTTTTCGTGATAGAGGCACACGAATCCTTTCAGACAGAGGTATTCTATTCATGGGTAATATTTCCTGAATCAAATTCAGTAACAAGACTGTTTCACTTCTACAAAGAAGATGACCCACCAGAGGAATATATTCCTTTCGAGGATATTGAAATTCCACTAACATACCAGGAGCATCAGCTCTGGTTTAAAGGCGCCCTAAAACATCACAAAAACATTACCAGGCTCGGTCCACTAGGTAGACCAGGAGCAACATGGCCGATTCTAGCCGGCTACACTCCTCATCCTGACCTCGAAATAATGTCAGACGAGGAACTACTTACTCAACTTACAGAGTTCATAAAAATCTACAGACAATTAGTCCAATATGTCATGCGGACTTTCACAGTCCAACCACCATTAACCATTCCAAATCAAACTCCTCAACAGGGGAATACACTAAAAATTACACCAGAGACTCTATACGCAGTCATGGGTAAAATGCCCACAAAACGTGAGCAAATTCCATTCTGGATAGCTCAAAAATTACTCAAATCGAAGCAGTATTTCCAAATACTAGCCCTTATGAGAAACACAGAATACTAACAATCTGTTTACCAATGGGGATCACACCACAACTGGAAGACTGCACCACTTGGGGCTCAGTCTTTGCTGCCATCTATACTAAAACACATGGTATTCCGTCAATTGCAGTAATACCTGATGTCCTGAAACAAATTCAAAATGAATACGGGGCAGAGCCTGCTCTGAATTTAGGTATGAAATTACTGAAAAATTTCGATTAGGTTTCAACAATAATATTATCTAATATTAAAGGGGAGGCAGCAGCAGTGGCGATCCGCCAATGATTAAGGGAATTCGATGTTACAGAACATCAAACAGAACTACCCAGAATAATAGAACAATCTTATGCAGAATTAGGCAGAGATAGTTTGGGTGGAAGACCATTGAAGCCAAAACTATCTGAAAGTCCTGAGAAGGACTCTATTAAACAAACTCCTACATCTTCTAAAAAGAAGTGGGAAACTAATAAACATAATTCAAACGAGAAATGTTCTCAATCCCGAGGTAGGTCTCCTCAAAAGGAGCCCTCTGAAAGGAGGTATAACCTCAGGAATAGGGATAATTTGAAAAAGCTTGACAGGTATCAAGATACTGATGCATGTTCCTCTCGTACCTTTCAGATCTCGTCACAGACATCGGAAAGAAGAGGACGGTCAGAACATAGAGAAGAACGCGTGAAATCGAAAGACGACAAACACGTTCCGAAAAATAAATCCAAACCTCAATTCTCAAAGAAGAAGGTAGCAGGTCTGAAGGTCAGACATGCCGAGGATACTGAGAACACAACTCAAGAACGGAGAATGGGCTCAGACAATGCTGGACAGTGCAGCAGAAGTCACAATAGCTCGCCAGAACCTGAAGGAACTTCTGGAGATAGTGGACTTGAATGAGTACATCACAGTTGAGACTGTAGACACCAGGGTTAGTACTCCACAAAGGTTATATGAAATAACACTCCGGATGGAGGGAGACATACCTAGACAGGTGAAAGCACTTTTTGGGGAAAAACTTTCAAGGGGCTATGACATACTTCTAGCAGAAAAAGACTGGCCACCACAATTTGTCAGGGAGTGCCCACATGGCGAAGACATTATTATGCCTGACTTCTCTAACCATATTCCAATTCACCTAAAATATACTTATGCCAGGAAATGGGCAGTTGCCCAGGTCCCAGCATTATACAAAAATCATGTAGGATGGGATGAGGACTCACTTCACCATAGAATACATCTAAAAAATGAACCGGCTGCACAGAGGCAATATCCAATAAAGTAAGAAGCTAAAAAACTGGTCAGGGAGATCTTAGATCAACTTGAATACCAAGGGGTGATTGAAACATGCACCTCTTCAATGAACAATCCTTTGTTTCCTGTCTCCAAACCAGACAATACATATCGTCTAGTTTTGGATTACAGACACTTAAACACTTGTTCAAAAACATTTGCAGTGCAAAATGCATATAGTACAGCATTAATGAATAACATTGTGCGTAAAAAATATAAAACCACATTGGATATCTCAAATGGTTTCTTTTGTCAAAACATAGCACCTGGAAGCAGGTACTTAACAGCTTTCTCAATAATCGGGACCCAGCGTCAATTTTGTCGACTCCCACAAGGGTTCAAGAACAGCCCAGGGTTATTCTCAGCGAGGGTAATGGAGTTACTACAAATTTATGATAATGAGGCATTGTCATATGTCGATGACATCTATCTGACAGACGATGACCTGGACAAACACTTGAACAGGGTGAGTACCATTATACTGGGCTTCGCCTCTGAGGGCTACAAATTCAACTTCAAAAAATCCAGAATTGCCCATCTCAATGTCCTCTTTTTAGGATATGAGCTTTCAAGTGAAGGCAAGAGCTTGGCAGCCAAGTTTTTAGAAAGGTCTGCGCTGCTCCAACCTCCAAAGACGCTGAAAAATATACAATCCATCCTGGGTTTCCTAAATTTTGGAAGAACATACATTCTAAATTATGCAGAAAGGGTTAAACCTCTATACGCATTAATCAAACCTGATTTTTCAATCAAAAATTGGACACAGGAACACACAGAAATCTTGCGTTCACTCCTCCAAGCTAACATGTTAGCAACAAATCACTTACAAACACGCGTAAGTCAACGCAATTTAGTCATCCGAATAATTTCGAGTCAATGCGGATTCACCTACTTAACATTTAACGAGGGTGAAAAAGTACCAATTGCATACAAATCACATTTGTATACACAAGCAGAAATGCGCTTCACTTCAACGGAAACATTTCTGACAGCAGTTCAAACCGCTGTAGCAAAAGAAAGAGCTCTAGCCCTAGGGAAACGCATTATTGTCGTAACCCCAGTTCCGGCCTTAGAGGCGGTAACTAAGGCGAGCATTCCAAATGCTAAAGCATTACATCCGAGATGGATACAATAGGTTAATTCTCTTGCTGCAACAGATGTTGAATATGTTTTTGATCCTGATTTAAAAACACAAGCGTTCCTGCAATATGAACATGAATGTCCTCTGCCCACTGAGATTCTGCCTTTCGATCAGTATGAATTCATAATTTACACTGACGGATCCGCACAACCCGCAACAGGGAGTAAGCAAGCTTACAGTGCAGCATGCGCAATCGTTAAAGGTCGCATGCGCGATGGCAACTTCAGACCTATGGTCACAAAAACCCAATCTCTAGGAGATTGCACAGCTCAGCGAGCTGAACTACAAGCATTCAAACTGGCACTTGAAAGTACAGATCGAGAATTCCCCACACTCATAGTGTGCGATTCTTTCTACTGTGTGCAGTCGTATAATGAATATATACAAACTTGGCTTGAAAATGGGTTCAAAGATGCAAAGGGTGGCACAATAAAGCATAAAACGCTTTGGGAACAAGTAGTCCAGTTAAAAAGTGAACTACCAAAGGCTCACGTGATCCATACACTGAGTCATCAACGTGATGGCGTTCACGTTGCAGGGAAATCATTGGCTGACGAAGCCGCAAAGGGGGCTGTTCAGACGGCTTCCGTAGCTGCGATCACTCATTCAAAAATGAGAATAGACAGTGAGATAATGTTGGCTGTCAATGCTACGAGCAAAGGCAGTGGTGCAGCGTTACCAAAAAAGTTTCCACTCAAGTACTCTTATGTAATTGATGCGAACAACGTTCCTTTTGCTCGAATCCTTGGAGTGGGGGATAGGGTAATTCCAAACAAGGAACGTAGATTAGGACTAATCCTAGCAGCACACGAAGGGATAGCCTCTGCCCATGCAGGCATTTCTGCAACAGTATCTTTACTGAAACAAAGATATTGGTGGCCTGGCATTAGGAAGCAGACCAAGAACTATGTTCTGGAATGTGAAATATGCCAACAGATGAAAGTCTCCGCAGTGAAACGTCCTGCGCAGACACCCCTGTTAATTTCAGACAAACCATTAGCTTGTGTTTACCTGGACCACTGCGGTCCCTTGCAAAGGGACGGTAACTATAAATATATCATGGTCGCAGTGGATTCTTGCTCTAGGTTCCTATGGATATGGCCTCAGCGCTCGGCTGACGCTTGAACTGTTATAAAAGATTTGCGAGTCTTTATCAGCACATACGCAATAGGCACGCTACATTCTGACCAGGGCCCTGCATTTAGCTCTCGAGCTTACAAAGAAGCCATGGCCAGTCTGGGCGTTGCATTGCGGTACTCCTCTCCGTTTCATCCTGAGGGAAATTCTGTTGTGGAAAGGAAAAACTGGGATATAAAGCAGTCTATAACAGCTAGGGTATTAGGTTCGGGTGATGGGTGGGTCAAACATCTTTATGGGGTCCAACGCTCATTAAACAATTTGCCAAGAATTTCTCTAGGGGGGTCACTCCATATGAGGTCCTATTTGGGACAAGAATGTGGGTGCCAGATCTAGAATGTAGTGGCACAGTGGTGGAAAATAAACCCTTTGATATCAAAGATCGTTTGGCTGTTTTACAGGATCTAAATGAACTAAGATCGAAACAAAGCAACGTATTCTTGCAGCCAACCACCACTGGGCAAAAACCAGCAGTCCCAGCAAGGCCTGTCTGGATTCCAAAAGTTGGGGATCTAGTCAGAGAAAAAATTGCGGACAAGAAGGAATTTGGACTTTCTTACAGACAACCAGTACCTGTCCTAGCCGTACACGGAACAAGAATAGTACTTCTGCTGCCCCTTGCTGGAAAAAAAGAGAAAAGATTTGTGTCCATCAACCTCATCAAACCACAGTATGTGGCCATTACTAAATAGCAGGCCTCATGGACTTCGACCTAGTAGCAGACACACTCCTCTCGCTACCATCCAAGAGGTTCAGACTGAAAGACTGATAACCATCGAGAATTCAGCAGTAACAGATGAAGGACTGAGCAACAATGCTATGGAACTCATCCCTCTTGAAACTCAAGTAACAGTTCGTCCAAATACACCTGTCTACACCAATGTAACAAGTGATCAACTGGTTCCAGCGATTTCTACAAATCCTGATGCAATTCCAACAATTGACAGAACTGCTTCTGGCTATTTCATTAACTTTGATACGTTTTCTGAGGATCCGAGTGAGCCCGAGACGTCGCCAGCATCAAAAACTTTTAAACAGCAAGTACAAGACTTTTTACATTTTTTGAAAAAGACTTATCTGGTTTCACCATGGATTGAACTTTGGGTTATTTCTCGAATATTTTTCTTCCTGCTTTGGCTAGCTTTGGTTATGACTATGAGCGTGCTTATAAATGGCAGATACATCCATTTGGACACTGAAAGAAAAGAAGTGAACTTACTTTTAAAACCTCAGAAATCATCACATCGTGAAACAAGAGACTTGTCTGCAGTGAACATCACAGCCGTTCCTTTACAGGATGGTATAGTGTGGGACAAAACAGATTTCGATATTTTTGGCCCGTCGGAACATTTGAACATTCCACATTTATTTAAGATCTCACTAAGTGATTTTGTTTCATCCAGTACCTATTCTGATGATTGGGACTTTGAAACTGTAAATAACATTATGTTTGACCTAGAAAAATCTGCTGCATTTTCTAATAATGAATATTTAGAGGGTTCATCAGACTATGAACAGCTGTATTGCTATAACCACTATGGTAATCATTTTTTGCATAAATCTGCAACACCTAGAAATGTGTTTATGTTTAACCAATGGGAGCATTGTCCTACACCACCAAAAGGTAGTTCAAAAACATTTGCTAAAAAGTTTCCATATTTTTCAGGATACAGTACATCTGATCCAGAAACATTTTACTATAGAAATGTAAACAAAAAAGGACTGAAAATGATGTTAACAAATACAAAACAGATTTACTCTGCAGCATTTATTGCCCTACTGTCTAGACATGGTTTCGACTTGTGGAAAGAGACAATGGACACAAAATCTGTCTGGGGTACTAAAGATTGGCAAGTGCAGGGGATAGAAGCTTTATTTAGAGCCTGTATCGTCCCTCAACAAATAATGTTTTTGAATGACACTGCCTTGGGTTAGCCAAGATTAAAGACATGAAAACAATACACAGGCAGCGGTTACAGTTGACACCATACTACAACTCAACAGAACAAATCCTGATTGGAGAAAATGGTTGATCTGGCCCACAGACACAAACAACTGTCAAGAGAGATTCCTGAATAAAACACAGGGGTTTACTATTCATAGGCCAGACCCACGATACGTCCAAAGACAGCATCCGGGGGTAGTGACAACATACAGTGTAGGAAAATTATGCCTCAATTGGCTGCAAAAATCTACACTTAAGGATGTGAAACAACACTTATCTTTACTTAAAGAAGACGCAGACCTTAGGGAATTCTTGCTTGGACCAAGAAAACCGCGTCAAAATCGTTTAATATATGCCGGCATTTATGCTGCTTATAATGAAGCATGGAAGGTGTCACAGATGGAGGCCGCAGAACGAATACGTGAACTTGATCGTATTAACTTAGAGAAAACTCTCTCTGTGGTCGACAATGGGTTAACAACTTTGTCCTCCAGAATTTATTCATTGGACAGTATTGTATCCTCTGCTATCGACATACTGGAACAAGATTTAGCCATGTTACAACACGGCCAATCTCAGTTGCGTTCTATTATGTTATTAAGCTGGACGCTGCAATCTTTGCATGCGGGCTATGTGCCTTGGCGTTTTATCAACACGACGGCTCTGTTTGCAGAATACAATCTAACTGATAAACAGACCAAACTGGCACAAAGGGGAGCAAAGTATACAGTACTGAGCATTGAAAAACTTGAAAAATTACCATTCACAGTGGCAGAAAAACCAGCTACAGAATGGCTTATTCATGGCAAAATTAGTCTACCTGTGACTACTTTCCAGTTTCAGTATTGCCTTAAACAGATGCAAGCAGGCAAATATGAAAGGTTGGGTAAAGAATACATTAAGACATCCTGGAATTTACCTTACACATATAGATGTTGGAGTGGGGATCGTGAAGTATTTCTAAGCGGTACACACTGTGAAAGTGCACTGAGCGGTTCACTGATTTGTCAGGACATATCTTTACACGGGGCTTGTAATGGTTCTGTGGCAAATTTGTCCTGCCACCAGCAAGGTACACCAGCTGCTGTGCTTAATCCAACGTTTGGCCAACTTTGTAATGGGAGTTACCTCATGTTGAATGATCAGAGTTTCTGTGGCATGTTGCCAGGCATCCCATATCTAGTAACGGTCAACTCCAGGGTCCCTTGCTGTATGCAAGTATTGTTTGCCCCAATAGACACAGTCAGGGAGTCGCCTTTATGGCCTTCGTTGAATGTCTCTTTTATACGATTTGATACTTTAAGCAGAATGAAAGCCATGCTTATACAACAATCAGTGCCTTTGACCTCGGCCAAAGAAACCTATGATCTACAAGTTGCAAGGACTTCGGCTGAGATACAGGCTTTAATTCGTACAAACTGCCCTATACATTTCGTAGAAATGATAGGACGTATCTTTAACATGTCTGATACAAGCGGCATTGTACATGTATTTAAGACCATATGTTCCGGTCTATTAGCACCTTTCCAGGCTGTCCTCGGAATCATCCCAAACTTCGCACATTCGGTGTTTGGTGGTGTGCCGTTAATTCTAGCACTTGTTGCAGGAATTCTGTTTCTATTCCTCCTACTACGCTATGGCAAGCCTCTTCGCCAACATCACTCCGAGCGATGTGGAGAGAGCCCTCCTTGAACGGAAATGCCGTGAGCGAATAGTACAGCTTTTGGGCATGCCTCGTCTATGGGAACTTAATACAACGTGGTTCCTGTCATTCAGACCAATCTTGCAAGATTGCATCTTACCTGTTCTACGCTGCCTGTTTTGCGGTGAAGAATGCGTGCTAGACACCTGTCTAACACTCCCATCAGTCATGCCAACGGATATCGATACTCTGCTGGACCCGATAACGGCCCATGCTGTGTGTTGTCCCCAGAGGCTTCCAATCCTGATGGCGGCATTCATTGAGATCTCACAGACACTTCCGGCTGCTGCTGAGGTACGAGATGGATCAACGGGCACACAGGTAACAACGGACGTGAACGTTGCTTCTTCTGCTGAAGGCGATGTTTCTCATCTCTGTGCAATTAACCTTCTGAACGAGGTGTTCCAAATGTCCCCAACTTCGGTGGACGATATTTTGGCTACAGAAATAGATGATCTAATGTTTACGCCAGACCCATACACTGACTTTGATTCGGCTCACAGTGTACCAGGGCAACAATGAAATTTGGCCTTCATATTTTCAAAGCTTGGAACTATTCCCAAAAATTGAACTTTTTCTTTAAAAAAAAAAAATTCTCGATAGAAAAAACATGGCAAATGAACAATCTGCTTACAGTAGAACTAGTCATATAAAACTGACTTCTTTGAATACTTCCAGGGACACATTGTCACCTTACTTGTCTAACATTTCATTTAATTCTATGATATGCAATGGCTTTGATTTTGAGAACTTATCGACCATTTCGTCATATGTATATATTTCTGTTTCATTCACGTTGCATTTTACTTCCGTTATATGCTTAGAATGGAAACGATGCTTTAAATGTACAGTACGTATTGCATTTCAATAGTTTTGAGCTTCTTTTAAAAATGCTTTTAGAAATGTTTTTAGCAACATGTGGTACTCAATTTTATGTTAAGCATTTAAATGTTTAGCATTTAGTATTATCGTTCAATCGAAAGTGGAGTGGGTGTTGTATTCCGCTTTAGGGGTCCGTATATAGGTTTTCCTGAATCATGTCCTTATATAGGCACAATTCGCATTGCCCTTATATAGGCATAGAATCCCTGTCCTTATTTAGGCATTAACCGTGCACTCCAAATACAGGCATGGTCACCGACATCCGTCCACCCTAACGTCACAACGAGTTCTTAGAAACCAGACCCTTAAGCTTCGGGAGTTCCCTAGCACAGGACTATTGATTTCTCCAAGAACTCATCTATTATGTATGAACCGTTATACCTTAAGGGTTCATTCCTGACGTCTTCCCCTGTCCGACTTTACGTCAATGCTAACAATCCAAGACACCTACCAGGTATAAATATACCTTCCCTTGCCCAAGCAAGTTAGAGGAGACCTCGACTTCAGAGGAGCCCGTATCCCGGCCTGACGCACTGAGAAGACGCTGTCATTCCTGCACGCAGACAAATCCAGTTTCTAGTGTTCTGACTCCCTTCGAGGGGTGTTAGAGTTCCAGATCCGGCAAGAGATTCCCACCTCGCTCATTCTCAAGGTATGGAGCTGACTAGAACCTATAGGGACTCTTGGCATACCATACTTGGCATACTAGATTTAAACATACTCTTAGTATACCATACTAGAGAATACTCCACCTACTTCTACCTTTCCCTACACCTAGACTAGGTTAGGTACATTGGGGTAGAACTAGCTTAGAAACGCATAGTATGAGTACTCGCATTTTTAGCTCATGTTATTTATGTATGTGAATATATGCTAAAAGATAATGCTAGCGCAGTATTATTTATTTCTACTGCTTACGCTGTACATTATTTATCTTGCATACTATCTTGTGATCATAACAGCACATATCTCTTACACGAGAAACAAGACTGTTCAATAAAACCTTTTTATTGAAACACCCGTCTTTCCTTTCTGTGTAACTCTGTAGAAACTAAGCATGCACGATTGACTGAGTGAAACTGTTATCTATTGTTTCCACGATTCTGAAACGTGTTCCGATTCTAAAGGGAAACAAAAGTTGTCATGTTTTTCGGTTGCCGGAAACTACTCCCTTCTTGTTCTCAAGGAGTTTCTAGTGGCCTCTGAGCTAGCTGGCACAAGTAATTAAGTTTAATATACTCGATAGGGACATACCGACCTTAGTCCTATGTCAAGCCTATAGGTTATATTATTCCAATGCGCAGAGCCTATTAGGGAAATAGGAACTACACTACACATGGAGTCACTTCAGGTGGCCTGAGATGAAGGAAGCAGGTCCAGACTTCCTTCCCAGACAGCAGGGCAGACTTCAGGCAGCAGGGCAGTCCTCTGGTAGCAGAGAAGTCATTCTTCTGTAGTATCAACATGTCCTTGAGTGTACTGAAGAGTTGGGCTGAGGGTCTAATATTTATACCAGGTGCCAGCGTTGAAATGGGAGAAACTTCTAGATTTCCCCCCACATCTGGTTCTGGAATTTCTTTCCTTCCCCTGCCCTGGTCCCAGGATGTCTGGAGTCATAAAAAGCTAGTGTGAAGTTCTTTGTGTGTGTGCTAAGGCAGCTCCTTTGAGGTACAAGTGTGGTGGGTGAAAGGTCCGCCTCCTCCCATCAGGTCAGGAGAGCCTATCCTGCAAACAACCAGTCTCCTCTTTGTGATACTGTCTGGGAGAAATACACAAAGGCCAACTGCCAACTACACCTAGTCATGTGACCCAGGATACGGGCTGCAGGCACCAAATGATAAGATAAGAAAATCAAGGGTGGGCGAAACTTGTTTGTGGAATTCTGCGAAGTTACATAAAAATTCTGCGGGATTCTGCAGAGTTTCCCCAACGGGTGAAAATAGGCATGTCACACTGCTCGCGCTGTGATTTAGTGCTGGGAGCACGTTCTGCGCTGAAAAATCAGCGTGAACAGCACAACGCGGTGCGCCATAGGGCGCAGCTACTCGAGTTGATTTTGCAGCTGCTAGAGTAGATTTTCTAATCGAATTGCAGTCTTTTGACCGTAAGGATCGCAACCGCCAGCAACTGCTCACGTTAGAAAAATCTCGCTGGATGTCCTCCTGGTGACCGAAAATCATGCTAGGGGATGCCAAATCTCCCTTGTGATTGCCAACTTACCATCGGGAGCTGCGCGTGAGAAAGAATTCCACCAACCTGCAATTGGGGGAATTTGGCTGGAACTTCACTTTACAAGAGTAACTCGGGGTCACCAAAATTCTGCCAATTTCACAGGCAGAACGGACTATTTCGCCCACCCCTAAAGAAAATGCCAACTTTCTAAAAGTGCATTTTAGAATTGTGACTTAAAATCCAACTTTACCATTAAAAATGGTTTAAAGTTACAATTCGTTTGAGACCAAATTTGACATTTCTACCTGCTCCCAATCAAAAGTTATCACTTATTTAATGTAATAAGGAAACCCAATATTATCCTATGGGAGAAGTAGGACTTGCAGTAGTGAAAATGAATTTAAGAGTTTTTCACTACCAAGACAGGTATAACTTAAAAGTACATGCCCAACTTTTCAAATACACTGCACCTTGCCCTTTTGGCTGTTTAGGGCCTACCCCAGGGGCGTAAAGATGAAGGTTTAGGCCTGGTAAAAAGTTTATTTTGCCAGGTCGAAATGGCAGTCTAAAACTGCACAAAGACAGTGTTTTAAGGAGCTACTTCAGTGGGTGGCACAATACATGCTGCAGGCCCACTAGTAGCATTTCATTTAAAGGCCCTGGGTACATGTAATACCACTCTACTAGGTACTTACAAGTAAATTAAATGTGCCAATTGGGTGTAAGTCAAATTTGCCATGTTTAAAGGAGAAAGCACAAGCACTTTAGCACTGGTTAGCAGTGGTAAAGTGCTCAGAGTCATAAAGCCAATAGAAACAAATTCAGCAAAATGGGGGGGAGTGACAACAAAATGTTTAGGGGTAAACCTGCAGAGAGGGCCAGGTCCAAAAGTGTACTTATCTTATGTGGATAGCCTGAAATTAGCCTTAGTTCTGGCCCTACTTGCCCAGTGTTGTTCACCCCCTGAAAAAGAGGTTTGAAATTATCCTCAGCAGGCTCTAAAGAATCCTTTCCAGTTGAAATCTGCATAGCAGCTTCTTGTACTGTTCCATTCATCTTTATACCTAACTAGAGGCTAGATGTAGGTGAGATATCCCCATCCAATTCAGAACTTGAGGGCAATTGTTTTCTGTATGGACATCTTACTCACTGATTTAAGCTTTAGTAAACTTGGTTGGTTTTCCTTGCAATTATCCAGTGTCTGTTGTTATTATTATTAAGCAGTGTAAGCAGCTATGCGTGGTTATAGCTTCAAATGTAAGACTCTGACTAGGAAGATGTGGCAAAAGTAATCTTTCAAATACTTATAATAATCTCACTACTTCAAGTCCTTCTTCGTCATCTTATCAGGTTGCTTGCTACATATAGCTTCGTAGGTAGGTTGCTTGGGTAGACAGCAATGGAGTCTGGAAGAGGGAGGTCCCTTTTATGGTACAGCCAATGGAAATTAGGGACTTGCCAGAGACCAGTGGCGAGAAATATTCTTGTTCTAGTAGTGGAGAGCCCATGCCTTGAAGTGGAACAACTTGACTGTTTAAGTATTTATCTGGATATCCAAGACTGACCGGAGATTATTGATACATAATGTCCGCTTTTGTAAAAGTCTCACTGATACTCTAGCCTCTGCAAATAGAGGAGCAAACAGCAGCCTGCAGACATTTTTTCAGTGGGAGAGAGGGAGAGATGACTGACTGCTAGGGAGCTCCCATCGGGAGCTCCCAGACCAGGAATCGCAATAGGGTGTGGTCCCCGGTAGTGGGCCCCCCTTTGAACCTCCATCCCTCAGGATCCATGGGAAGCCATCCCCTGATCCTGCATGGCTGAAATGTGCGAGGCGGGGTTCACAGTGATGACCATGCAGCAACCGTGAGGAGGAAAGGAACCAGGCGCAGGGTGCCTCCAGATGACCGCCAGTGCTGCCTTCCAGTTGCACCCTGCTGGCTCCCAGTGGAATAGGAATCTGGGCAAGCTCTATCTGCGGAAGCCCGCCGCTGCTTCCATTGTCCTGCGCCCCTGTATCCAGCTGGAGTGGGAGAGCCTGCCAATGCCCTCCTCTGCTGCCTGCTGAGTGCCTGCAGACAGCCACCAGCACTGCTTCCCCTGCTCTCCCCATTCCCCACAATGGGATATCCGAGTCCCCGTCCCACAGCAAGGGGATGAACACGAGCCGGGACCAACTGTGGGGGGCGGGCTGCTGACTCTCCAGAGTCCAGGACGTCGCGACCTGCTGGTGCATGGAATTGTGAGACTAGGGCGGCCATATTGGAGGTTAGGAGATTGTTGCTACTTGCCTCTGCGGTTCAGCCTCCCCAAGCTTGCGGCTCTCAACCGACCCTCAGTGAAGAGGTCGGACTGCTGTGCCTCCCTGATTCCTGGTGCAGTGCAGGGGGACAACCGGAAGATTGTCCCACCTCGGGCATGTTGACTACAGCCTGGCTTGCTTCCCCTTATGTAGCATGACAGTGGGGACAGGGCTAGCAGCTGGGCCCCTTGGATGCTGTTTGGATGTATTTTCGAAGTAACCAACCAGTGGGGCTCATGATGCTATGGTATATAATATCATTATGTTATGTATTCTTTGCACTTACTTCCCACCAATACTTTTTGTGCTCACATCCCGCCAATACTGGCAGATTATATCTACACTGTTACTTTAAATTGCACATCTTTCGTACACACCATTGTAACATTTTCTTTTTGTGTTTAGACTCATGTATCTGTTTCATATCTTATATTTAATCCATGTACTCTTCAGTCATTATGTAATGTACATTGCTCTAATGTAAAGCTCTCTGACACCTTCAGGTAAAGTGTGAGCTATATAAAAATGCATAAATAAGTAAATAAATAAATAATGAATTTAATCAACTGCTCGGTAGTGACTGGCAGCAATATCCCACTCTTTGCCCGACATCTCACTTACTCTGAGCAAACAAGACAAAGCTCCCTACTTCACTTCAGCTGTTCTTGTTATAGGCATAACATTTGTGCAGTCTTTTGCCCTCTCTGCCTCCTTGGATACTAAAAACAAAAGCCTTATTCAAACGTAGAAGATGCATTATTACTTGCCTCTCGCATAGACATTGTATTGCTTCTTCGCTTTTGTAGCTGTTCACTTTGTGAGTAAAATAGACAGGGCCGGACTGGCCGTAGCGGACACCGGGCATTTCCCTGGTGGGCCGGCAGGGTGGGGGTCGGTTTTGGGCCCCTGGAGGGCCGTTTTTGTTACAGGGCCGCTTTTGCAGCATAGCTGCAAAATCGGCCTCTGTAACAAAATCGTCCGAAACCGGCCCTGGCAAACAGCTTAGCCGCACCCCCAACCCCCCAGGGGCCGGCCGAGCACTTTGCCAGGGCCAGTTTTGGTTCCCAGTCCGGCCCTGAAAATAGAATCCATGTTATGTCACGTTAGAATGTAGAACATTATAAAATATATATATATAGGAGGGGACATAGAATGTTGGGATTCAGAGAGTAGTCGTCACTCTGTGTGTACAGGCTACGTGGTTGCGCTGTATCCTTCTTGTGGGCCGTTGTTTGAATTTCAGTAAAACTATCTTCCTATCTACCTGCTTCCTCATTTTACTTCATCGAGTCGACTACATCATTGTAATTGATTGCATAGTGTACCTCAAGGAACTATGTTGCATTTGACGCAGTTTGCAGTATGCATAAAAATGCATGTAGTAAAGGACGTGGCTGCACACTCTATGGGTTTTGAGGTACTGAAGCTAACACAGGACTTAAGGCATACAGCAAGTTCAGTGAAATGCTGCACCACGCTCCTGGAAAATCTTCAACGTAAAAAAGTTTTCTTGCATAATGTTGGTAATGTTTTTGCCTTTCCTTGACTTTCCTGCTACGCACACTAGCGTGTGAAGCGATTTAGAATGTTGGTTTGAGGGGAGTAGGTAATTTGACATTACCCAATAGCAATTCAAATACAGGGCTTCGATAAAGCAAGTGTTTGTCATCAGTGATGAGTGTAGTGCCTTGTCATGAATGTGTTTGTATGTGCTGTGACTGATCTGAGATGAAGTAGAATACTAAGGGCCCAATTACGAGTTTCGGTGGTGCGGGTTGGCGGTACACCACTGCCGTGCCCCGCACGGCCGAGATTCGCCGCCGCCTGCCTGCCAGATTATGACTTTAAAGTGGTCTGGCAGGCGGGCAGCGTGCCGGTCCCACGGCGGTGCCTCATTCAAAGGTGGCAGAAAAAGGCACCCCAATGGGAACGCCTCACAAGGTTTCTGCACGGCATGGACTCAAAAGTCCATGCCGTGCAGCAACTGTTGTGCATGCACACAGTAGGGCACATGTTATGACCCCCCTGTGTGCATCCACAAGTGTAGGAAGCACAGGGGGCCTTGAAGAGCCCATTTATTTCCTCTCACCCAGGGTTTACATGGAGTAAGAACCTCCAAGTAAACCCTGGCGGAGAGGAAACATGGAATATGCTTGGCGGGACTGCGGCAGTCCCACCAAGCATATTGCAGCCTCCTGAATGCCAAGGCACCTCCAGGGAACGACAGTTATCTGGTGGCGGTGGCGGTCTGACCACCCAACTCATACTGGGCAGTTGGACCGCCAGTGCGGCGGTGGCTGGACCGCTACCACCGAGCCCCCTCGAGTCTGGTGGTCCTCAGACTGCCAGACTCGTAATTAGGGCCTTAGTGTGCAAGAGAGAGTGTGATGAAGTATGGTATGTTGGTCTCTGTGTGCCCGGTGAAACCTAGACTTAGTGACAGTTGGAGGAAGATGGAGCCCTCACTGGTGCTATGGAGTTGATGTTGTACCTAAAGGCCTGTGTGTGACATGAAATAAAAACTGCCTCCTTACAAAGTGTTTCCTGTCTCATCTTTGTCGGTGATCTATTTTTTCTCCAAGCCAGTCTCACATGCAGTGGCATCTCTAGAATTCATTTTTAGGGGGCAAGCGGGTACACAATAGGCCACAGATAAATTGGTGAGGCCACTTACAAACATCAACCATAGAGAGAGAGAATAAAACAGTGTGTGCATGTGTGTCAGTGTGTGTGTGTGTGTGTGTCTGTGTGCATGTGTTTGAAATGTGTATGCTTGCTTAAAATGTTTAAATCTGACTTTCGATGGATCAATGCAAAGTCAGATTGAAACCTTTAGGCTCTTGTTTGCCTTAAACAATTGCTGCTTTATAGTCAAAAGTAGTTGGATAAACTAATATGTGTGGAAAATGCTGTGTCTGCTTTATCCTTTTTGCTCCCTGGCATATTCAACAGTTGTGGTGGAGGTGGAGCATAAGAGGGGCCAGGACAAACTGAGCTGGGGCATGGGCCTCATCTGGCCCTCCTCTGCAGACACCAGTGCTCCTGGTTGGATTTGATTTTATAGAATATTTTACTGAAATTTCATGGAATGGATGTATGACGGAATGATGAGTGCCTTTACCACACACTCCTAAACAACGCAGTTTTTACAACTTACTTACTACTACAATTCACGTTTTCATCACGAAACACACTACCACACATATACATAGGGTATCATTAAATGTGTCATTACCACGCATACCTTTGTTACGTACCACATCAGCAAGCATACCATTACAACGCACCATTACAACCAATGCAGAAAAGCACTTTAATTCGCAAAATGTAAAAACAAATGAAAAGAAATTCTAAAAACAACAAAAATGTACAACCTAATATCTTCCAAAACACATTCTACAAATAAATATAATAAATGAAACATGACACAATACCACTAATATTGAAAAAATGCGTTCCCAAATACTTTTGCAACTTAGGGCCTGATTATGAGTTTGGCGGTGTGGGAGTGGAGTGCCAGATTATGAGTTTTCTCGTGGTCTGGCGGGCGGTTCTTTGGCGTTCCCATTGCGGTGCCTATTAAAAAGGCACCGCAATGGGAACGCAAAAGCCCGATCCTGCATGGCATGGACTGTGCAGTCCATGGCGTGCAGGAAAGGGTGTGCATGCAGGCAGGGGGGAATGCCATGTGCCCCTGCTGTTTGCATCCTTAGACCATGAGGGAACAGGAGGCCCTGTAGGGCCCCCTTAGTTTCCTCACCACCACAGGTTTCATGATGGGCTCACTGCCATGAAATCTGTGGTGTGAGGAAACTCTTAATATGCTTGGCGTGCCAGCATATTGCGGCCCTCAGACCGCCGCGCCACTGGCAGATCCCTGGCAGTTGCGGCGGTCCTATGGCGGTCTGACCACAGTAGTTCTAATGCAGCGGTCAGACCATTGGTGCGGCGGTCCCAGGCCGCAACCACGCCTCCACCGCGAGTTTGGTAGTCCTATGGATCACCAAACTCATAATTAGGCCCTTAGTCCTTTCTTTATTTTAACCCCTTACTTTCATGTTTCCCAAATATAAATGGCTCTTGTTTTACAACAGTAAGTGAAATAAATGTTTTCTTTGTACGAACAAAATAATAAACTACACATACACAATAAAACTCAGTGTAAAACGTACCTTCCAACCCACATCTTTGTTTAAATTTTGATCTACCACACCAAACACGTATAAAAAGGGCAGCCACCATTTGACATCCACTACTACAGTGATTGCGTTCGAGAGCACACTGAAATTCTTACCAAAGCAAGACTTGACTGCCATCTACCCATCCAACTAAGTGGAACTTAAACAAGAAAATACTTATATTTGCACTGTCTAGTTATACACCACATCTATTAATTTATAATCTCCTAAACTTACAGATTTCGACTATAAATTCAACAAACTTTGGCCCGACAAACACATTCTGGGTATCGTTTTTCTAACTCCACTGAATACTTAACTCAGGGAAGTTGCTGGACAGTAACTAAGGGGCACAATTACTATTCTAACTCCACCAGGAGCATAACTCAGATCAGGTGCTGGACAGTGACTAGGGGACACATTACTATTCTAACTCCACTAATTACTTACCTAAAGGCAGGTGCTGGACAGTGATTAAATGGCAAAAATACTATTCTAACTCCACCATCTACTTAACTTAGAGCAGGTGCTGGACAATGGCTAAGGTGCAAAATTACTATTCTAACTCCACCAGACAATTACTTCAGGGAAGGGACTGGACAGTGACTGCGGGAAAATTTACTATTCTAATCCTACCATCTACTTAACTCAGGGCAGGTACCTGACAGTGACTAAGGGGCAAAATTACTATTCTAACTACACCGGGTAATTACCTCAGGGCAGGTGCTAGACACTGACTAGGTGAATAATTACTATTCTAACTCCACCAAGTACTTACCTCAGGGCAGGTGCTAGCCAGTAACTCAGGAGCAAAATTACTATTCTAACTCCACTGGATAATTACCTCAGGGCAGGTGCTGGACAGTGACTGGGGGGAAAATTACTAACTATTCTAACTCCACCAAGTACTTACCTAAGGGCAAGTGCTGGACAGCGATTATGGGCCAAAATTACTATTCTAACTCCGTCATCTACTTAATTAAGGGCAGGTGCTTGACAGTGACTTAGGGGAAAAATTACTATTCTAAATCCACCCGGTACTAACCTCAGGGCAGATGCTTTACAGTGAACTATGGAACAAAATTACTATACTAACTGCACCATATACTTACCTCAGGATAGGAGCTGGACAGTGACTAAGGAGCAAACTTACTATTCTAACTCCACCAAGTACTTACCTCAGGGCAGATGCTGGACAGTAACTAAAGTACAAATTTAATAGTTAAAAATGACCAAATATTTAACAAAGACAAAATGCTTTTCACAAAATTAACAACCTGTATTCTGTTCCTTATTAAAACAGATATACATATCTGCAAAACAACCTGAAATAACCCCAACTACAGGACATATCCAAAACCATAAAAACAGAAATATTCATGTATGTATTGTAAATAACAATAGTAAATAATTTTTAAAAAAACATAAACGCAAAAGTTCATGAATAACTAATAAATTGTATTTTTGTTTTTACAGCAGATACCAGCAAAATTGAAGAAAGAAACATTAACCTACAGGACACCTCAAAAAAATACAGCAACTACCAATTATATCCCTCAGAAACAAAGAACTAACTAATTTCAAGGTAAACAAATTTAAAAAATCAACGATAACAAAATGTTTTTTTCACAGGTGAAAAATAGTAACTAACAATAAATATTTTCATTTCAACAGAGAATCTAAACTTTCTTTTTCTCTCCAAAGAAACATGAAAAAAAATTACAAAACTTTTTTTCAATTTTATAACAGTCAAACAAAGAAAAACAAAATATAACAAAATAGCAAAAACTTACACTTTTTTCTATTTCTCTTTATTAACAGAACCAACATCAATGGCATCCTCAGCTAATCAAGCAAACTATGGGAAATCCTAGAGAGGTAACAGACTGCTAAAGTATGCTGGCTACCTTTCTTGTACGGACAGCTTAAGTGAGCCCAGGTGTCATTGGAGGTGCATGAAGTACTTTTCATCCCAATGCACAGTCAGAGCAGTTACTCTGGAAGACACCTTAGTTAGGACAACTGAGCATAACCACTCTGCCTCTGCCATGGAAATAGAAGTAAGTGAAAACATTCAATAAATTAAAGAACTTGCCTCCACCTCCAATGAGCCCTGTGGCTCAATTTTGAGACAAGTATCTGAAACCATTCCCATGCACACAGCCAATAGTATGCCCACAATTCCCAATATGATGCGAATGGTACATAGACAAAAACAGGCAAGTAATCCCCACTGAATAACTCCACAGACTTATTCTGACATTAACATCCCCCTGAATTAACAATCACTTCCTCTGAAGAACCCTTTCTACTACATGACAATGAAAACCCTCAAAAAAGAATACTAATATTTAGCACAAACCATAACCTTTTAACACTTAAAAAAATGTGAAATTTGGATGATGGATGGTACTTTTGAATCAACATCACATCCATTGGCCCAAATTTACACTATTCACGCTAACATAAATAACACAACTGTCCCATTAGTATATAGGGGCCGATTGCGAGCGTCCGACTGCCATTGTTTCGGGAATGGGACCGCCCAACAAGTAGGCAGTGGTCCCGACCTCTGAGTTATGATCCGACTGCTGTGTAGGCGGTCAGAAACATGTCTTTTTGAATTGAGGTTTGTGCTGTGGCCTGGAAAAGGGCCGCAGCACAAACCTCAATGCAAAAAGGTATGTTTAGAAACATCCCAGCCAGCACTGTGTGCCAGGCATGGTCCATAGAGGATGTCCAGGGAGGGTGGGGGCCCTGCTGGGGCACCCAAACTCGCTTACAGTCTGCCTTTTCATGGCAGTCGGACTGCCATGAAAAGGCAGAGGGAAAGGGACATTGTAAACCCGACGGCGGTTCCTGTTCAGGCACCGTCACCATTCAGAGATTACCTGTCCGACCCCCACCTCGACAGGATCCTGTCGGAGACAGCGGTCTTTTCCCCCACCTGCAGCTCTCCAACCGCCGGCATCATAATCTGGCAGTCGGACCATGGCCCTGGATGTCGGGCAGACCGCCACCGGCGGCCTGTTGGTGGCAGTCCTTATGACATCGTAATTGGGCCCATAGTTTACTAAACATTCACTGAATTATTAGCAGTTATAAAATCCAAAACAATGAATAAAACGCCTTAAAAAGTAATAATTGACTTTGAATTATCAATGAATAATACAATTACAAAAATATACCCTACTACCCAAATTCAAGGATACTTTTTTCACTTTTCTCAGGCATATTGGGGTAAAATTCAAAAATCATCCTCAGTTGAGGACTACTTATCAAACGGTAAACTTCGTTTGAATTAAAAAAAAACTACCTGCCTTATGCTTCGTACCTTCTGACAGTGTAGACGAGTACTACACAGCAATTTCTGATTCCCAATATCTTACTCAAAGCGAAGAGAAATTAGCACCACTACTAAATTATTTTGAAGATACATGGATTGGCCATCTAAGCAGGTTGGGTCACAGGAAGAGACAAAGATTTCCAGTTGAAAGGTAGAACTGCTACATGACCTGCTTAGAGGAGGGTGCAAAGACTAACAATGCCTTTGAGGGATGACACAATTCCTTCAGCAAATCAATTGGCAAACTTTACCCAAACCTATATCATTTTTGGGAAATTTTGAAGAGGAAACAAAGTTTCCAAGAAATGAGACATGCACAATCACTGTCAGGTACCCTGAACTCACGTACATCTAAAAAGAATAAAGAAATGTCTGAGAGACTATTGGGTCAAATTCAGCAATTTTTATTGATAGTGATTTCAGACTACCTGGACAGTATTACATATATATTACATTACTAATTCTAACTAATATTTCCCTAAATTACTTGCCTGTTTTAACAATTCTATACAATTCAATTAGCATTTTGGCATTTTTCAATTTTTATTTACCAAATTATAAAAATGTTGAATTCCTACCTGTAGCTGTCTTCTTACTTCAACTCTTGGTGACTCTTTAAACAACATGTCACCAAGAGTCAACAGTTCCCCAATAATCCATATGTGTCCTAATTAACATCCACAGAAAAATAAATTAAATCCCGAAAAAGCATGGTTTTAAATGCAAAACCATCACCTACGACTCAATTATTACAAATATACTAAAAAAGCACTGTAAAAATGCAAAGATAGTTGGAAAAAAAATTCTGTTACAATAGCCAGAAAAAAATCCATTCTCCAAACATAATGATTCCCCAAAAAGCCAGTAGTAATAAATACACAACTGTCCGGGTCAGCAATGAAAAAAACGAACATCCACATCGGAAACTCTGTTAATAAAAACAAAACTTTGAAAAATAACACTGTTTCCAAATTGAAATATCCCAAAAATAAGGCTGTAGTACTGGATTCAATACACCCATCTTCATCCTGCAGCCACACGATCTTCGTTCAGAGGAGACTACAAACAGTATAAAAAACACATAGGCAAACAAAATAAACATTTTGCTTTTATATCAAAGAATTTTAAAAACGTTTTCAAAGTTATCTTTATAACTTTTCTAAACTTACTTTGAAAAAAAAAGTCCCTATGTGAGCATATGAACACAACCTGCATAGTAATGGAAACCTAAAATCTAACTACCTTCCCCCTGTACTTTACAATAAACGTAGCCACCTATATACTTAGCAATGTAAGGTAAATTGTTCTTACCTGACCACAGCTCTTCCTTGCTTCTGATCTTGACTGCGATGCTCAACCTGCTGTAGAAACATACGCACAATGGCGAGCGTCAAACAGAAATGCAAAAACAGAAAAAGGACAATATTCACCACTGAACTTAATGGTAAACCATGCAAAAAAAACTTCTTTGTTTATATTTTTGTAAAATATGTAATATTATTTACTATTTTTTTCACTTTTTTGTAATTTTTATACTATGTTTAAATAAATAATATAAATATTACACCTTTGTATTACATTTACATCTTTTCATATATGTTGAAATGTAATTTTGACAAATAGATGTTTATAAATTAATTAATATTTTTCAAATTGAATAATATATATTTGTACTTAATTTTAAAAAATTACTTCCACTTTTTTACTTAAATAAATTACATTTAATTATTAATATTCAACTACTACAATTAATATCTGATTATTAATACACCACCCCAAAAAATACCCATATATCGCTTACATCCCATCAATAAATACAAATTGGACATTTTTTTTTTTTTTAAATAATTTTAATATTATTATTACGTTAACATAATTTCAAATATTATATATTGATACTAACGTATTAAAATTAATACCTGATTATTAACACACTTCCCCTCCCAATATCCCTATATCTCTTGCACCCCGTCCCTAAATACTAATTATGCAATTTGAAATTAAATATTTTAAAAATTACAATTATCATTAATTAAAAACAATGACAATTCATAAATATTAATACTAAAGTATTAAAAGTAATACCTGAGTATTAATATGCGTCCCCACCCAATGCCCCTATATCCATTACATCCCGTCCATAAAACTTATTATAATTTAAAAAATATATATACATTAGTACCTGAGTATTAATACACTTCCCCAAATTCCCTGAAACCCTAAAACTTATTATCATTAAAAAATATATAAAAATAATTATAAAATTGATATTCACCAAATACCTATAACATGTACTTACTTATAAACTTATTCATAAATTACATATTAATGTGTGAGGAAAAAATATTTGTGGTAATGACACTAGTGGTAAAGCACATAAGTAGTAATAAAACTAGTGGTAAATAAATGCATAATAATGCCACATGTGTGCTAAATATCTACATCCAAAAATAGTTGTAAACTCATGCGTGGTAATGACACTAGTGGTAAAGACATAGGGCCTCATTACGATGTTGGTCGGTGACCCTTCGACCTCTCATCGCAGGCTCATCAAACGACATCGTAGGTCTGCAAGAAGATCCACATTCAAGCTGCTTTGTATCACCCATAAAGCGATACATGGAACAGGGCCGCTCTTCATCAGTAATAAAATCAACAAATACATTCAACAAAGGAACCTCCACTCCAGATTGGCACCTCGCCTCAAACTCCCACCATACAAGAAAAAAAAACATAGGTAGCACATCCTTCTCTGCTCAAGCAGCCAAACTATTGGACTCCTTAACCCCAAACATAAGATCCACAGATAACTATCTCATCTTCAGAAGACTATTAAAGAGTTGGCTCTTCCCTACATAACCACCATACTCAAACATAAATGTACAGCATATCCCTTTGTATTTAAGAATTTAATTTGATTATATGTATGCATATAATTATGTGTATTCCTTTGTATAAATGTGTATAATAATTATGTTTATAAATATATTGATATTTGTTAAGTGTTCTTAAGAAATGTAAGTATTACTTATGGTTATAATGTTCTATGCTTAACATGTATATAGGTCACTACATAGTTTTCATATATATGTCATTTGATTAGATGCTAATGGTTCCCCGTTTATTTATCTATCACAATATGGACATTTTTATCATAACTATTTATCTACAATTGCTTCACTATTGATTCATTAAAAAATATATATTTATTTCAATTCAATTCATAATAGCTTTATTTTTACAGTTTTTGTCATAAAAAGCATTGCAGCATAAAATACGTTAACAATAAAAAGTCTCTCTTTAGGCATGAACATTCATTATAAAAGTGTCAATTCATCAAAAAAGCGGTTTAAAAGTTAAGTCATATGGTTAAAACACCGGGGAACAACGAGTGTAGATAATAAAAGCCTTAAAATAGGTAGTGGGCCACAATTCAGAGGGAAACAGCCTATAGTCATATTGACAGATGTCAATATCAATTTAGTGGGAATGATTAATTAAAACGATTAATTAAAACCGAGTCCAATGAGTTAAAACACCAGCAGAAGTAAGTAATATAAACATTTCAAATAGATGAACAGCACCAGGGCTTGATAAAAGAGAAAGCGTATAGATAGCGCCCCATAAAGAAGCAAAGACAAAGTCATAGTTCATAAGGTTTCAAAACATCCAGAAACTATGGAGAAGTCACATCCTATTGTTGGTACGATGGCATCCAGCGAGAATTAGTTAATGTGCAAATTGCAATGGGTGTTCAGGACCTGCACTCAAAAGAGACAATCTACTGGCATCCCAGACAGGCAGATGTGGTGCCGAAGATGTTGTCAGTTGTCAGTTTAAGCCATTGGCTTTACATGCTTGATTGGTCTCATTTGCAACAAATTTTGATCTTATGCACCACATCCACCTTAAAAATTGAGCTAGAGGGATTGCGTAGCAGGAAGAGGGATCTGACGACAAAATTCTCATGGCCACACTATTTTGTCTGGTACCCAGATTCTTGCAAGTCTGTACTAACCAGACCTTGCGAGGAGCTGCATAAGCAGGTCAGACAAACAGAATATGAAGGTAAGTTTCTGCGTGAACGATGCAGATGGGGCACTTGTTATCTCCCAGTGGTGACCATTTCACTGTAAACGTTTTTAAGGGCAGGGTATATAAAGAAATAGCCACACACATAAATTAAAGTACTTATATATTTATATGTTTGTTACATTACCCCTATGGCTAAAACATGTTTTTTAAAATATTCAGCCTCTCCAATGCGCTACCCTATATCTCACTCAATATATCCTCTACCTCCACTCTCTGACTCATTCCAAACCTCATTCTTCTAGTATGAGCCCCAAAATAACCGTTTCTAGACTCTTCCCTCCTCTATCCCTCTTTGCATCATCTCAAAACTCTTTTACTATTCAAATCTCCCAAACAAGCCTTTCTAAACCCTTCCCTCGTGTATCCCTCCTAGACTCATCCGATACCTTTTTTTTCTCCTTAATCCACTTCTAGAGACTCTCTCCCACTTCCATCTCTCCTTTACTCATATAAACCTCCTCCTACTGCTTTGATCCCCAAATAAACACTTTCTAGACCCTTCTCTCTTCTATCCCTCCATTATCCTTTTCAATCCAACTATCAGACTCAAATATCTACTGCGCAAATTAATTAATTTTTCCCTATACTAATTCCCTACTAATTGAGATTTTCCTAGCCTTGGTGTCAGAAAGGCTAGATTTTATCGAAGACATTGAGGCAATTGTTATGCTGTCTTTTCTTGCTTTTTATTAACAGCAGCCAAGTAAAATGATAAACTACATTACCCAGAAAACCTGGAAAAGAACAACAAACAGTGACATCATAATAGAACCACGGATGGCATGTCGAGTAACCCAATAATTATCTTGACTGAGAGCAACAATTACTCTTTTCTTGAAGCGAGTTAGTCAACATGAGGCATGGAAAGAAACAACAACGATGAACCAAAAGAAATCAGTAAAGTCAATAACTCCATAAGGCAGTCCAACAGCAATCGAGGAAACATCTTCCGATTGGAAGAGAGGATCCGTGAAGCGTCAAGCGGGTACCAGTGCTGAAGAAACTCCAACAGCATAAGGTAGAGGAAGAAGCCCCGGAGGATGGCATCCAAACTGCAGAAAACAGACCAGAGCGGGTTAATGAAAAGTGGCAGGATAATACTCACCTCCGTGTCTTTAATAAATTCTAGCCTTTCTGACACCAGGGTTAGGAAAATCTCAATTTTATTACAGGAGCGGAGGATCATATTATGCTTGTTGAAAGCATTGCAATAACAGAGTCAGATACATGTGTAATAGGTTTACAATAAAAGGTTCTAACAGTATTAATGTTTGAGTAATCTGCAGATTTGAGAATGTCATGCAAACTAGCACCTGCCCAAAAGGCCCTAGAGGCCATAGTCCCTCTGTCAGAATGGGCAACAAAGGAATCAACATTAATCCCAGCTAAGGACATGATCCATTTTACCCAGTGGGCTAAGGTGGGAGAAGAAACAGGTTTCTGGGGTTTCTGGAAAGAAATAAGCAGTTGGTTAGCAGAGGGAGCTCTCAGATCTGCAGTTCATGAAACGTACGTTTTTAGCCAATTTCCTACACATAATTTTGGTTGAGAAGGGACAAAAGGACATTGAATTGTAGATAAATTACTTTTGGTATGTCTGTGAACCTGAAAAGAAACACCAAGGGTAGAGAAGTGGAAGGAGGACACATCTAAGGCTTTAACATCAGAAACACGTTTCAATGAGATTAAACATACAAGCATTGTTAGTTTTGCAGATAACTGTTTGAGAGAAAGATACACATTATCCTGCCATGAAATAAACAGTTTTAAAACCAAATTAACATCCCACAATGTACTGTATTTGGGGAACCGGAGGATTAACATATTGTACGCCCTATAATAGATGCCATACCAAAGGATGTTCACCAATGGGTCTTTATCCACTCTGAGATGTACAGCAGAAATGGCTGATCTGTAAGTATTAATTGTATGATAGGCCTTTCCTAGAGGCACTAGCGAAGGTAAGAAAGTGACTACTAGTGTTACATCTGCTGAAATGAGATCTGAATCCCTATACATACACCAGTTACACCAGGCCAACCAGACTGACTTATAGAGTTTAGAAGTGCCAGGGGCCCAGGGTTGTTGAATGAGGTGGACAGCCTCCTCTGAAATTCCTGGAGTTCTCCAAGAAGACCTGAAATCCTCCTAGCAATCAGAAATAGAGAGCCCTCTAGAATCAAGTTGTGTCGAAGTCCCTGAGGGTTGAGCAGCAAATCGGGGAAGTGAGGAAGTCAAACTGGGATGTCCAAGGCCAGCTCCAACAGAGTTGGATACCAAGGCTGAGCTTGCCAAAAGGGGGCAATTAGGACCAAGGATGAAAACTGTGAGCCTGAGCCAGGACTTGCGTAATCAATAGAAAGGGGGAAAGTGTAGAGAAGAGTCTGCGGCCCAGATTGAGGAAACGTATCCGTGGCCAGAGCTTGAGGACCTGGTCTCCAATTGAAAAAGGAAGGAAGTCAGGAATTGAGTCGAGAAGCAAAAAGGTCGATTAACATGTTGCCAAAGATGGAAGAAAGATGATTGAATACTGAAGGGTGCAGCTGCCAATCGCTTGAATCTTGAAGATGTTTAGAATATCAACCTGCTATGACATTCAAACTTCCTGGGAGATAAACTGCTCTGACTGAAAGATATAATTGAAGACAATAGTCCCAAAGATGTTTGGTGATATCCGCCAGAACCTTGGACCTTTTGCCCCGAGATGATTTATATATCTGACCACTGTTAGGTTGTCCATCTGTAACAGAATGGTGCATTTTGATTTGTCTTTCGTAAAGGATTGGATGGCAAAGGAACCTGCAAGCATCTCTAAACTGTTGATATGCAAGAACGACTCCTGATGAGACCATGTACCTCCAGTTGAGTATTCACCGCATATTGCGCTCTCACCTGTCCAACTTGCATTGGATTCTAAGACAAGATCTGGGGCAGCAGAGAAAATCGTTTCTCCCGTTCCAGGCATCTAAGTGAGTCAACTACCATAGAAGTTCTTCTTTTGACTCTGGATCCAAAGAAACAGGGTCTGAATAAGCGAGACCTCTGTGGATTTTTAATCTTTGCAGGGCCCGACAGTGAAATGGGCCCGGAAAAATTGACTGAATCAAAGAAGCTAGAAACCTCACAAGATGGGCTAAAGAGCTAAGAGAAAAATGAGTAAGAGTTAGGGAATGATGGATCTCCTTTTTTATGAGAGCAACCATGTGTTGAGGAAGTTGCAGGATAGACTGAGAGGTTCCTACCAGGAAACCTAGAAATTCCATCTGACGAGAAAGGACCAGAGCTGACTTTTGAACATTGATAAGAAAACCTAGTCAAAGAAGCAAGTCTTGGCAAAAATGTAAATGAGAAAGAAGAGCATTCTTGTCCTGGGCCATAATCAGAAAGTCGTTGAGGTATACCATCAGTCTGATTCCTTGTGCTCTGAGAAAGGCTACAACAGATTTGAGAAGCTTGGTGAAACACCAAGAAGCTGAAGAAAGTCTGAAAGGGAGGGTTTTGAAGCAGAAGAAAGAAATCCCCCATTGGAACTGAAGATAATTTCTGTGAAAGGAATGCACCGGAATTGAAAGATAAGCATCTTGAAGATCCAGTCTGACTAACCAATTATCTTGGAGCATAATATCCACGAGGTGGAGAACAGTTTCCATCTTGAAGTGATGCTACACTACGAAATTGTTGACAACTTTTAGGTTTATGCAAGGCGAAATGTTTTGTTCTTTTTCTGCACCAAGAAGATGGTGCTGAGAAAATCTGTGGGATCGAACTCTGTTTGTTTGATAGCTTGTTTGGTAAGAAGAGATTGGATTTCGTCCTCAGTCAAAAGGTGATTGATCCTCAGAAAAAAAAAGAGGAAGAGGTAGTTGTAACTGTAGAGGTGGTTGATAGAGTTCTTCTATCTGATATCCTTTAACTGTTTGTATTATCCAGGGATCTGTGATGAGAGAAAACCATGCATTTAAACAAAGAGCTAATATGTCTCCTACGGGAGGAGGGCCAGAATTGGAAAGTCTTACCTGAAAATTGTTCTCCTTTGTTCCTATATTTCCTGGGCCGGTAACCACAGGAACGCCGGGGATAGAACTGGGGTTTGTAGCCAGTGTAGACTTTGACCTGAGGCTGCTGGTCGAAGGAGCCTCTGTTGAGGGATTGTCCCCACCCTCCCCCCAAAGCGACTGCTACCTTTGCCGGCCTTGGCAAAAACTCAAGAAGAGAACATTTTCTTCAGGGAGAGTTGGCCCTTACCCATCATGGCAAAGGTGGACACATATTTCCCAAGTTCTTTAATAAAAGAGTCTCCAAATAAAAGTCCATTGGCAAGAGGACCTTCCTCCTTGGTAGCAAGACTACTCAACTTAGGGGTCGATTCCGATTCGGGCCGGAAATTTCTCCGACCGAGCCGGACCCGGAGAGATTTCCGACCGAATCGGACCCGTGCAGTCCGACCGAACGAGTACGATGCGTCCGTATGTTATCGGACTCGAGTCGGTCGGACTCCCATTGAAGTCAATGGGAGCCGGTCGTACAACGCGTGACGCGGGCTCCCATTGACTCAATGGGTGCGAGTCGGACAAGGGCGCCCCCTACAGCGGGTACGCGGCGAAGCGTACAGGGGGGTCCGACACGGACCCCCAAAGTACGGCTCCGACAGCTCTTACGAGCCGGAGTGCGCGGCTCGGTCGGACTGCTCGCGGCGCGCATCGTACTTACCCGGCCGGGAACGTCTCCATTGCGCGGTGCGAGTCGAGTCCGAGCGAGTCGGTCGGAGCGGTTCGAGCCGGGAGCGAGTCGGTCGGAGCGGTCGGGACGCCCGGACGAGTCGGTCGGAGATTTCGCATCGTACTCGCTCGGCCGGACCCGTGTACGGTTCGGTCGGGAAAGAGGGCTCCGAATCGGATCCGGTAAAGCCGAATCCGATTCGGAGCCCTACCGGCCGAGATCGGAATCGGCCCCTAAGGGTCTATTTTTGTAGAAACAAACTCTTTTGCCTTCCTTGAGAAATGTGGGCATTGGCATTGCCCAAAATACATATAGTCTGTTGGGCCCAATTAGAAAGGGTATCTACATCTACTTGTTTGCCTATAATTTTTGCCTCCTCGGCCAAGTCCAATATCCTGATCTGGGGACCAATCAAATCTAATATCCTGTCTAGACAGTTGTACTAGGCCCTGTCAAATCCTTTCTTTTGGTCTTTCCCATATTTGGTAAAAAAACATTAAAATGTTTGGGTCAATAACTGAAGTAGCCGTAATGTTGTTAGGAAGAGAAGCACGGGAGCCTTCTAATTTCAACTAATTTGTAGAAGATTTATCAAGAGCATGACGAAGGTAAAAAGAGACATAATCCGCAACATGCTCTGACGGGAACCACTCAATAGGGTTGGCATGGTGAATTAGGGAGGGATCAAACATGGGTTCCCCAAGATGGTCCACTAATTCATTAGACAGTAGGTGAGAAACACCACCATCGTTAGGAGAAATCTTTTGCCTTTTCTCCAGAGGCCCATAATTGATAGGATCAGAAGATACATCAAAATTGTGTGTGTCATCCAAGACATCATTATCATCACCATTGTCAGTGTCTTTTAAATGGGTAACTTGAAGGGGGAAAGAGGGGGACCCCGAAAATGAAACCTCTCGGTGGGAGGACCAATATTTAATGTAACACCTTTATCAGACTCAGCACAGGTTGCTGCACATTTCTTGCCCTTTTTGAGGGACCTTCAGAGGGGGAAGAAAACATTTTAGAAAGGGAAGCCTCTAAAGTTTTGGACACATCCGGCATTGAGACTGATACAGCCTGCTGAAGAGAATCCTTAATGAGGGATTTTAAATTATCATTAAAAACTTGAGTGTCTTCCTTCTCAGACATTATGAACACCACCCAAAGTAAACAAATACGTTTATGTTATTAAACATGTATAAAACACAGTGAAAATCAAATACAAACAAGAAATGCCTGAATTTCCCTTTAAAATGGAGAGGAATGGGTTAATGCATGAGTAATGAAAGGTAAAAGAGCCTTTAAGGGGCGCGTCTCTGTGGAGATGGGCTGTGTAGAAGGGGAGGGGTTGCCATAAAGCGAAGGACAGACAGACGGGAGGAGCAAAGAAGGCAAGAGTTACTGCAAAGCGGTTCAGAAAGAAAAATGTCCCAGCAAACTTTGCCCTCTTCGCAGGAGGCGGCGTTGAGGAGGTAACTAAAGACGCACTGAGGCAGAGTAAGAATAACGGTAAGCGCTCAAGGAACAGAACGTTGTGAGCGAGCCCGTGCATGCACAGAGGCTGAATAAAGACAGTACAATAAAAAATAAACATTAACCATAAATATAACTAAGCGTATACCTAGAAATGTTCAACCATATGAAGAGAAAGTGAATATAATACTTATATAGACTGCGAGCAGCAAGAAAAGAGGAACTGTTGCTCTCAGTCAAGATAAATATTGGGTTACTTGACGTGCCATTGGTGGTTCTATTATGATGTAGCTGTTTGTAGTTCTTTTCCAGGTTTTCTGGGTAATGTAGTTTTTTCTGTTTTACTTGGCTGCTGTTAATAAATGAAATCTCACTCAACAGAGAAGTGCACTTCTCTGTTGAGTGAGATTTCATTGATGATAAGGGAGTCAGAGAAGGCTTTTTCCCTTGTCTCTCTTTTGTGATTTTGCTGTTAATAAATAGCAAGAAAAGAAAGAATAATATGAGTCTCCGGTCTTGTAATAAAATCCTATTTGGGTTCCAGAGTAGCGTGCTATTCGCCGAAAAAAACTTTGATGCCTCATCAGGGGTAGTAAGCGCTATATAAATGCAATTACAATTACAATTGTCCCACCCTTCAACCCCCACCACCCCCAATTTGCTACTGAGGGGTTAGGGTAGGGTATGCGACTGCAGTAAGTAAATAGTCCTTCAAAGCTTTTTTGTCCTGTGGCTGCCCTCGTCAGGGATACTAAGCCCCACATACATATACTCTTACCATACCATATTATTGAAACAAGGGGTAGTCGGGGACGTGCCAATGGGACCAGGTGACATGCTGGGGTAGCTGATGGTACCCTGATTAGCATCGATGCAGAAGAAGCAGCTTTTGTGATATTCAAAAGGCCTCATAATTTCTCCATGCATTGCTTGATTTAAGGTAACTGTATAAGCGACGTGCGTATTCCATAGTCTGTCACCCGATAAACAATTGCTCAGCTCCTCAGTGCCCTCTGAGGCGCGGCTGCGCGAGCACTTCCGAATCAAAAAGGGGCAAATAAATGTTTGTCATTCAAAGAGGCTGGGAATTACTCAGCATGTCAAAGCTGCTCACCACGATTAAAGCACATTCCAGGGCGGGGTTCTGATGCACGCCCAGCTGTATAATGATCAATTTTACCGAGGCCCTTAGATTTTTGTTTCGAGCGGTAGTGCTCCAGACAGAATAGGATGCGGTGGGTCAGCGTGTGGGCAGAATCTGAATGCACCTCCATGTGAGAGGCAGGGCGGCAGAAAGTGAGGGGCTGAGCCAGCGCATTCCTTCCCAATAGTGCGCACGTGCTTCCTGCTGAGAGGGTGAGTGGGCGGATGGCTGGGACCAGCGGCAAGTGTTTCTGCCTCATTTCAAACAGCAGGAAGTTAACGTGCGTGTGTGTGCGCGCTCGCGCTTACATACTGTAAAAACCTATGGGGACTAACTAGACAAGTAATATGCTTATAACATGCCGATAACGTACGCTTGAGTGTATCTTCTGTGGAATTCCTTCTGACGCACCCCAGAGATCAAATATCACAGAGGATGTTCTTCCTAGATCATTGTGGAAACGGTCTGATAGGACCGTGGCTGTGCGGTCACACAGACTGATGGATGTGTGCTGGGTGTCAGCATGTGGAACACCAGATTATGGCGGGCCTCCCACACAACCTCACCCACACACACTCGCTCACACATGCCAGAACAGGGCCAGTGGGAAGCACTTCCCTGCTCCCTTCATTGTGGTAAACCAGCCCTTAGATTGGAGGCTTTCCTGAAAAGAGATTTCAGTTTTCCCTTTTCTGAATGCCACCAGTGAAGCCTGACTACAGAGATACCATAAACAAGCTACATCGGCCTAGCGCCGCATTAAACAATGGGGAACATTTACAAAGACTTTGCAATGGAGCAAAATCAAGCAAAGTGACATGAATAAGCACAAAGTCTTGGAAGGTTATTTACTTTCCAGCACAAATGGTGCTCATCGCTAGGCAGAAATAGTGCTTTGCGTTCCTTTGCATCAAGGGGGCATTAGACAGGTGTGAAATAGACACATCACTGGAAATACCACTAGTTTTTGATGCAAGCGTGATTTACTAAGATAGCCAGACTGGGCTTTGCGGCCTCCTTGAAGAGGGTGCTAACCTGGAGTAATGTTTATATTCCTCCAACCATTTCACACATTGCAAGTGCACTTTAGGGCATGCAGTTGCTCTTTAGGGCACATCCAATGTGTGGAATGTAGCTGAATTTGCATTTTGTTTAGGCATAGGATTGTGTACTGGAGGTGTATGCTTCCAACAGAATTCCTATGCTACACATCAAACACACACACCTCAGCACTATGGTGCAAACGCTGTGCATGGCGCTAGGCAGCCTGTTTCTGCACCAGCACAGGGGTGGCAGCAGCAGCAGGTCATATGTAGGTCTTGCCTAGCAGGCAGCACAGGCTGTCTGCTTGTGAAAAGGCCTATTTGTCATCTCACAGTGGATTTCCATTGGTTGGCTTATTGTCTCTCTCATTTTATTGCTTTTTTCATACGTTAGCTTGAGTGGGCTTTCCTTGCTCTTCCTGTGTCTGTCCCTCTCCTGGGGCATGACCTCATTAATTGTATGCTTCCACTGCTTAATTTTCAGGCACTACTTTTTTCTTTTTGGTTATGCACTCCAGGAAAGTGCATTTGTTTTCCAGTTGTCATCCTCGTGTACTTCTCTCCCCCCCCCTCCATTGCATTGTGCTGCTCTATTTCACCCATGCGCTTCTCTCCCAACCCTTTTTCGCCCCGTGCTTTCTCTTCCATGTGCTTCTTCCCCCAATCCGCTCCCCACTACTTGTTGCTCTCTCTCTTGCCCATGTACTTGTCTTACCTTCCCAGAGTCCACATTACTAGTTGTGTGCTTCTCCCGCTCTCTGTGTTGCTTTTGTCCACATGCCTTCTGTGTTGCTTCACCCGACCTGCACCGTCCATTTTGCTTTGCCCCATCAGCTTTTGAAAAAAATGCATTTGTGCTACTTTAACGCCTTCGCTGCGATTGGAATTCCGCCCCGGTGCTGGACATTCCGATCGCGGGCGTGGTCGTGACGAGCTCAGCTCGTCATGCGCACAGCCTGACCGCGCAGCATGACGAGCTGAGCTCGTCATGAGCAGGGAAGGGGTTAAAAAAATGTCCTGATCCAATTCAGATCAGTAAATAAAAATAAAAAAACCATGTGCATTATTTTGTGGGCGGGTACCTGCATGGTGAGTGCACCTACAAATTGATGTGTGGCCACCTAGCGTGCGTCATGTTACCTTTTTTTGGTTTTCTCTTTAGCCATGCTGTACAGCATTCAGGATACTGTACAGCATCACTGAAAACAATTGGCAACCGGATTTGCTGTGCTGCGTTGCGCAAGGGGGAAAACACAGGACAAATCAATGTCTACTAAGATTTGCCTGCTGCTGCTGTCATCCCCTGCACTTGTGCTCTAATGGGGCTGCCTTGTGTGATGCACAGCCTCACACCATGTCTAGCATAGACTGTACTGGAAGCATACTCTTCCAGTACACATTCCTATGCCTAGACATACTCAGAAGGATCCCATGCATTGTGCCTGTGCTGTGCACTTTGAAAAATAAACACATTTCCCCCATTTTAACCTGTTTCAAGTAGGTGCTAGTTAGTTTTTTAAATGATGCCCAGTCTTGCTATTCTAGTAGAACAGGGCTTGTGGCAAAGCCTGTTGGTGTTTGCGCTGATCCACCATATTTATAACTCCCTAGACGGAAAGTGATGCAAAGCATTTTTTTGTGCTGAGAAAAGCACAAACGCCTTTTGCGCTGCATAGTAAATACCATGCACCACTTTGTGCAACTTATGTTGCTTTGTATTGGTGCAAAGCCATAGCAAATCTTAGCACTAATGTGTAAGCCAGTTGGACCGCTCAGTGAGTTAATGCATCCTGATCCACAGCAGAGACCTTGTTGTAATCTGCAGGTCGCAGATGTGCTTCAGTATAAGTCTGATCACCCTTCACACTACCAAAGTGAATAAATTGAGAACCAATGAAGTGGTTTGGGCTGATTTGAACTGCTTCTCAAATCAGCGCCTAGAAAGAATAGTGTATGTAAAGTGCACTCTACATTTGTAGTATGTGTTATCTTAATGAATTTTATATAGCTGCAAATGCAGACATTAAGGTATTTGTGGAAGGAGTGGTCTGGGAGTCCAGGCTCTGACAGTGCCCCTTTTTTTGGCCGCTCTTGGGCACCAGAGGCACAGTAGCAAATTTGCATGTCAGTTGGTTGAAGCCCTGATTCTTCTCTCTTTGGGCCTGATTACGAGTTTGGCGCAGCAGTACCGGCGCAAAGCCGCCTCCGCTGCACCAAAGTCGCGTAAAGACCATCGACCGTATTACGAGTAGAAAATGTGCAACTCGTAATACGGTCAGCAATCCTTTGGCCGTTCCTATGGCGGTGGCTTGAAAACAGGCCCCGCAATGGGAACGGCCAAAAACTTCCAGCACGGTATGGACGGTGATGTCCATGCTGTGCTGGAACTGGGGGAAATACAGACAGGGGGCACATGCTGTGTCCCCCTAAATGTATCCCCATGTCGTGGAGGACCCTTTGTTCTTGCACCGCCAGCATTTTCATGGCCGGGCTCTGCCATCAAAAGGTTGGCGGTGCAAGAACTCAAAATATGCTGAGCGGGACAGCACCAGTCCCTGCTTAGCATAATGCGTTGTGGCGCCTCTGCGCCACCGGCAGGGAATGACTGTTCCCTGGCCCAGCAGGCGGTCCACCGTCGATACGACTCTGTAAGCCGTAATCAGCAAAACGGTGGACCGCCACTCCTGCGCCACTGCGAGTCTGCCGGTCGCAAAACCGCCAGACTCGTACTCAGGCCCCAAGTCCCAAATGGGCATGAGTGGAGGATACTACTAAAGGGAACTGGAAAACTGGGGCAAGGAAAGGAAACAGGGAGGACTGTGGCTTGTAAAGCAATTTGAGCCTGATGTAAAACAAAGGCTCTAAATTATCACTTCTGCATAATCATAGTCCACAGCTTTTTAAATCTTTACACACTCTCTGTACATTAATTATGTCGTAATTTGTGTGCCCAACTTGATGGTATTCAAATGGACCTTTTTTTTAAAAAAAAGTTACTCTTGTTTTGTGTTTGAAATGCGCATAGTAAATAAGCCTAGGCTTAAAATAAATATAGAATTGTGTTGTTTTGCTTTAATCAATCTATGCATTGAATTGTTTTATATAGTGACATCTGTTCCTGCCCACATCTTGAGGAAACGAGACTGATTGATGAACTTCTCCACATTCTTTCCACGACTGATGTTTCACACGTTTGTTTGTAAATGTAGTTTCTGATGTCTCAAGAGAATCCTTTACTATAGGTTTATGAATACCCATAAGGTTACTACTGTGGATGGTATTGTGGGTAATAACCAGAAGGTGAATGCTTTGTACTGCATTGTCATGGTCCCTCCTCTGACACTCTGTCCTATGCCACTCACACTGCACACATGCATGCAGCAGACATAGCACATCACAACCTCAATGCAATTTTTACTCCATTTACCTGGTCCTCTCCAACCACAGTCTACCTCATTGGTTTCCTAATCCCAACAGTCTGCAGTATCCATGCATCAATCAGACAGCCAAAAACAGAAGACTTAGGGCCCGATTATGAGTTTGGCGGTGTGGGCCGCCACGTCACCGCCCTGCTCCCACACCACCAAACAGGGCCACCGTCGCCTGCCAGATTACTAGTGAAATCATGGTCTGGCGGGCGGGCGGTGTGGTGGTCCCGCGGCGGTGCAGTAAAAAGGCTCAAATGTGAGCCATAATGCTGCACCACCACGGGACCCCCACAGTGCGTTCCAGCATGGCATTGACTGTGAATTTCATGCCGTGCTGGAACTGTGGGTGCATGCACACAGTGGGCACATCATGTGCCCCACTGCATGCACCAACATGCAAGGGGGGCCCTGTAGTGCCCCCTTTGTTTCCTGACCACCAGCAATTTTATGGAGTAAGAACCTCCATGAGACCGCTGGCGGTCAGGAAACTTGTAATCTGCATGGAGGTTCCGCAGCGGCACCTCAAGCATATTCTGAGCCCCTGACCACAGTGCCACCCCCAGGGAACATGGTTCCCTGGCAGTTGCGGCGGTCCAATGGTGGTCAGACCACCAAAGTTGCAATACGGCGGTCGGACTGCCAGTGCGACAGTGGACAGACCGCCACTGCCATGCTACCGTGAGTTTGGCAGTCTACGGACTGCCAAGCTCATAATCAGGCCCTTATTGGTATGCATTGTTCAATTTGACTAAACATACTTCAGCAAAAACAGTCCTTCAGCTTCTCTGAGCTTCTCTCATGCCACTTCTATTTCTCAACGGCAAAGACTGTCACGTTTAATCAGATCTTCCGAAAACCAGAAACCAACCAAGGACCTGATTATGAGTTTGGCGGTCCGTGGACCACTAAACTCACGGTGGCACGGCGGTGGAGGTCCAGCCACTGCCACACCGGCAGTCCGATCGGTGTATTACAACTTTGTTTGTGGGACCACCATTGGACCGCCGCAACCATCAGGAACCGCGCTCCTTGGCTGTGGCGTGGTGCTCAGGGGCTCACAATATGCTGGTGGTGCCGCTGCAGCACTGCCATGCACATTACGAGTTTCCTGACCGCCAGCTGTCTCATGGAGGTTCTTACTCCTGAAACTGCTGGTGATCAGGAAACAAAGGGGGCCCTACAGGGCCCCCCTTGCCCCATACATGTTGGTGCATGCAGGGGGGCACATATTATGCCCCCCTGTGTGCATGCACCCCCAGTTCGAGCACAGCATGGACGTCACAGTCCATGCCATGCTGGAACACACTGTAGAAGTCCCGCAGCAGTGCAGCATTAAGGCTCACATTTTCGTTTTATTTTTCAGCTGCTGGCTGAGCCAGCATGTGCAGGGAGTGGCCGAGCCGGGCCATCGGAGGGAGGAGGGGGAGTGGTAGATGCACTTTTAAGTGTGCACGTCAGTTTGGCCGGCCGTCTTAAGCCAGCCAAACTTACATGCATACTTAGGTTTCTCCAACCCAGCTGTATTGCACAGCCGGGTTGCAGAAACAGCACAGACTCTGTGTGCCTGAGCGAGCGTTAATCCAGCCTGCTCAAGCCAATCCCCACGCCGCTAGAGCAGTGTGGGAATTGGATGGGGAGTCCGTGATGCTGTCCCAGGGACTGCTGGGGCCAAGGAACTGGAAGCAGAGGAGCGCAAGGCCTGGCAGTACCAGGTAAGTCTTTTATTTATTGTTTTATTATTAAACCCCCCCGTCATGCACTCCCCGGTGCATCTCCACTGCCCTCCCGCACCACCTCCACCCGCCCCATCGGTTTTTATCTGTGTCAGCCTCCACTGCTTTGTAGGTTTGACAGAATCATCCCTACCCATAGAGATCGCCACTGACTCCATCTGCCTGCATGCATCACAGTCTGCATTATCTACAAAGCAAATACCATCACTTTGCACCTTGCTGTAGCTATCATCCAAGAGTAAGACCTCCAGTTAACCTACAGCAGCAGAATCACTATGGAAAAAACAGTAAATGCAGAAAAAGAAGAAAAGATGACAGACATTTTCCTCCTATGTGCCAAGGGTCTGGAATTTCATCTTAATCACGATCTGTTAGGCCTCTTGTCTTCTCCTCTTTCGAAAGGAGTTTCAGACCATCTCTTCAAACAACTCTTCACCACAGTGTATCACCTGGTTACTGGCCCCCATGAAGAGAACACCCCATCCTCTGTCCCCCTCCACTTATCAAACAAATGTATCCTTCCACCACTCTCCTCTGCACTAGTCTTCTCCCTGTGGTTCCACTCCCTATTATAAACTCACTCCCTCAAACTACTAATTTTTGTCACCCCTGAAGCTCCATACGTTCTACTCTACCATCCTTAGCTTCACTTTGCCTGCTCTTTTTGCTTTTCGAGCCCAGGGAGTACAGCTCTCCTTTACTTTGTAGCTAGGCTTGCATCATATGCACCGCATACATATAGACCCACGTATGCCCACTTTTCTACGTCCAAATTATGCAAAACTATTAATTACATTTTGCGCAAATAAGCCTCACACATGTGCACGGCATGTTTATTCTCTTTTGAAAGTCATGTGTACTGTTTGCATGAGTACATTATGACTTTTTCCATGCATAAGTCAGACTTTCATTCAGAAACGGTTTATCAGACCCATTGCCTGAAAGACAATCATATTATCATATATCGGAAATGGAAGCTGAATAAAGTCTATGTAATCCAATAAATCACACCAATATCAACATTCCTTTTTGTGCTTTGATAAATATCATGTTATGACATATCTTCTGCATGTGCACCATTGCTCAGTGTATTTAACTTATTGAATAGTACATAATCATTTCAAATATTCGTAATAAACATATCTCTCTTACCTCCTCCAACATGTAAACAGTGTGAGATGACATGTGTTACAAGAGCCATGATTCTAACTATGACACTGTTCCACATATCCTGCACGACGGCTCTCGGGACACTGTAACATAGTCAATAACAAGTACTGGGTCTTACAGTGAAAGTTTATAGATGCAATAAGCACCTATGAAACATCCATTGTTACGTAGGATTTCTTGCTCCTCAAGGCCCTCATTTAGAGGTTCTCTGTAAACTTACTGTAATACCGCTACTGCAACCAGTTCAGATGTATCACCAAAATTAGGTTGCCTTTAAATGAGGAACAATATTTGTCCAATCCGTTCCAAGTTTTTAGGTGCAAACTTAGCACCAACATTTTGCGAAGTATATGTTGTAAAGTGCTACTACAATAAGGAAATATGACATTATGGTATTTGTAATTCTAAAATATGACTTTAAATTACGAAAAAGTGTTAAGTGCGCTGTAAACTACTTCTAGCACAAGTAACACAACCTTTGCACACTTTCAACGTTCTCTAAATGAGGCCTAAGTGTGGTGTTGTTGGTGCTGATCGAATTTTTATCACTTTAATGACACTATTTCTCACTTCACTCAATTTTATAATTATTGAATTTGTATCATTTTAATGATACTATTTCTCACTTCACTCGATTTTTAATTTCAACAACTTATGTTCTGCAGTATTTTGAAATCGGCAGCAAGATCGACTCACAGCTGTTACACACTTTCCAGTGGGTTTGCTGTAATTAGCCAGACTGCAAATGAAATTTTCCGGAAGTTACAAGCGCAGCCATTTTGTCATTCGGTTTCATAAAGCGCTACCACCTTGCTATATCCTAATTTGCCTTAGAACAATGCAGACCAAAGGATAGAGTGTTAATCCTTTGTGAATAGGTTTTTATCAGCCACCTCGTAGTACAATTTTTAGGTCTGGCTTGCGAGAAGCTGTTTGCATTGTTTATTGATACCAAGGGCGTATTTATGAGAGAATTGGCAGAGCGTGGCGTTAGCCTCCTTGGCTTAACGCCATGCTCTGCCACTTCTGAAACGCAGGGCTGCACTGTATTTACAAGAATAAGGTGCAGCCCTGCGTTTTTCCCTGCCCTGGCACTAATTAGGTGTCTAACGCCAACGCAGGCACCCTTGCACCATAGTGCAAGGGTGTCTGTGTTGCAGGGGAGTGATTGTTTATGTGCAGGAAGGTGTCTTAAATGGCGATTTGTAACTTATATGTGTGCAGCTTTGTGCAGCACACATAGAAGTTGCAATTCGTAATTTTTAAAATGATTGTTTATGTGCCCCTTCCTGCACATAAACAATCAATGGTGTTTTGCTGTTTATATGTGTGCTGCACAATGCAGCACACATGGAAACAGCAAAAACAAGGAGAAATGAAGCATTTCTCCTCGTTTCGCCATGTTAAGACCAGGTTTCCCTGGACTTAATTTTGGTGCTGCCCCATATTTAAGCCGCCCTTGTAAATATGGGGCAGCGTCAAAATCAATGAGTGTTGCGGTGGAACGCCCATTGCAACACCCTTTGCCCCATTGCCCTCTACTTTCACGCTAAGTGTAGCGTGAAAGGGTGCCTTATTTACAATGCAGCGTTAAGCCACATTAAGTGGCTTAATGCTGCCTTGTAACATAGGCGAAGCTTCTACCGCCACCACAATGTCTGAAAAAGTGACGTTGTGGTGGCGATAGGGGCTTGTAAATATGCCCCCAAGTCTTTAAAATGTAGATAGAGTGGCCTTTCGTTCCACCTAGAAGAATATTACTCTCTTACCTCATGCTATTGGATGTTTTAGTGTATCAGCTCACCTCCTATGTAGTGCTTGCATTGTAATGCACAAGGTACTATATTACTTGACCAAAGCACAGTGAATAATGAGACGTTAAATTGTTTATTTCATATGTGCATTATATAGAAAAAGCTAAACCTTTTTGCTTTGTGACTCCAGCAAGTTTTTTTGTAAACACTTTAGTCAGGATTCAAAATGAAAGTCAGACCTATTGGTTGTGCCAATTCTTTTCTGCTAATGGTTAGCAGCCGCACAAATTCAATTGACCTAATTTGAAGGGTTCCACAGAATAGGCACACATTAGTACAGGAAGTTAAAATTTGTGTATGGTTTCTTTATAGATTTCATGACTTGAATAACAATTTCCCAGCATTTTGCTCATGAGTACATGATCTGTGTCATCTACAGGACTAGAACGAAACTCCCTTTAGCTAGACACTGTCGGAAAATTGTTACATCCTTGGCTGAAGTCCTCGTATAGAGCAACACAGATAATTGGTTCAGTATGACTCAGAGTCAGGGGATGATAAGTTGAAAGTCATTGTGATTAATGGTGACAAGAACTAATAGCGATATAATTCAAAGCGAGTACATCGTTTGTTCGGTAGAGCAGGTTTTGAGTTGGACGTCTTCCCGTTACTTTGTCAGATGTTTTAATAGATTCATGGCAGGTGTTTGGGGCTGAGAGTAGTCAATGGTACAAGGTGTAGATGTTGCAACTGCTGCTAATGTCTCTAACCAGCAGCAGCTGGGAAAAATGTGCACCAATATTACAGGAACTCCTTATCTAGATTCAACAGGTTGTCTCCATTTTACATTTTGTCTGTGAAGCTTCATAATGTGCAGCCCAGACAAACAAAAGGAATTATACTTATGAATTAAAGCTAAATTATTTATACTATATCATGATTGGTATATGGGCAGCTGTGGCCTTCCTTTGTCAGCGTAAAACCTACATGTGTAATAATGTTTTATCGAGAAGAGCTCGGGAAGAAATAATTATATAACCTTCCTTGTTCCTATTGCTGTGTGACCATATAGATACCTCAGAAATCTACAAATATTTTAACCAAAAGTTCAGCATAAGGGCCCCAGACTCCACTGCAGTCTGGCTGGTTAGTGACCAACTCTGTAATTGAAACGGCATCAGGTCTCAGTTTACTGCCATCTTTCACTCTACAACGTTGTCAATCATCTCTTCTCTTGTGCCCTAAAGTAACTTTAACTCGTGCCACCGCCATGCGCAGTGTTGTCATCAATGATGTAGTTTCGAATATTGCATTGATGTCATCGATGGTGATATAGAACATGTCATGAATGATGTAATATGTGAGATAATTAGCAGTGCATGGCTAGGGCATGAGTTATAGTTACTTTAGGGCACGTGTTATAGTTAGTTGAGAAAGCTATAACTGGTGAAATTCAGTGGCTTTATTTGTTTAAAACGGTATGTATTAACTGACATTTACACCTAACTGTAACATCCCTTTAATTTTTGTTTTTGTCAGTGAATGTCTGTTTTTTTTTACGTAAGGGAAGATGTCCATCGCTGTGTGTGGTGTGGGGTTGGGCGAGGGGCTTGTCTTCCGTCCAGGCCCTGTACCCAACCCCATAAGGGTATCTAACCTCCACACTGCACCAGGCCCGTAGCTGTGCGTGGCGTGGGATTGGTCGTGCACCTCGCCAAGATCTAGCTTTCTGCCAAATTTGGTGTAATGCTGTTTAGCTATTTTTGCGGCATCGCTGTTCAATTTTTCTATGGAAAATTGAGCAGGAAAAATATATTTTGGGACCCCACCCTTTTTCTAAGTCCTCACATGACCGATCACCCTGAAACTTTCCGGGAAGGAGCTGAGGTGAATGAGACTTTTCTTTGGAAAGCTTTGCAAAGGTTTGTGAAATGGTGCCAAAGTTAAAAGCAAACCAAAAACACATTTCCAATGGAAATGTGGTCCTAGTATATGTATAAATTGGTTCAGTGGTTTTAAAAGCATAAGGAACAAAAATTATTGATATATTGGGCAGCGGTGTACAGATGTATCGCGGTAGACCGCGATACATAGTGATGACAAAATACAATATTATTGGTTAATGAAAGGCCTTGTGCACCTCCTTACTGTGGGTTGTCAACTCGCTAGCTAGACTAAATTAATTATAACTCACACCTTCCCCATGCACTGCTTATACCCTATTATACTACATAATTTATAGCTAGTTAAATCATACCATTCATAACAACAAGCAAGACATCTGAAATGGCATCATTAATGAGAAGAGTGTGCATGGTAGAGGGCCCAGTTATGGTTAATTTAGTCTGTCTAGCGCATTGACAACACCCTATACGAAGGTGCGCGAGTTATAGTAATTTGTGGGAGGGGCGCAAATTATAACTTGAAGTTATAACTATAAAGTTATAACTATAACTTTTGAATTTCCTATTTTTGTGTAGTCTAAGTTGCATTTGTATAGAAAAAATAAATTAGGTTTTCCTAAGTATAACTAAGCTTTAACCTTTGCTTTTTCGAATATATATCCATATATAGATAGATAGATAGATAGATAATATATGTATCTTGCAATATAATTAGAACACTTTTTTTATATTTAAAAAAATGTAATTAACATTTGTAAATGTGTTTATATAGTTACATTTGCCAATTTTTACTTTTAAGCGATTGTTAATATTTATAGTTTTTTTTATTTAAATTATTGTTTTGTATATCTTAAAGAACACATAAGTATAAAAATAAATACACATATTTCATTTACAATACTAATTAAAACTATTTTTCATTACATTATTTTGCATTTTAATATTTTACATAAATTATATATAATGGTATAAATATGATTTTTTCTATACACTTACCTTATTTTTCACAATATTTGGTTCTATTATATTTTTGACTCAATATTTTGGTAGTTTACATACACCGTATGTAAACTCAATATTATTGTAGACTATATTTTTGACACAATATTCTGCTATCACGTTATCACCCCCCTCCCCCCCCAAAGGGCAGAGGATGGGTCTTATGATCCTCTGCAACTCCTCTGCACCTCCTCTTTATTTCAAGTAGGTCCTCAATGTGTATTACCTCAGAAAAGACTGGTTAAAATCAAGATCATTACATATGCCTCACATACCATACACAGCCCCCGTACTCACACCAACACCCAGAACACAAATTCACACACAGTATACCTTCACATCCCTTTCATTAGCACCTACCACTCACACTCTCTCACAGAACAAATCCTTCTGAGCATACCGCCCAGTCTTCGATGCTCCTGTCATTGCAGATGTCATAATACAACATATCATGTCTGCACTTTTCATCCCAGAAACCAGACTCCACCCCATCTACACACATCTTAAATGTCCTCATAACCAGAGGCTGGAACAGCCATTGTGTAGAATGCGTGTACAAGACTGGAGGACGACTTGTTCTCATCAACAGAGGCACCTGGTCCTGCACTCTAAGGGGTCGATTCCGATTCGGGCCGGAAAAAGCACCGACCGACTCGGAGCCGGAATTAAATCCGACCGACACGTACCTGTGGCGCACGACACGCCAAGTACGATGCAAGGCGCGAAAAATCCGACCGACACGTACCGAAACCAAGTCGACCGACCGAGCCGCACGGAAAACAGCAATCCGGCCGGAAAAACACGCGAATCCAACCGACCGACACGCACCCGGAACAAATCCGACCGAAACGTACACGTGAACTCCAAACCGCAAAGTACGATGCAAGGCGCGAAAACCACGAGCGAGTCGGACGGAATACAAGCCGTACGACCGACACGCATACAAAACCGAGCCGAAGCAACACAATACACCGCGACCGACGCGTACGCAGCATAGAAAACTGCACAAACACAGCGTGAACGAAACGGAGAACACCGTACGAGACCAATGCAGGGTCCGACTCGGTCACAAGAACGTTTCCAACATACACAAACAGCACAAAGGAAAAATCACCCAAAAAAAGGCCAAACAAGCAATTACCAAGCCAATAAATACTGGGGGGGGGGGACAGAGAACAAAGACACACCCACAACTCCACCTATATAAAGAACACAAATCACAACCATGAGCCTTTGCAAATGCCATTCCACTGCCAGCACCCAAGAGAAAGCAACCACACACCCACAGCTCATCCCTCACACAAGCCACACACCATCAGCACACCAACAAATACCTACCTCACATACACCCAGCAAAACACACACCCACACACCCTCACCTGCACACCAACACACACATCACTCACCATCACCAACCATCACCATGCCCCCCAAGAAGAATCCCAAGTTCCTAGATAGTGAATTGGAAGTCATGGTAGACGAGATCCTCAGGGTGGAGCCACAGCTGTTTGGCACACTGGTCCAACAGACCCCCATGTCGCAGAAAACCAAGATGTGGGAGAGGATCATCAACAGGGTGAACACCCAATCACCATGTCGGCGCACAAAGACCGACATCCAGAACAGGTGGTATGACGTGCGCAGGAGGGTACAGGACATGCTGAAGAAAGACTACATCAACAGCCAACGCACCGGCAGTGGCCCTCCTGCCAAGCCAATATACCTCAGGCCCTGGGAGGAGAAGGTGCGGGCCATCCTTCCGCCAGTGAGCGTATATGGACTAGAGGACATCCCAGAGCCTGGTGAGTACACAACAAATGTACACAATATACTGCCACAAAACACACACATCACTGTCAAGGGAGAGTCAAACCATGCACTCATAGCAATTACACAGCAACCAGAACAGAATCATCCCAAAATGTGTATGTTAGTCAGATAAACACAACACATGCCATCAAAAAAGTCACATCCAACTGTGCCAACACATGTACAAACACAACTACAGCTAGGCAGTGGCACAAATAGAACTAACAAACACATCCAGACATGTAGCCACCACAACAACACCAACACACAGTGAAGACCACTCAAAGGAAGGAATTCTGTGTATGCTGGACAAGTCAGTGTAGCCAATAGCATCATGGGAGTCGCAGTCACACATATTGCCCCCCCCACAACTGTCCCATCAACACCACCATGAACCATGCGCACATCACAGGGAGTGGAGAAGGACTCACAAGATGGCTGACACTGGCAACTGCTGTGGGGAGCACAAGGCCCTGCTGGCAACTGTGCACCAACAAACAGCAGGACACCACTGACTGACATCCTGAGAGACAACTTACACTCCCTGCAATGCAAGCACGTTCCATGGTGGGATATCTGGCTGGCTGGGTGGGAAGGGGGACTTGCAGCACTGACCATAGTCACAAGCACCTCCCCTCACACCCCCCAACACAAACTCCACAGAACCCACCTGGTAGAATGCAATGCCCCCATCCTAACACAAGATCCCACAAAGAACCACCACCCTGGGTTATGTTGTGTGAAGCACAGGGACACTCTTGGGACTTCTAGCCAAACAACTGCCAGGACAACACTCCCAGCCATCCTGTCAGCACAGCCAGCCCACCCCACAGGGAAGCAGAGTCAAAAGGAAGGAAGCATGGGCATGCTGGGAAGGGGGGAGGAGGCAATAGCATGATGGGAGTCGTAGTCACAGCTCTACATCCCCCACCACATGGCCCAGCAAGCTCACACTCACGCATGCACATCCCACAGAGAGTGGAAAGGCCCATCAAAGATGTCTGACACTGTTGCTGTGTCGTGGGGAGCACAAGGGCATGCTGGGTACTGCACACCAACCAACAGCAGGACACCACTGTCAGCCATCTTGCCATTGCTCTCACACCCACACACACTGAACTCCACACAAAAGCAAGTAAGTATGGGAATGCTGGGAAGTGGGGTGGAGGCAATGGCATGATGGGAGTCGTAGTCACAGACATAGCTCACCCCCACAACTGTCCCATCAACACCACCTGAACCATGCTCACATCACAGGGAGTGGAGAAGGACTCACAAGATGGCTGACACTGGCTACTGCTGTGGGGAGCACAAGGCCCTGCTGGCAACTGTGCACCAACAAACAGCAGGACACCACTGACTGACATCCTGAGAGACAACTTACACTCCCTGCAATGCAAGCACGTTCCATGGTGGGATAACTGGCTGGCTGGCTGGCTGGGTGGGAAGGAGGACTTGCAGCACTAACCATAGTCACAAGCACCTCCCCTCACACACCCCCAACACAAACTCCACAGAACCCACCTGGTAGAATGCAATGCCCCCATCCTAACACAAGATCCCACAAAGAACCACCACCCTGGGTTATGTTGTGTGAAGCACAGGGACACTCTTGGGACTTCTAGCCAAACAACTGCCAGGACAACACTCCCAGCCATCCTGTCAGCACAGCCAGCCCACCCCACAGGGAAGCAGAGTCAAAGGAAGGAAGCATGGGCATGCTGGGAAGGGGGAGGAGGCAATAGCATGATGGGAGTCGTAGTCACAGCTCTACATCCCCCACCACATGGCCCAGCAAGCTCACACTCATGCATGCACATCCCACAGAGAGTGGAAAGGCCCATCAAAGATGTCTGACACTGTTGCTGTGTCGTGGGGAGCACAAGGGCATGCTGGGTACTGCACACCAACCAACAGCAGGACACCACTGTCAGCCATCTTGCCATTGCTCTCACACCCACACACACTGAACTCCACACAAAGGCAAGTAAGTATGGGAATGCTGGGAAGTGGGGTGGAGGCAATGGCATGATGGGAGTCGTAGTCACAGACATAGCTCACCCCCACAACTGTCCCATCAACACCATCCTGAACCATGCTCACATCACAGGGAGTGGAGAAGGACTCACAAGATGGCTGACACTGGCTACTGCTGTGGGGAGCACAAGGCCCTGCTGGCAACTGTGCACCAACAAACAGCAGGACACCACTGACTGACATTCTGAGAGACAACTTACACTCCCTGCAATGCAAGCACGTTCCATGGTGGGATATCTGGCTAGCTGGGTGGGAAGGGGGACTTGCAGCACTGACCATAGTCACAAGCACTTCCCCTCACACACCCCCAACACAAACTCCACAGAACCCACCTGGTAGAATGCAATGCCCCCCATCCTAACACAAGATCCCACAAAGAACCACCACCCTGGGTTATGTTGTGTGAAGCACAGGGACACTCTTGGGACTTCTAGCCAAACAACTGCCAGGACAACACTCCCAGCCATCCTGTCAGCACAGCCAGCCCACCCCACAGGGAAGCAGAGTCAAAAGGAAGGAAGCATGGGCATGCTGGGAAGGGGGTGGAGGCAATAGCATGATGGGAGTCGTAGTCACTGATATTGGTCACCCCCACAACTGTCCCATCAACACCACTCCTGAACCATGCTCACATCACAGGAAGTGGAGAAGGACTCACAAGATGGCTGACACTGGCTACTGCTGTGGGGAGCACAAGGCCCTGCTGGCAACTGTGCACCAACAAACAGCAGGACACCACTGACTGACATCCTGAGAGACAACTTACACTCCCTGCAACGCAAGCACGTTCCATGGTGGGATAACTGACTGGCTGGGTGGGTGGGAAGGAGGGCCGGCTGTCAACCAAACACAACCAATGCAGACCATGTTCACACCCCAGAAAATACATAGATATGCCCAAATAATGCAGGACAATGTGCCACACCAATATCAACCCCTGACTGTGACGACTTAGGACAATGCAATGTACAGGCCCGCACCCAGAGGCACAGTCACAACTGTCATGTGTGTCAACCATTGATGCCTGCAGAAACATAACATACATTGTTTGTGTCTCCCAAAAACAGGTGATGATGGGGACACAGCAGCAGACGCTGAGGAGTCCCAGTCCCAGGCTCAAGAGGATGCCGAGCTCACTGGCGTCGTACAGCCTCTGTCCTCCTCGGACGATGAAGAACAACCTGGCACATCCGGTGCAAGTCAACATGCAGCACCAGCAGGACCACCAGCTGCAGCACCAGCAGGACCACCAGCTGCACCCCTGCACCCACCCCTCCAACGACTGTCACCACGAATACCATCCCTGCCGACATGGACAGAACAAGGAGCAACACCAGCACAGTGACCCTGGACCAACCTGGGGCCATGGACACCACCACCACCACCAACTCCCAAGGTGGACCAGGGTTATCTGTGCGTGCCACTGCACACACTGCACATGTCAGCAGGGGTGGTGGGAGGGGTGGGAGACAGAGGTCGCTGCTTGCAGACGTTGCTGGTGTGCATGATGACCCACAACTGGTACGCATAGCTGATGCGTACCAGTCCAGCACCGGAGAGCTCAGCCAGGTAGTGGGGCTCCTCAGAGACATTAAACAGCAGCAGGCTGCCCATCATGCCCGCTTGGACTCCCACATGTCCCACGTGGAGTCACACATGTCCCGTGTGGACTCACACATGTCCCGCGTGGAGTCCAAGTGGGATGCACTGCATGAGATGACGGCAGTGCACAGGGACATTTTACAATGCCTCCGCCAGATGAACAGCAACCAGTCCACACCTCCCTGTGTGCCAACAACATCTGGTGCCGAACAAACTGCAACTGCCACAGGGAGGGAGGAGGACTCTGGCGGAGAGTCCCCTGCACCGCAGCAGCCTGTACTTGAGGGGCCCCCACCCAAGAAGAGGGGTCGTCCGAGGAGGGAAAAGTGAGAGGCCGATGGCCAAGCGCAACTCCCAGGAAGCCTGAACCTGTTCTGGATGTTCGCCTTTGTGCACAGACTGTTCATCCTGTTGACGGCAACACTACTCCCACACATTGCATGGGGAGTACAAGTTGGACCAATGTGTCAGACAACTGTGGCCCCGATACTGGGGATCCTGTCTACCAGGACTTTCAATTCACCTAGGAACTTGGGATTGCAAGATTTATGTACAGCACTACCCATCCTATGCACTATTAACACAAATGTATCACAATAAACACACTAATACACCATACTTGCCTCTGTCGTGATTCCAACGTGGGTGCTGTTATGGGGATGATGAACTGCAAAATTACACTGTGTATGCGAACTGCAACAGCAAGGACAACACAGGCATGTGAGTACAGGCAACGTGACACACATGAGGGAGACACACCACCAGGGCTACACAACACATACACACCTAGGCCATCTGACTCATTGCCTACACTGATGTTGCCAGGGAAGACGGTGCAATGCACAGACACCACACCCATTCCCAGTTGTAGTCAAGTAGCCCACAGGTGCAGTAAGCAAATGGCAGTCAAATGTGTGACCACAGACAACGCACATCACAAAGTGAAGCACAAGTTTATTACACAGTTGCAACATGCTGTAACCACTATAGATGCAAGGTAATCCCACCTGGCAGCGGGCACACAGTCAACAACTGTAGACGGAAGGAAGTCCATGGGTGTGGCGCACATCACCTGTAGGGACACAACAGCTACCAGCCTGGATGTGCAATCACGTCGTCGGTGGACACAGTTGACCAAACGAATCTGAAAGTACCCTGTGAAGGACAGAAATGACACACAGTCAAAAGCAATGGAGTACAGGACAGAACAGCAAAACTCATGCACAATACATGTTACAAGATACCCACCCAGAACCAAGTTAGCATGTCAACACTGTTGGGGAGTACAGCCCACCTGTCACCACACATCGCAACACACATCCAGTCAAGTAGCCCATGGACACACTCCAACAGCACCAGAGCACCACCCACACATCATGCCAATTCACATCATTGACATGACACCTCAGGATACTCACATTCAGCTAAAGAAGTTGGTGATGAGCTGTGTGCGGACATCACCATCACCATCATCATCATCATCGTCACTGGCATCGTGGTCCAGGCCAGGATCCTCCACAGGTGGCGGATGTTGGTCATTGTCATCCTGGATGAGAGGCAACTCCTTCCGCACTGCCAGGTTGTGGAGCATGCAGCAGACGATGATAATCTTGCACACTTTCGCAGGAGCATATGGGAGGGACCCTCCGGTCTTGTCCAGGCAGCGGAAGCGGCTCTTCAGGAGTCCAAAGGTCCGCTCAATCACTCTCCTGGTCCGACCATGTGCCTCATTGTAGCGCATCTGGGCTGGTGTCACAGGGTTCCTGAGGGGTGTCAGCAACCACGGCATGTTGGGGTATCCCGAGTCACCTACGGTCAGACAAGTGCACATTAGCTGACTTTGAAAAGTGGGCGGAATACTACAGATCAGATCACACACAATGGCACAAAGTCAGTACACACCGACAAGCCAGGCACGCTGGTTCTGCATCTGTGCCATCATCCTGGGGATGCGACTACTCCTCATCACAAAGGCATCGTGTGCTGAACCAGGGAAACGGGCACACACGTGTGTGATGGTCATGTCTGCAAGACACACCACCAGTGCATTGACCGAGTGGTAGTGCTTGCGGTTCCTGTAGGCCTGCTCCTGGGCCTGTGGTGGTAACAAAGCCACATGTGTCCCATCAATGGAGCCAATTACATGCGGCATCCTCCCCAGGGCATAAAAGTCACTCTTCACGTCAGTGAGTCGTCGCAGTCTAGGGAAATAGATGTACTGGTTCAGGAAGAGCAACATTGCCGCCAAAACATCGCGGAGCACACGGCTGAACATGGTCTGTGACATCCCACCAGCAGTCGCCACAGTATGTTGGAAGGTACCAGTGGCAAAGAAGTGTAGGGCTGCCATCACCTTCACCTTGGGGGTCAGCGCTGTAGGATACGGCCAGCCAGGCTGCAAATGTGGGGACAACTGCACTGCCAAATCCTCAATCAGCTGCCTGGTGAAGCGGTACCGTCGGATGCTGTCCCGTTCCACCATCGTTGCCAGGTCTGGGAATGGTCGATGGACAGCAGGAGCCCTGCAGTGCAGAGGAGAAGTAAGCAAGATTGTCAGTCACCCCACATATGCGGCATTGAACACACTCAAGATCCCAACATACATCATTATGAGGCACAACTACATGAAGTGTGCAGTACCGGAAGGACATGTATGGTACATACATGGCCAACATCTGTCAACACGGTCCAACAGGTGGCATCAATTAGTCCCAGGTTGGCCCATTGGATATCATGAGGCCGTGTCACAGTTCCCATCTCCTGCTGCCGTGTCACAATAACCCCCACAGTGACATGTGAGGACAGATGTGCCCCAGGCACCACAGCTCAACGACAGGTACATTCCCAGGGACCCTGTAATGCCACATGGACACTGGCATTACATGGAGTATCATGTATACACCACAGCAAAACAACCATGACCCCCACAGGTAGTGGCCCCACTTGCCACGGCAGGACAGACATGGACGTCTGTGACACACACGCACAACATCAGAGTCCATGCACACACAACGTGGATGTGGAGACTGTCTCCCATTGTGCACATGAAATCAGAGACATTGTAAACACTACATGCACACAGACTGTGGAGGACCATCACTATTGTGCCACTGGGACACCCTGGCTCAAACATACCGTCCCACATGGGACTCACGGGGTATGTGACATGACATACACATACACCACTGTGAAATGTGACCATGGCACATGCACAGATATGAACAGTTGCACATCACAGTGGTCATGTACACGTAACACCCAGGATCCTGTCCCCATGAACACGTGCACAGCCTGGGGGTGGCTGCCCACAGGTGACACCCACAGGACAACATGTACACCAACATACACACAATAGGAAATGCAGCCCTACATGCCTTATGATAAAGTTTGGACAGGCTGTCGTGATGTAGGTGTGCCGATCACTCCCTGGGAGCTATCTGTGGCTGGCATATGTCCATCTGAGACAGGCATGCTGACATATGCCAGTCACATGTACAGTGATGCGTTGAACTGCAATGGACCGATCGGTGCCTCCAGCCGGCCCATTGCATTCAATGTGTGCGGGTACGCGTTGTACCCCTGTGCGCGTTGTACTGCATTGGACCGATCGGTGCCTCCGGCCGGCCCATTGCATTCAATGTGTGTGGGTACGCGTTGTACCCCTGTGCGTGTTGAACTGCAATGGACCGATCAGTGCCTCCGGCCGGCCCATTGCATTCAATGTGTGCGGGCACGCGTTGTACCCCTGTGCGCGTTGAACTGCAATGGACCGATCGGTGCCTCCGGCCGGCCCATTGCATTCAATGTGTGCGGGTACGCGTTGTACCCCTGTGCGCGTTGTACTGCAATGGACCGATCGGTGCCTCCGGCCGGCCCATTGCATTCAATGTGTGCGGGTACGCGTTGTACCCCTGTGCGCGTTGAACTGCAATGGACCGATCGGTGCCTCCGGCCGGCCCATTGCATTCAATGTGTGCGGGTACGCGTTGTACCCCTGTGCGCGTTGAACTGCAATGGACCGATCGGTGCCTCCGGCTGGCCCATTGCATTCAATGTGTGCGGGTACGCGTTGTACCCCTGTGCGCGTTGTACTGCAATGGACCGATCGGTGCCTCCGGCCGGCCCATTGCATTCAATGTGTGCGGGTACACGTTGTACCCCTGTGCGCGTTGTACTGCAATGGACCGATCTGTGCCTCCGGCCGGCCCATTGCATTCAATGTGTGCGGGTACGCGTTGTACCCCTGTGCGCGTTGTACTGCAATGGACCGATCGGTGCCTCCGGCCGGCCCATTGCATTCAATGTGTGCGGGTACGCGTTGTACCCCTGTGCGCGTTGTACCGCAATGGACCGATCGGTGCGCACCCATTGGCAATGGGCTTGCCTGGCAACGGACGCGTTTTCGAATTTCGAACGAGTCGGTTGCTGTAAATTCAGTTGGTCACCCACAACAATGTTGCAAAATCATGTATGTCATGAAGTTGAAGATTTGAAGGATGCTGTGGGCGTGTTTTGGTACTGCTATTCCATGGATTGGCCAGATTCAGAAGATGCAAACGACTTGGACCTATCACTTTGGACACAAGGGACAGTATCTGCCTCTCCAGCACATATATATTGCTGGCTGTTCCCCTGAGAGCTCACTTGCCTGCACTACATACTCCAGGACGACATCTGCCACTGCACTGCTGCTGTCTCTGCCCCTCTGGACCCTGCAATGGCACGTACTGTGGAGAGAGCCCCAGCCTTCAGCCTTGAAGAGAACCAGGCCCTGCTGGACAGCCTACTTCCACAGTACAGCAAGCTGTATGGGACACCAGGGAGCAGGTGAGTGTTCTGTGCACTGCCTTTCTGAATGTGCATTTTGTGTGACTAGCAAGGCTGAGAGTCTGCACGCCACTGGCTAGCAGGCTCACTGAGTAGTTGTCACCCCCATAGTGTGTAGTGACTTGCACTGGACAGGTATGGTGCAGTGACAGTGCATTTGAACATGGTTTTACTTCCCATGCAATGATACCATGTAGTGACATCTGGCAAACTGTCCATGGTCAGCTTTGCACTGCCTGTGTACATCATGTGCCCCTGTGATTGAGACATGTATATACAACTGTGTCATGCACGGATATGTTGCATGTGTGGTAATGGCCTTTTCACTTTGTCATCCTGACAGGTTAATGCCCATCGGAAGCAGGAAATCTGGAAGGACATCGTCCGGGCTGTCCGGTCCGTGGGGGTCTACAAGCGCCGGATCCGCAACTGCCAGAAGAGGTGGCAGGACCTTCGGGGCTGGACCCGGAGGATTGCACGGGTCCAGCTGAAGCTGTCGCCTCCTCGCAGGAGGGGCGGAACACGGACCCTGACCCCCACATGCTCCAGATCCTGGCGGTGGTGTTTCCAGACCTGGATGGGCAGCTGAAGGCCAGACAGCAGCAAGGAGGGGTGAGTCAAAGACTGCACTGTGAACTCTATATTACATGCTTTGTGCCCTCCTCTGGCCTGGTTCAACTGCCACAGTGCAGCAGTCATGTTGTCCAGGAGCCATGTCCCTCTATTGTGCACTGCCCACTGCTCATCTGATACCCAGGTGTGGCCCTTACATTCAGGGAATTGTGTCACTTGGGACTGTGTCCTTGCAGTTTGCTTCACTAAAGGTGGGGGACAGCATCTGTTTCCCTAACTCTGTTGTGGGCATCATGGGTGGGTCCATTGTTCACACAACGCCTGGGTTTGGACATGTGATCTGTGTGTTGCTTTGATATGCGGTCCACTTGCTGAGCTGAGCCACCACATGTGCCTGAGGTATGTGGCACACGCCCATGCAGCGGGTGGGAACAATGTTTGGGCCCCAGGAGTGTGCAGATTACGTGTGTCACACATACATAGCCAGCTATCCACTGTCCAGGGCACATCCCTCATTCATGTGGAGCAGGACAGTCATGCCTACTCCAGGCCATGCAATGCACTCTGTACTCCCACTCCCGTGTATCAGCTGACACATTGTGCACAGTGATTTGACCCCTCAGGTGTCTGCCTCTGTGTCAGTGTGCTGTGGATTAGTTGCCAGGACTGCTGGGGTGTTTCTTGGTAGGGGCTCAGCATGCCCCTGGAGATGTGACCATAGGAGACGATACTTGTGTGTCACATAGGTGTTTGATCAGCTGCCCGTGCAGACTGGGGTATGTGAATGTGAAGTTCAGGCAGCTGTTCCCCATTCACAGCAAATTGTGAGGGGCTCAGGTTCTGAGGGTAGTGTCACAGGTCTCCCATATGTCCAATAGGTGTGACCTGGACAGATGAGGGTTAAGATGATGTGTTGTGTGGGGGATGTACATGTGCACTTGTGCAGCTCCAGGACTTGCATTCCCCATGACCTACTATTGTGACACAGTGCATAGTGTTGTTGTCTGGCTGCCAAGTCATACATCACTGAGACAATGATGTATGACTTAGCAGTCATGCCTCTGCCATGGCATGTGTCAACTTATTGGTGGTCCTGCAGGGG